>CM069857.1:35552109-36152109 GCA_036172795.1 Pelodytes ibericus | reverse complement strand
TCTAAAATGAGCACCTGTGGAGCTCAACTTATTTCCATGATAACGAACGCCATCTACTTCCATTGGTTTCAATCTCATCAGAGCTTTACAGAATCCACTAAAAAAAAAGACCGTTTGCATTGTACTGCTCTTCCCATCAATTTATTTTCAGAATAAAATCACAGGTGGCATTGTGAATCCATCCCATCTTAGTAATTGTCATCACAGCCTTAGACCTGCGCTGACTGATTACCTTATATAGGCAGACATGAAAGAGTCTCTTGCTGCCCCGAGTAGAGACGCAATGCTCGATTCTGGTCTTTTAAATAGAATAAAGAAAATCCATTCTTTTTTTCCCATTGTATCTTCAATTAATTTATTATTTGGCTCTCTTTTTTTTCTCACCATTGTTGTCTAAAATCTCAGAATTCTTGGCAAATATTTAATCGGTTTATGACAATATAATAAAACTCAAAGCATAAGAAAAGTATGTCAAGTATAGTTTAATTAAAATATGTTTTATAAGTACCTATCTGGTTATGCTAAAAGGCGTACGTGTAATCTATTAAAGACCAGTCTCAAAGTGCATAAAACAAGAAATTAAAATCCTAGTTGCCTTCAAGAGAACATCAATTAGATTCATGTTAGAACTATAATGCTGTACTAAGAATGGTAATAAAACAGGGCTTATCATGGACTAGTTTAAGATATTGAATATCTGTAGTGAGACAGTATAGTAAAAAATATGTTTAACCTAATTGTATATTTAGCCTATATTGTAAAAACAGCACAATACCCCATAGCTTGTTTAAATGCTTTTTATTTTATTCTTACTAACTTTCATATTTTTAAAAAACTTTTGCTTGCAGACATTTGATTTTTTTTAATAAGAGGTCTTTGGATAGGTTAGGATTGTCTGATTGGGGCATGCATCAAACGCAATAACAGTAATTGGTCAGGGTCATGCAGGACTGACCAAAATATGCGATGCCATTTGACATCATGTGATCCACACCTCTTTTCCACCCTGCCACATTTCGGAACCCAGTTGCATCAATACAAACTTTTAGAGGGCAGGTGTATTGGTTGTTCATGCATGACTTCAACTGATAACGAACAATAAATTGAACCAAATTATTATGAAATACTTACGGTTATATTTTTGTGTAGGCATAAAAATAACTATGAGATCCCTATGACTGTCAGTGCTGTATGTGATTTATTATTTCCATTACGATTAAAAGTATTATCTTTTTTGTAATAGTCTGCCATGTTTTATAGCACTGTTTAGTAATGTGATGGAAAACTGGATGACATTGAAATTTAAGCAAATGTCCACTTTGGTTGCGATGAGTTAAACAATTTGGGATGCAAACATTATTTTTTTTTTTTTACCCTGCGTTACCATATGTGGCCAATGGAGATCTTGGGTAAATAACCAAGTAAATCTGAAGCTGAGATTCCCAAACATTTGAGATCATGTCTCCTTTCTAATTCTCATTAAAGTTTCATGCCGCTCCACTGTTGACACAAATAATAGCTCTGCCCATTTTTTATTATATGTTTTCCTCATCACCAGAGTCATTAGAAATCAGGAGTTGTCACACCTATAAAGTTAATTATATATGGTCTGGCAATTCTCTGAAAGATAGTACCTTAGATTATTTATGACTAGATGCCATCTGTCAATGTCATTATGCATTTCTGTTCTTTCCGTTACCTGTATTCACCCCCCCACCACCCCCCCTGGATATTTTGTGCATAGTCACGTACCCTCCCTCTGCCCCAAGATTTTGGAAGCACTGTTCTAAAGAGTTTTTGTTGGGTGCAATAATAAGAAAGGCATTTCTTTGTTTCATTCTTACTGTAATTACCCTACTGGGTTTGATATTTTTTATTGTATTTTTTTATTTGTAGTTTTCTTACTTTGGGGTTTTATCAGGTTTGTCTTTGGATCATAAGTATTAGCCTTTCAAGTTTCCCTGGAACCATTGTTAGCCATTGTGGGCTTAGGGTATTAATGAGATCTACCCAATCTATTTCTAATTTCCTCACATGTGTCACTTGTGCGGACATGGATTTCCATGTACTTAAACATGTGGGGGGCGGGGGGGGGGGGGTTTGCAGTCATATATTTGGGTAGTATGAAATATAGAAGGACCACTAGTTGAAGTCATTAGAATGGACAGAAAGCAGCCAACGTGCTATTCTTACAAGATTCCCCTGCTTTATGCTGCTCCATTTTCATGACTGAAATGCATAAAGGTCCATGATGTCCAAAATTCTCTGCCAATCAGCCTACCCCCAGTGCTCTCAGTATTACATATTACCGGACCAATTAGGGCTTTCTAAAGTCTATGTACCCTAGCAACCCAACAAAAGGTTGCAAAATATGTTATTCACAGGCCAAGGAGAGTGACAAAATTATATGTCATCTACCCAGAGAATGGAATAATAAGGCTATCACAGCTGAATTCATAGCCAGCGGTAAAATAAAAAAGCAAATCAGCTTAAGTCGAAGACCATAGAATAACTACTGTTCCTTTAAGTAATTCCTGAAATGCCAGGGAATATTTGGTTTCATCATTCTCTCTTTTTTTTTCTTTTCTCTTTGACAGTGCCTCTTTTTCTCTGTCATTGTAACATGGTTTTAATGTGACAGGTTACAAATCTAAAGGGAAATGTCTATTTTTTTGTAAAGACATGTACTGATTACACAAACATCAGAGATGCAAAGCTGATTCCCATTGTTTTACAATTAATTTAAAATCTCATCTTCCTCCTAGGAGAAGACATTTGTCTTTGTGTTTCCTCTCTGCTCTTTGTTCAGGATATATGAGTGGTTTAATGGATAAATAAAGAAATGTGGAATTTTGCACAAACAATGTTTTATATGACATGGTTTCTAATTCTAGGACTTACAGTTATATGTTTTTTTTCTTTCCTTTAACAATGGTTAAACCATTTGTCCATCTTAATATATATCTGTCTGTTTGTCTATCTATCTATCTATCTATCTATCTATCTATCTATCTATCTATCTATCTACCATCTATCTATCTCTATTTATTCCTGAGCTGACTACATGCCCTTCATCAGGTCTGGAATCTCTGGAATGCTCAGAGCCTTATGGGGCTATTCATTAAAAGGTGAGTTGAGGTACGTAGCAGGTGAGTTGAGGTGAGATGAACATTTCATCTCACCAAAATAGCTGTACATTGTGCAGGAATAAACCTGATGAGTTCACTTAGCTAAATTGGTGAGATGAAATGTTCATCTCAACTCACCTGCTACTCACTTTAACTCACCTGCTACTCATATCAACTCACCTTTTTGTGAATAACCCCAAAAGTCTTAAAAAAGCATGTGATTAGTGTTTAGATGTGTTTTGAGCCACTGTCAAGTTCAAGATATAACAATGTAAGAGTAAGGAAACTACAGAATCCCTGGCTGAATCATCCAACCTCACGCCTTTCCTGAAGATCTGGGGTACCAAGATACTCATCTTCAGTATTATATATGAGGTACTGAGGATTCCTCTGGTATAGAGTATGTCTGCATTCAAGGTGTTGTCCTGTTAAGTATCCCTTCCAGCTAAACAAATGTACCATTCCTGTTTAAGCAGCAAGTGTTCCTGATGTCGAAGTATTGTCCCACCACACAGTGAAGACAGATCCCTGCAGTACCGCTGCTGTCCCAACAGGTCAGGAACCTGCACTTTGAGTAGGTCCCAGAATGACCTAAAACCTAGTTATTCCTCCGTCTGTCTGTTTTTCAGATTTTTTTTTTATAATACCAAAGACGAGCAGAGAAAAATTTAAATTGTCTTTAAAAATAAATGTTTTTTTATTAGGTTTCTTGTATTCATTTGACAACGCACAAGCTCATGTTACTTTCCACATATCCCTATGTGAGAAGTGTGTTTGAGCACACAGAAACTCAATGTTCCACATTACAGCCTCCAATATCTGGCTGCTAAATAGAGTCAAATGAAACAGTTTCTTTCTTTCCTACTATTTGTGAGATAAAATGTTATTTTTTTTCCATTGTTATTACTTTTTTTTATGCAGCACTTGATTAAGTCACTTTATTAAACAAGGTAAATTGATAAGCAATTCCTTACTGAGATTGAATTGCTGTTTTTAAAACCATGTCGGCGCCATTTGAATATTTTGAACAAATATGTAGTAAAATGCTTTGGAATAATGTGACATGCACATAAATAAAATAACTGTGAAATTGTAAAACACGAATGGCTATCAAGATTTAATTGTGTTCCTTTTCCTATTTTAAATAAACATACGTGTTTATATATAACCTTAACAGTGCATCTGGACCATTCTCATTTATAAGTACATCTTGGGGATTGTATTATTATCCAGGTTAATAGTATTCATTTTTTCAATTTCAGAAGGATGAAAGGATGAGTTTACCCTGTTGGTAATCAAACAAGCAAATTTGACCTAACAGGCTCCATTTGATGAATTAACCAACTGAGCTATCTCATCACAGCTCTTTGGTTGAGCCTTAACCAACTGAGCTATCTCATGACAGCTCTTCAGTTGAGCCTTAACCAACTGAGCTATCTCATCACAGCTCTTCAATTGAGCCTTAACCAACTGAGATATCTCATCACAGCTCTTCAATTGAGCCTTAACCAACTGAGCTATCGCATCACAGCTCTTCAGTTGAGCCTTAACCAACTGAGCTATCTCATCACAGCTCTTCAATTGAGCCTTAACCAACTGAGCTATCGCATCACAGCTCTTCAGTTGAGCCTTAACCAACTGAGCTATCTCATCACAGCTCTTCAGTTGAGCCTTAACCAACTGATCTATCTCATCACAGCTCTTCAATTGAGCCTTAACCAACTGAGCTATCGCATCACAGCTCTTCAGTTGAGCCTTAACCAACTGAGAAATCGTATCACTTTCATACATGAAGTTAACAAAAGGAATCTAATTATATGAGGGTATGTAATAGAATAGGAGTGGGTCACAATACACCTTGCAACAAACCCATTCAGTTTCTTTTAGTTAAATTGTCCTATTAGTAATGTTTAAAACTTAATTTATGTTGCTGTAATTATACTCAAATGGTGCTAAAATGGCTCAAATCATTGTTTAGTTAAATATAGTTTATGTGATCTAGTCTTCCTCTATATTTATTGTATAACAGGGACATCCAACATGTGGCTAAATGCTGCTCATCTGACAGCAAGGTGTGGCCCAAATGATTTAACTGGATATATTCTCTTTAGAGGTAAAATGTAGAGTATTTTTTGTGTAGTTTTTATTTTAATATTGCTTTTTTTCATGCTAAATAGTGAAATATTTTTCTTTGGCTATTCATCAACATTAGTGTAAATGAAAAAAATGATTTAGTACGGCCCCAGTACACAATATGCATTATAGTTCCTATGGCCCACTTCAGAAAAAAAATGGACGCCCCCTGCCATATAACAATGATAGGCAGCAAATTGTCCATGATACATTTTATATATAAACTTGGCAGCATTTATTTTCTAATAGTGTCAATCATGAGACTTTTTCTTCTTTAGATCAAAACTGACAATTTTGTGATTGCCTCAAAAATACCTTTTTTTATAAAAAAAAAAACAAAAAAACAAAGTGACCTTGAGGTGTTTGTTATTTTTTTTTTATCTGTATTTTTTGTACTTTATTGAGAAATCACAAAGGCTTGAAGATCCTATCAATACAAATGTCAAATCTTGAAAGCGGACAAATATTAAAAGGGAAATGGCTCAAGGCTTTCCAGATATTATTTCGGGATATGTCATCTGTAAACACCAAAAAATGCCAGCTGTTCACCTCTTTATTAGTTGCGGACCCGCGGCAGAAGGGCTGATTGTGTGATCTGAAGAAAGAAAAGTAAGAAATACAGTCGGTAGCTATTGACCTAATGAAGAGAGGCATTTTTTTTTATCTAGTAGGGGAGAAAACTACTATTGTCCTTGTGAAATGATATGGCCTGTTTGATCAGCCAAGCTACAAAACCACATGTGCCTATCTATTTACCTAAGTAAGTCATCAGAATGCAGTAGAGCACACACAGTGACTCATAAGGACGTTTACAAGTAATTTTTGTCCCTATTGCGGTTTAATAGGAAGTGACAGTGTTCTGGATTATGACTGATAGAGGTTGCATCGTGCAGCTGCTATTATTATGCCTGCAGGTACCTCTTCAAGAACAACAACAAAAAAATCCCTTTTATCTCTATGACTTTGTCACTTTGTTCCTCTTTTTTCCCCCATTATATATGTCAAGTGGCTCTACCGCGACCGTAGCACATACCCATTGTCCGGATCAAAAAAAAAAGGCCATGTCTTTATAATGAATATACTCTGTGTTGCCTTTTTGTTCTACATTTCTTGTGTTCTGCATTGTCACAGAGATTATTTATCACAGATTATTATCACATAGGTAGGTCAAAGTAGTACAAGATCAACAGTTTATTTTCTTTTCAACATATAAGGTTTTTTTTTGCATCAAAACATTATATTTTACCGTTATATCCTTCAGTGGCTTCGTTTTAAAAAAGAAGATGAGGTTTGGCAGGGAGGGGCACAGAATCCTGTTACAAAATGATTCATAATATACATTCTGATATATTAGAAACATAAAATAATAATGGTATTTCTACAGTTTTGTTATAATGTTTCACTGCATGTAACATTGTATGGTTACATTCCAAACACCATTGCAAGTTCTACGGATGAGTGTCTAATCGTATATATTTTTGTTGGAAATATGTTGCATTGGTTTCAAAATAAATTAGCAAGAGCAGATTGCAGTGTATGTCTAATTCCTTTGATGCAATGTTTTCTAGGGCAGATATTGTCACGAATGAACAAACACATACACCATAGATCAAAAAGCTAGACTAATGCATGGACATTCATTTTTATAATTTCCGTTGGATATTTACTCGTTTTGCTCCATACAGCTGTGTGTTTTGGAATGGTAGATATTCCCAACCAAAAAAGAGAAATGTGCTAAATCAAACCTTAGGGATTTTGCAAGGGATTGGTGTAAAATTCACCATGTAGCTGAAAAAACACAGGTCACAATTCAAACTTTTTATTCTCATCTTTTATTAATACACGTTTTTGGATGCACTACAGATAACACCTGAATAGGATGTCAGAGAATAGAAATGTATATCTTGTTTATTCATTGTACGTTCAAAAGTAATTTGATGGCGCGTTACAAGTAAATAATAACAGTAGTAATGTATTTAAAATAATATTAGTCTGCCGTGGAGCTTGTTAATAAAATATTTTTTTAAGGACCTTTCTAACCCTTCTCTCCTTCTTCACACATTCAAAAAAGCATTAAAAATCCATCTTGAAATGCTCTGTTAGAGGCCACAACTGTCAGGTCGTATTCTATAGTTCTTTGTCTTTCTCTACACTATAAACTGGATTTCAATCTTCGTAGATTAATAAAGCGAGGTTGCGTTAGAACTTACCTTCGGAGAGCTGTTGTCAAAAAATGTAAATGTAAGCAGATGCTTTCGTGTTTTTAAATTAAAACCATTTGTGTTCTCATACGATTTTATTGATTCTCCTCTGTTTTGCTGTTTGTCGTCTGACCGAGCTTTATACCAAAGTGAGTGGCTTTATCAAGAAGGAATCTGTAACACCAACGGAGGTTGTTTAACAACAGTCTATACTCTGCTATGTTTTGACTTTACTGAGAAGGTAATGGATGTATGGAATAGCCTTCCAGCGGAAGTGGTAGAGGTAAACACAGTCAAGGATTTTAAGCATGCGTGGGATAGGCACAAGGCTATCCTAGCTATAAGATAGGGAACTGGGGACTAATAAAAGTATATAAAAATTGGGCAGACTAGATGGGCCGAATGGTTCTTATCTGCTGACAGATTCTATGTTTCTATGTACTGTTTTCTCTGCCATGTGAACATTGTGTCCAAGCAAGACAAGTGATAAGTGAAAAGATAGATTTTTATTCTGCGCACCCTCACTGTAATATTTCAACTTTTTCATTTTTGGGCTGTTGTATCTGAGTGGGTACATTGATAGAGTGGTTGCTGCACTTTAATATATTTTTGTAGGAGCCATAGTCAGAATTCATTTTATTTGTAAGACTGAATTACATGGTTAAAAAAAATAAAAATAAGGGAAATTTCCAAATTAATAACAAAAGAAAATGTGGGCACTAGGTCTCCCAAATTTGGTGATGATTTATTCGGTGACTAGGCAAACAAATGTGAGTACATGCAAGTAGCAACAAAAATTAGAAAGGGGAAACACATGATTAAACCTCCTTTCGCCAAGTGTTTTCCCCCTTTCTAATTTTTGTTGCTGCTTACATGTGCTCACGTTATCACATTATCATCAATATTGAGAGTCGGAGTGCCGGCTTTTTCTTTTTTTTTGCACTATAATAGTACCGTAACCTGAGCGCACCCTCTCATATCTCACCATTCCAACCTACGGAATTAGACCCAGTTAGCCATGTTTTGGGTCCATGGTCTACTATTTCCAAATCAGTTAAAAGTCTGAAATTGTTACAAGATGCATGTTCGGTAATTTCCTGCTGAAATTTGGTAACAATTTTGTGAGGTTATTTCAAAGGCAAAATGGGCCTGTTTTAAGGAATCAAAAGCTTATAAATACTAAAGTTTCTGAATGTGTCTTCTTACTGCAATGTTAATGTCACTTCATTTACTGCAATACTGCAAGTAAATGCCTAAATAAGGAGAAAATAGTTTTTTTAAATTTATCTATGGAGTTTTCTGTGTATGACATCACCTGTGGCACGATATGCAAATGAACTGCTTTTCAATGGGAACTGTGAAATTTGCATATCAAACCACAGGTGATGTCATAAGCAGGAGACTTCAAAATACATTTATAACACGTTTCTATAAATTTAGGAATATGCTGGCAAATTTGCTAACCCGATGTATAGATACTTTTCAATAATGTTTTAGTCTCTACGTTCAAAGCATAAGCAATGTTTAGGTGATACAGTACCTTTAAAACAAATAATAGTTGGGATCTCTGGCATTACAGTTTCTGCCATAGAATAAGCAAGAATGAAATCTGTTAGAAGGTACTTAGAAACCCAAAGGTTTGTTTGTAGGTATTGGTACCCTGAATATCAAATAGGTAGAACATGTGGTATCCTATTTTCTACCTACATACAATAAACAAGGTAGGTTTTTGGTGTTGTCGTGATTGGCTTTTAACAAATATTACTTACAACCATGTGTCTGCTGCTTACTGTACGTGCTCCCCTGAATGCTATGTTAGAATGTCTTCACTTTGGGCATTGTTATCGGTCAGCATAAACACATAACAGCCCTGGAGGGGGTACTTTAGAGAAACACCAGCTACCTACTTACATCCAAATGCTGATGTTCAGACATTATTTTAATTACAGCAAAGGTTAGATCCCTTCCATACTGCCTAGAGGGCAAGTTTAATGATGCTATAGCTTACATTTGAAGATGAAGGCTGGGAAAGGTTGGCTCTTTCCAGCTTGGCTTTGATCTATAGTTAATGTGACAGTGTAGTTAAGACTTGGAAAACAAGAGAATTGTTTCTGTTCTTTGAAATACTACCTAATTTATAGTGTACACAGAACATTTTTTGTGTAATCTTCAGATATATTTATATCTGTATAGCTATCTGTTAACGGAAAAACCTACACATTTCTTATGCTATGTACAGAAACTGATTCTACATATAATAATAATAATACGTTAATAAGTTCCAAATACCATTGTGTGGTGTACTGTAACAGAAATTAGTTTCTCTTAGTTACAAAGCAAAAACAGAAAGATGAGGTGGAACCAAATCCCCAAAAGCCAGGAAAAAAAATAGATTCCCACTTTATCTTTCTATGTATAAATTGTATTTATATGAATTTGTCCTCGGAGAGAATAAAGATAATCTTGTGATAAAAGGTGGTATTTTGTTTAATGTCTGTCTAGGGATTTTTATGTTTGTTTGGATTTTGTTTAGTTATATAGAAACAATTAAATTAAAATGTAAAAGATCCTGACCATAATATGCATTTAGAAATCGAGGTCTGTAGGCTCTTCATGATAAAATTGGTGTTTTTGGGGTCTGTACAGTTACATTTGTTGCTGAGTTGAACTGAAGTGAACTGCATGAAGTGAACTGCATGATGGAAACAGTATTGAGCTTGCCTACCTTTGCAGCTCTGCTATTAATGCCTGACTTTTGTAGTTCATTTGTCAGTTCAAGTCAACTTTTTGATGAATAGACTAATGTATCTATTACTTGTGGGCATAAAGTTGCTGTTGGGTAGAAGTCATCTTGAAGATGTTTGATACTAGAGGTGCCATCACTACAAAGTCTAATGCAGTCTACCTAGATACTTAGTAGGAAATTGGCGTGTAGGTGATATTTAGAATAATCACCAGTATCCGCGAGATTTGGAAATACAAACTAAAAGTGCAATGTTGTTAGTCATGATAAACCAAATTAATAAACAAGTGAACATACGAATGTTACTAATACATTTTTGATTCCCTCGAGTGAAGGATGGCCACTTTATGTGGGAGGGTCTCAATTATGTCAATGCTTGGGACATCAGTTGATACGTCATATGTCAGAAATTAGTGACAAGCATGAATCTCATGTTCAGTGCTGCCCTTTCTTGGTCTGAGATGTGGCTTCCACTTTGTTTATTCACCCTAGGTTAGTCTTACAAGAACCTGCTGACTGGGGTTCTGGTGGTGTCAGTATCACAGAGCTCCACCCAGCTAGAGAGTATGAGTTGTGAATCCATGGAGCAAAGGTGGGCGCTCTTGCAAGATGCTGCAAGACACTGCTGGCTGGGGTTCTTATGTTGTCGGTATCACAGCCCCCCCCCCCCCCCCAGACAGACACAGAGACCCCAGAGACACGTGTGAGCATGATGGCTCAAATAGAAGTAGTGTCAGTAATAACGACATATGAACAGTCTAAGTAATGTACTTACAGTCCACATGATCAAAGGTTCAGTCACGAATATCCACAGCATAAGTTGTGAAAGAAAGTAAATGGGCAATATGTTAAGTAAGCCATGGGTTGGTAACCAGTAGAGGAACAGAATATTAGCTAAGGTCAGGATAATCTTTATAAACAAGACCAGTTGTTTTCCGTTCTCTTTAAGAGACAAGTTGTTCAGTTCTCTTTAACCACGAGACTAAGAGGGTAATCCTTTAACAAACCAAGGTTCAGTAACCAGGAATAAAGTGAGGTAATTATTTAACAAGCTGAAGGTCAGTAACCAGAAGACAAGTGGGGTAATATTTTAACAAGTTATGGGTTGGTAAACAGAAGTCAAGTGGGGTAATCATTTAACAAGCCAAGGGTTTGTAACCAAGAGACGAATGGATACTTGAGCAAAAACACTGGTAGACCTGTAGAATTAATTATGATAATGAAATAATTATAATTATGAGTGAAAGAACAAACACCAAAGTTTGGAAGGCAATCGAGCTCATACCTGAGAGAGAGCTAGATTTATTTAGTGTTGCAGGCTGGAAATCCTCCCCCCAACAACTGTGGGATTTCTGCTGGTTAGTGTGGCTTTATAGGGGCAGATACTACAACTCCTTTCACTTCTCTCTTTACATTTAGACTTATCCAGCTTTAGGAGCATGTAGAAGGGCTGTGACCACAGCTCCAGTCCATTTAATCGGCCTACCATGTGGAAGTGGGGCCTGAGGCCTTATCAACTGAGACCTCAACAGCATTCAAGGTTCTATGGTGCAAAAACAATGTACTGGTAAATACAGTAAGTCAACTGACTTTAATTCTCTTTCTTTAATAGAACTCCAAAGGATGTATCCATATAGAACATAGCGCTCTATTGCCAATACCTAACTGAAAAGAGACAGTTATGTCGGAGCTAATTATTTGTTTAGGACCCCCAAAATTCCTAGAGCCAACCCTGCTCAGGACACATTAGTACCTACTGAAATAGAAACATTTGAAATCAGAAAATAGTACGGCATCCAACTGTCCCAAAATGGTTTAGGCACTAGGCTTGAAAACCAGCCAGTTCACTCTGCATGAGAAGAATGTAAAACCCTGCAGCAGAAGGGCATGTTAGATGTAAATCTCTCTTAAGATTGGGCCTGCTTCGAACAGCTTTGTAGAACAGATTAGCACTTGATCAATAAATAAATGAATTTATAAATACATAAAAATAGACACCACACACTATAATAAATGTGAGCAACATTTAATTCTGATGCTGCTCGGTGAAAATAATACAATTAGAGAACAATCTGGCCCGCTCAGACACTAGTGTCAGATCTCGTTCTCAATCTTCTATCGAAATTTGTAACCTTTGTATGGATGCTGAATCTCCAATCAATTTATGAAACAGTCACCTTGCTCAATTTAAGTGAAATCTCTCAGTCAGCACTAACACAACAGACTTTTTTTTTGTTAATTCAACAGAGACTGACAGGATCTTGGCTCATCTTTTTACTCTGCAGTGCAGTGGCACTATCTACAAAGCCTAGGAACAGGCTCTGTGCATATCTCAATGCCCTTGAATTGTTTTAGGAGGATTTTGTTAGACCTTAAAGGCTTCACATTGCTAATTTTCTACAAACAACTTTTTGTTGTTGTTCATCATTCAATGCCATGTGCACCATGCTATGTGTGAACTTTAAAGGACAACTGTAGCAAAAAAAAATGAATGTATGTTTAATTGAAAGATTGTATCAAGTGTAAATGATTTATAAAGAAAATCTTTAATGAAAGAATAGAAAGTTCCTTATTGAGCCTTCTTTACTCAATATAGTTCTCTCAGGGAGCCGCCATCTTGTTTAGAATCTTAGGTCAAATCTTCCCTTACCTTCAGTTAGATGAAGAAAGATCTGAACCATCTGACCAAAGACTCTAAATAAAATGACTGCCACCTGGTGGAGCTACATGAGGTAAATATGGGTCAAGAAGGTACTTTATTTGTATTCTTTCATTAAAGCCTTTCTATCTAAAATTCCTACACTTACAATTCTTTATTTAAACACAACTTATTTTTTTTTGCTACAGTTGTCCTTTAAGGCTGCACAATCATACAATATAAACAATGCCATCTATTATAATATGACAGATCTGTACCAGTACTACTCAATTCTAGCATGTTCAAAGAGTTATTATATGGGGTAGTTAACGCGACTGTCACCTATAAAAATTATGTACCAAGTGAATGTGCAGAATAAGATATGGTCTATACATTTTATAAGCAGAATTGTAACCAAAACATGGATTAAGAGAAAATATGTTATAAAAGCCACTTTCAATGTTTTAGTTTCTCCTGTTCATTACATAACCTTGTGGCTTGATATGCAAATTGCACATTTCCCATTAAAACTAGTCCATATGCATATCAAGACACACAATGACGACAGAAGCAGGAGACGACAAAGGCATCAATGGTGAAGCATGTTTTTCTCCTAATTCATACATTAGCTTTTTTAATTCTCTTTTTTTTCACAATAAAAACAATGTTTAGGTGACAGAGTGCCTTTAATAGAGAGATGTACAATGAAGAGAACAGGGGTTGGAAAAAAAGTTTCATTGCTCACGGGCCAAAAGCAAAGTCTTCTTTTCGATGGCGGGCCGCTAACACTCATGCTGCGGGTGGAGCTTGAGTTTCAGTGCTACTGCATTAGAGCTGTCACTCAAACTGACATCACTACTGTGCATGTGCACTACGCATTCTCAGGTGTCCCTGACACTAGAGAAGGAGATGGGATGCAGGATTGTGGTGCTGAATCCTGCTATTCTGCGGAGCTCTATCTCTGTCCCGAAAAAGTAGTGCTTGAAGGACGTTGGGATCTGCACCATGGGCCAGGTAACATTGGGTGGGGATATGGGGACTACAGGCTGGATAACGGGTACAGGGGTAGAATGACCGAAGGTTGCCTACCCCTGGAAAACTATCCTAGAAAACTCATTTGCATGCAAACCATACACATGTGCCTAAAAGTGATGGATAGGCTTTTCCTGTCAGTAGGCCGCTATCAGCACATTAGTCCCTGTCACAATTAATTATATTTTTCAGACATAGTTAAATTGCCGCAATCCACAAAGCTTATTTTTTTCATTAAAAATAATTTACATGGGGCCTCTTAATTCAGAGATATCCAATAAGGTTCTTGCAGCGGGATCCACAGCACATCACAATGGGCTGAAGTGAGCTGTAGACATCAGGACGTTCTGTCCTGCAAGCTTTTGGGCACTATAAATTAGGATGGCACAGAACCTCTTACAAGCGAGAAGAGGTTACATTGTCAAGATGTCCATATAGTTGCACCAAATTTGCCTTTCAATTAGCATTATACTTATTCTCGTAAATGCGCAACTAAAAAAAAATGTCTTTTTTACTCTAACAGTGATTTATTTATTTTTTTATGTTGGTACAGCGGAAAGATCATTGTTTTATAGAACAACGTGTTTGAATTATCACCTTGCTTGTAAAATGATAAGGCTGGAACAATTTCAGGGTAATGATTCTTGTAACTATAAATCGAATGCTGCTCTTGAAATCAAATCACTCAGAAATGGCTTTCTATCATAAAGCCGAACTATAGAGCCATGATATCATATGAATATTATGGTTATATCTACAAAACTAATAACAAGAGTGGCAATAAGTCACTCTGTGATGGATCATTTAAAAATGATAAGGTATTGATTAAAAACATGTAAAGTAAGAAGGATGGCACTATCTGAAGTGGAAAACAACTAGTAAAAGGTCACCTTGTTCTATATCGATGCAATTCACTAAACATGTTATGTATGAAAACATAGATAAAGATGTAATATTTAATAATGGGAAGTATCAAATCACGGAAAACATTTTTTAGTTAGAAAAAATTGCAATTTGTTCAGAGTAATAGCTAACAGTTTATTTATAACCCATGAGAATCACATTTTTTAAAATCTCTCAAGCGATCTCTACATTATTATCAAATCAAGTCAAGTTTATGGGATTCAGAAGCATATAAAAACTCATTTAGTAAATCGTTCTTCCTAAATTCTATTAAAGATCTTTTCTTTTTTCTCTGTAATTTGATAAAAGTGAATGATGACAAGTCTGGTTACTAAACTCTGTTTAAAAGCTTTTTTAAGGTTGGTTCTAAACATGTAGATGACCCCTGGGGCCAAAAGTTTCCAGCCCTTCCGTGTGTGTGCCCATTTTTGCACTCTATATAAATAATAAGAATAGAATACTGTGAAGAAAGGAAGTGGTGGTAAAGAGTTAATACTTGCACAGTGAGAGTTTTCTCAGGACATCCGATAGAGAGGTTAGATATTTTATAAATTAGCAATAGCCACATCTGTAGAAACATGTCGCGAAAGACAACACTATTTGTAATTGAGTTTGTGATTTCCAATTTACATTTACATTGTAATGGAAGATCTTCCTACAATACAATATTCTTTAGAATACTGTAACACTTCTATTCTACAGAAATGTTCTGATTAAACTAAATCTGTTAAAACTGTGACAGTTTCCATAGTTATTTGTCCCCTTCATTGTGTGTTTTGGAAACTCCGTGATATAATGAAACATGTCATTTGGAAAAGACATTGGACTGTTATAACTGAATAATTAAACAGACACTCCTAATTTACAACCAAGGCCCTCCTTCTAGCTGATTATTAAGATTATAAGCTTGGAATGTTAGGACAATGAGTTAGACTTGTGCACCACCAAAAAATGTTGGTTCGTCTGAATGCATTCAGACAGAATTTTTGTTTTGGTTTGTCCGGCCAAATTTCATCCATTGACGCATTTGTTTTCGGATGAAAATCATCCATTATTTTCATTTCGGGAATTCCATTCAGGCAAATGGAATTGTGCTGAAGTTCGTTTTAGTATCTGTCAAACAAGGAATTTGGATGAAAGAGCTGAATTTTACCCGAAAATGTATTTGTCCAAAAAGGGATACCCAAGTCTAGTCAGGGTTTAGGTGTATTAGTGAGTTTTTTGTGTGTGAAAGTGTGTTTGTGTGTATTAGTGCATGTCTTTGTGTGTGAGTGTGCTTATGTGTAATAGTGAGTTTTATGTTTGAGAGTGTGTTTGGGGGTAATTAGTGTCACAGTGTATTAGTGAATGTGTTTGTGTGAGAGTTTGTGTGTATTAGTGAGTGTTATGTGTGATTGTGTTTGTGTGTATCAGTGTAAGCGTGTAATATTGATTGTGTTTGTGTGAGAGTGTGTATGTGTGTATTAGTGAGTGTTATGTGTGATTGTGTATGTGTGTGTGTATTAGTGTAAGTGTGTATTAGTGAGTGGTATGTGTGAGAGTGTGCTTGTGTGTATTAGTGTGAGCTTGTATTGGAAAGTGTTATGCATATAACGGATTTAAAAATAATGAATGTACCAATGAATGAATTTGGATGAATGGATGAAGGAATTAGTCCGAAAATGAATACCCAGGTTAACACTGAATGTTGATCGAGAGTATATTTTATGAAATAGGTTCTCATGATAGATTATTATACAGGATATTTCAATACAAAATCATTGTACTGTGCAAACTCTTACAGTTCATCTAGAGAAGCAGTTTATATAATATGATTCGTATTGAGAATTTGAATCCATTGTCTGTAATGTATCAGGCAGATTGCAGATCTGTGGGCTTTCCAAAGCAAATTTTTGGCTAACAGACAATAGCTGTACAAAATAAATCAACGGCAACCAGAGGTCCATAGAACTGTGAAAATTGCAGACTCATGGTTTAGCACTTTACAGAATATTCTTGTTTAATTAGCATGCCGAGTTGGGAAAGCATGCCGAGTTGGAAAGGTATTTATTAATGCCGTAGTGGTCATTATTTGCCAAGAAGTATTGTGTCACACAGAGACTATTTTCTACTTTGTATTCTAATTTGTAACAAAAGAAAATAACCCTTTAATCACATAGTGTCTATTCTCCTTTCTTACCATGTAAATGTTAAGATGTCTGCAAATGAATGACCCGCCTGTCAGCAGTGTGAGGGACACAATTCCATTCAGGAACCAATCTGTTCAATACAGGTTTAATTCCCGTTAGAGCCATCCAATGAAAGTAGTTAAATGAGTATTATATTGGTCAATATGACATACTTGAAAACTAAAGAATGCCTCCATGTACCATTCCAAGGTAAATACTTTATTAATATACATCTTACCTAAAGGCTGCTTCTTTAATTGCTCATTCACATTTTACTGGACTAACAGGAACACACAAGTTGACTTGTGTATTTGTAAGGTGTTTTAGACTCTTGGCTAAAAGCAACTTTTGGCCTGTGGAGAATGAACAGTTTAGTGGCCCATTATGCAGCTTCCATCGGCCCCCCATTATCATCAGAGATAGACACCCATAAACAGGCAAGATAGATATGTTGGCAGATTAGGTACAGAGTTTGATTTGAAAGATAATTGGGTCAACAGGTAGAAAGTGATACAAACTAGGACATTTAAAAGTAAATAGTGACACAGCCCCAGTTACAAGGCAGCCCAAGGAGATCCCTCGCCAGAAGTCCCCTGGGTAAAAGAATAGAAGAAGAAATTATGCTTGTGTTGTGTCTTGCTTATATCACCTTGCAGTTTATATGCAAACTACACATTATGACATTAAGGGCCACATTTATCAAGGCAAAACGGGTGCTATTTTCTTTTTTTTTTTTTAAATAACTTTTTTATTATAATTTATATTTTCAGACATTACATAAATGTATATCATTTTTATAACGAGTCAAATACATTTTACATCCACAGGTCAAATATACTAAACATACAATAGGATTGAGTTCATTATAAATTAGGTATATAATATATTGTTGTTTATATGCTCTAAACATTAGATTTATTGACTTCAAGCTTCTATATTACAATTACAATTATATATTGATTCGTATAGCTAGTTAAATGTGTTATGATAGATAAGTATTACAATATAAACACAAACATAAGTTAAAATTATAAATACATATTTAATATTTAGTTATGATCTATGTATTAAGCTATTATAAAACATATACATAACTATGACACCTTCACCCTTATTTTCCATCCCCCATCCCCGCCCCTATTAAAGAAATAACGTATTAGTACTTATCCAATATCTTTTGATAAATCCATGTCACTCTATTCTATGCATCAAGATTTAAGATGGATTTGATTAATTAAATCACATCTACTACCTCCATCATTCCTTTTTATGTTATCACTATTGAACGGGTGCTATTTTCAAAAAAAAGTGCTAAATTTGGCGCAAACTGCCATATCTTTCCATTGGTTTCCATGGTTACTATATTAGCACTGAAATTCCAACTTTTTTGTCTTGATAAATAAGGCCCTAATTTGTTAATTTGCATAGGGAGCCTCAAGGTGATGTCATAAGATGGAGACAACACAGACACACTTAAAACACATTTTTTATTTTAATATTATGTTATCAGGATACCAGTTCTGCTAACACAATGCTATACTCCACATTTACATTGTGCAAAGTATTTTGGTTAGCGAGACCCTTTGATATATACCTCTAACATCAAGGTTTGTTTGTTTTTTTTTGCCTATTGTCTAATCTGTGTTCTAACTCTATTCAAAAATGTTACAGACAACTAAGTAAAGCAAGTATGGGGCAAAGGAAGCTGTGACCATCCAAGATTCTAATGAGTTAGTTCTGTTTCACTTGTCACCAAAAATAATAGAATTAATGACGGTTATCTAAATATTGCCACGTTTGCAAAATTGCAATTTCGGCTACAACTCATATTGCTAGCAGTATAATTCCCTAAAGAAATTAGTGGAAACAGCAGTTGCATTTGCTATCCAATTGCATGAAACTACAGCTTCCACATGAAAAAATATACAAAACTCTCATGAAAATACTGGTAGCACCAGGGCCGTATAGAAAATTAGAGAAGTTCTCCTCATCAATAACAGTAAACAACCCCCATGGCTGGCTGTCAGTGTCTGAGTAAAAAAATCAATTAATGACCATGCATTTTCAGGAATCACATGCTAGCTGATTAATTTTTAGGCCCAAATCACTGGTATTAAAGGGTTTACGCTCAAAAACCCTGATATACCATAGATGACCGTTCTATGGTGGTTAGTGTACCTCATGGTAGAGTAGTCACATTGTTTGGTAAAGTTAGACTTCAATCCAACCATCAAAAAAGTTAATGTCTAAACTTTATTATTTACATTTTTATTCAATTTTTTTAACGGTACAAAAAATATCATTGACATATATTTTCTTCTTAATAAAGACTCAAATCAACATACACATACACATTGCATTGAAAGACCGCCGCCCTACAGTTATTGTTTAATAATTTCTAAACAACCCTAACCTTTATCCATAACAATCATTTCAGCTTATCTTAGGGTGTATCTTGAAACACTACATGAGACATATAGTAAAACCTTGCTTGAGACATCTGCAGATAGCTTGAACTTGTCAATATAGGCTGTTGGGATAACTGTAAAGTTTACTCTTCCCCAAATGATTCTTTCCAAATCTCAAGACCTCTGTTGGAGAATCTGCTATATCCTCTTTCCATCTCTAGCTGCGATCTTATTGAGATTTTAACAGGGTCCAAGTTGGAACCTCCTGGGATTTCCATAATCTAACAATTAGGTCCTTTATTGCCATAAATACATGTATTTCTAAGAAGGTAAGTTCACCTCTCAACTTAGGCCAGCCCACAAACAACAATGCCACCTCTGGTTTCCTGGGGAGACCAACCACCCCTTGAGGGGCTAATATACCATATACCAGATTGGTTGAAGGTGACACAGTCCCATCAATCATGCCTGTAGGACACTCTATATTGCATCTCCAACAAGTGTCTTCCACAGTGTAGTATCTATATGTTTTATTCTATCCTGAATAATCTTAATTGACGATTGGATGGGGATCCTATTTAAAATGCCTTTCTTACTTTTTAGCTTAATCCACAGGTCCAATAGGCCTTGAATGACTTCATTGTGCTATGATTTGAGCCATCGCTTATATTGATTGAGCATGCAGCCAGAGGAAACTCTTGGGATCCCACTCCTTCCCTTCATTGTCTTCCTCCATCCAGATCCAGGGCTCTGATTAGATGTAAGATCATATGGGCATCATGGTAATTTATAATATTGGATGATCCCAGGCCCCCTTATTTCAGGTTTCTATTCAAAAGGGACCAAGCCACTCTGGGTCTCTTACTAGCCCAAATATATTGATCTAAGATTCCTTGCTTGTTCTGATTGATATTTAGGTCCGCTAATTGCCACATTTGGTCCAATATATTGGGCTAATGGTTCTACTGACAAAACAAACAACAGGGGTGAAAGAGGACAGCCCTATTTGTTTTAATGTCTAAACTTTAATTTTTTTTACATATTTACAATAATATTTTGATTACAAAAATAAAGAAAAAAAGCATTTTTATAATGGAAATTGTAACATCACTGGCTATTGCTACATTTTCCTTAAGAATGCAGCATGTTATAGTGGGTAGCACTTGTAAATATTACAATTGATTTTGTCTGTCACTTAAATTATTTATTTATGTTAGATTTCTTTTGTGGGAAGGATATAAAGTGTTGCTAGCTGAAGAGTGAAGACAGGTTCAGGATTAATAAGTGTAGGAGGCTGAATAACATGGAAGAGGAATTGTAAATGTAAAAATAAAATGGGGAGTACAATGAAACAACGCATTGTACACAAAGGGAATATTGTATTTTGATGCAGTAACAGGTTTTTTCCCTTTAATGAACCAACTCATTATAAAATACTTATTTATTGCATTTGTGGTTTTCCAAATGTCGGGAATGTAAGATTTAGGAATTCTACACCCCTTTATGATACCACAAGCATTACAGTATGTGAATGAAAATAAATGGCATTTATACATCCTAAGTAGAAAATGTTTCTTATGACAGCTTAGCATTTTATACATTTTTTCACATATCTTATCATATATCATAAATATCATATTTTCCCCACATCCCTTATATCTGTTTTTTTATGTTAAATGTCTTGCTTTAAAAAGAAAAGTGCTTTTCCTTTATCAGCCCTTTGGAAGATAACAGTTTAAATTGGATTTTGATAAAGTATTTGAGATATTTCCTGAGTCAATATCATTTTTTTCTGTTATACAGGAAGCTTGCATAGATGGTCTCATAGCAGCTAATAAATAAATAAAAATAAAATGTGAATATATATATATATATATATATATAACACTTTGATCCACTACACTCTACTGACTTCAATCAAATAAAGAACATCAGTGCTTTTGGCTTGTTGCATAAACATTCCAAAGATGAGCAACAGGATTTGTTGAAAAGTTTATCTTTAGTTTATTTGAAGGAACAAACAATCAACGTTTCAGTCTGTATTCAAAACTTTCTTCAGGATACCCTACTAAGTTAACTAATCGCCCTTAAATATATTACACGTGTGCCCTATCCCTCCCCCTAATCACTAAGTCCCACCCTCAGCCAATAATGTACCAATTAACCCTTACTATAAATAACACCAAGAGTATATTGCAAGAAAGAAAGACTTCATAAAAAGCAAAATTTGAACTATGTCAGTTCTAACCAGACCTAGACCTAGAGTTCCCGGCAGGACGTGCCTGACACGTCCATTGTCGCGAAGGGGTTCAAGAAGAAATATAATCATATTTCACCAGTTATTTAAAGCATCCATATGTGTTGCAGAGCATGACCAGCAGAGCACTTCTAGCTCTTCTTCTCAAGTTTGTTTCTGCAAAATCTATACCTGAATCGGTGAGATGAAATATTCAATGTCATCTCAACTCACCAGATATAATCACTGTTGTACTTCTGCCTAGGCCAAGTAAGGGCCTAGGACAGACTGGTGGCAGAAGACTGATCAGAGTGACAGCAGATCTAGCACTAACATTGGTGGTACATCCTCACTTACTGCCTTAGCATGCCTGCCCCACTAGATGATGATATGAGAGCTATCTGGTACTGTGCACAGGGATGTCTGGGCAATATGATGCTGTGGAAAGGAATGTCTAGGTGAATAGTGTCAATCAAATCCATTTTTATTGCAGTTCATGGTGATTTAACAATTTGCTAGATTGTAAACTGACAAGAGTCAGGCTTTCTAACCCTCCTGTATTTTTATGTCACATAATGTTTCACTGTACACCCACTTGAATGTAGCACTACCATATTGTATGGCTCCAATACTTTTTCAGGTGCATTATAAAAAGAAAAAAATAATAATTGCACAGTACAGTTCTGAGTCTAATTAATTGGTATGTGCTACTTGAACATCAACATTAAAGGACAACTGTAGGCAAAAAATAACATGTTTAATTTAAAGATTACATCAAGCGTATATGGTGTGTATAGAGATGCTTTAATGAAAGAATCCAAATAAAGCACCTTATTGACCACTCATTGCTTCATATAGCTCTAGCAGGGAGCAGACATGTTGTATAGAATCTTGGGTTAGATCTGCATTAACCTTCATGCAGACGAATGAAGATCTGCCCCAAGATTCTAAACAATATGTCTGCCCCCTGTTCGAGCTTTATGAAGCAAAGAGGACTCAATAAAGTACATTATTTGTATTCTTTTATTAAAACATTTCCATTTAAAATGTCTACACTTGATGCAATCTTTCAACTAAACATAAGTAAATTTGTTGGTATAGTTGTCCTTTAATATTTTGAGACAGATGTGTTAATACACCAACATTTACATTTCTCAGTGTGAAAACCTGCAACCTAACTTAAATATAATCCATTGATCAAAAGATTTGAGAACCTGTGCACATTTTTATCCTCAACTTGTAGCTGGCCAACACAAATTGACACATACAAGAGACAAGTAAAGATTAATTGCTAATTTTATCTCCCTTTGCCACATGCGCTGTGCTCTAGATATAGAGCGATAAGAAATGTGGCTACTTTTCCAACAGGCTATTGATCCTTATCATATTGAAACATAACAGCCATTTGTTTCCAGAAAGGAGCCAGTACATTTCAAACAAACAGCATTGTGTTTGTAATCATTAACACATAATATAACATGTATCACTAATAGATAGAATATGAATCTATACATGTTTCATTTTTAAAACTCAACAATCTTTGTTTCGTACAGCCACCTGTTAATGATGTAAACTTCAGTTTAATTATAGTACTGATAAAATCAGAATATAGGAAATAACACACACGACTAAGCAAATGGCTTTCTTCATGTAGAATCCTGCTTAAGTGTATTTTTTAGAATTAAATTATTGTTTTATTTTGTGACTTTTTCCCCTGTAGTTATAAGTATATATTTAATATGAACCCTTTCCACTTGCCATGTTTATTGTCTAAAGAATAATTTGATAATTATAACTTTGCTTTATATTGCTGTAATTTGAAATAACAGAAACGAGCCTTATATTTTTAATTGTATTGTGCAACATGTGTACAATTTTAAAATTATTAATTTCTATTTCAGTGAACACATTTCTGCTCCAGCTATCACTGAAATGAATTAACTGTGTAATTTAGGGGCAATTCATTGTAAATTAATTTAGAAACATAATTACTGTTAGTTGTGTAAATAAAATTAGCCAGACATGAAAATATTGTTTTATTGGTTCTATTGTTAGTTTACTTCTTGGTTTACCATTGACATGGACACCATTAGTCAGTCATATGAACACCATTACTCATCAAAGTCTATTATAAACTTTATTTCAATTGATCTGCTTTAGGTCATGATGTAGGATGGACATTGGCGTAATGACAGATGATGCTTGATCATTCCTTGAACCAGGCTCAGTCAAGAAACAGATTGGTGTTTCTTCTTCCATAGCCATAGATCTTTTTTTGTTCAATTTATCCTCATAGGTCAAATTCTGCCTATACAGATCTGTTGCTTCTGCTGGTTACTACTCGTCCTCGTCAGGATCTGTCTTAAAACAAACAAAAAATAATCTTAAAGGACAAAAAAAATTATGTATACTTTATTGTAAGATTATATCCAGTGGAGACGTTTTAAATAGAATTAATTTAATGTATGTGTACAAATAAAGTCTTGTTATGAGCCTTATTATTTTATAAGAGGACTGGCATGTTCCAAATGAAATGTCAGATCTTCCTTCATGGGTACCTTATAGAATTCAAGAAAATATGGTTCTTATTGTACTTAAAATTTGACTTTATTTGTATTCATCTGATCCAAGATAAATGATGATCTGACCTAATATTTCCTATCAACAGTGAGCCCTTTCATAAAGTTAAAAGAAGCAAAGAGGGCTAACATTTTCTACTTAAAGTCTACATTTCATGCAAACTTTCAATTAAACATAAGTACATGTTTTGCCTACAGTTGTCCTGAAAGTATGGTAGTTTATGTTGCCTTCTGTTACACACTTCTCATTACTGACCAATTCTATCGCACCCTTTTTTTTAGTTCGTATGTTCTCTCATTTCATTGTTCATCCTTATTTATTATTTTATTATGTTGCAGTCTATTTTTTTTTTTTTATATTTTATTGTAAACAACAAAAACTATTTTTAAATGAGAAAAATGCCATTTTGATATAAAACAAACCACAGAAAAATTATGAACAGTAATGTTCCATAATCAATAACCCTTCAACAGAAGATAAAAGAAAAACATTACATTGTATGAATACAAGTTTGCCATATTGGAATTTATTACCAATCTCTCTGACTTGGATTATGTTTAAAAACATTAGGAATGATTAAATAAAATAGAATTCTTACAAAAATCAATATGAAATTTAAGTTAATTCACATTGAATGGAGCACATCTATCTTTATTATGTATGGCTGCTACAGTTATTTCACATTGCAATGCTGTATCTCATAATCATTTTAAGCTACAATAGGTAGCTGAATAGACTTGACCTTTAGATGGGTATAATATTTAGTTAACAATAATAGGAGCTAAAATGTAACTGTTTAACATGCTTGAAAAGATATCCATCACATTGTGAAGAGCAGTATTTTCATTTCTAATATGAGAAGAAGAAAAAAAAGAAACATACTATAAAACTACACACGCAAAAAAAGTATCTCTTTCCTAGAAATGTAACTATAATTCAGTATACATGAGTGGTCCATAAAATGATGGTATTTTGATTTTTCATTATTTTTTTTTTACATATAAAACAGAACATTATCGGTTATGTGAAAAACAGTTACACTATGATGTTTATTTTTTTTTATACCCCATGACATAAAAGATATTTGGTTTTCAATGTTTTTTTTTCTTTGCAGTGTTCCGCAGACTAAAACATAAATGTGAATTATAACAAAGAATAATTAAGATAATTATATTTCTTAAATAACTCAGATTCTTTTACCTTTATTTTCCAACTGATTTCATGTCAAATCGTAGTTTCAAAATGAAAATGGACAAGGTAGGGAGAAAAGAAGAAATACAAAAGAAGTATGCATAGGAGTGATTCACAAGGACATACTTGAAAACGAGAGAAACATCAATGTCTGCTTCATGATAAAATAGTTTATAAATAAAAAAACTGGCCAGTGTATACCTGATGGCTTAAAAAAGATAAAAAAATGTAATATGTTAATTTAAAAATCAAGAACAATAACCCCAGCACAGTATGTGTGAATTTATGTAACTTGTATTATAACAACATGGATGTGATGTGTTTGGATCTAGCATTTTTGTTTTATGATCCTTGGAGGATTTTCTGTCTACGCAAGAGTGGGGTCGTTACTATTAGATTTCAAGACTTTGGAATTTGAATGGCAGGATCAGGATCCCGATTGGTTGTCCTGCTCTGATGGCATCAGTGGATGTTGACACTGACATTCAGTGTTATCATTACATGGCATATTGACACGGGCATTAGGGCACAAAAACAAGAGTAGTACATGGATGTTACCAGCAATTTGAATGAACAAAAACCAACCCTGTTGACCATAAGTCGAGCCACATGTGACCATGTATTTTAAATAGGGAGGTGAGTATAATGCCGTTTACACTTTCAAAACAAAAATAAACTTGATCTATTGATCTCTGGAGAAATCACCACAGAAACCAATTATTACATTATATGAAATATTATACAAAAAAACACTACCACTTCTCACTAGTTAGAAACATAGAATGTGTCGGCAGATAAGAACCATTCGGTCCATCCAGTCTGCCCAATTTTCTAAATACTTCTATTAGTCCCTCGTTCCCTATCTTATAGCTAGGATAGCCTTGTGCCTATCCCACCAATGCTTAAAATCCTTGACTGTGTTTACCTCTACCACTTCTGCTGGAATGCTATTCCATACATCCACTACCCTCTCAGTAAAGTAATACTTCCTGATATTACTTTTAAATCATTGACCCTCTAACTTAAGACTATGTCCTCTAGTTGTGGTAGTTTTTCTTCTTTTAAATATACTCTCTTCCTTTACTGTGTTAGTTCCCTTTATGTATATAAATGTTTCTATCATATCCCCCCTGTCTTTCCTCCAAGCTATACATGTTGAGATGCTTTAACCTTTCCTGGTAAGTTTTATCCTTCAACCCAAGTTATAAGGATACAATGTATATCATATATAATATATGTTATTATATATATATATATATAATAAGTCAAACCCAATTTTCAGTGCAAAAGAAAGTCCTCTGGCTAAACTTTAACAAATAGTTTGTAAACTCTAACACAATCAGACAGCAGTAAAAGAAATTTGCCAGGCATTTAGAATAGAGCTTCTAAGTCAATTATGGATATTTATCTCTTGTCTGCAGGCTATTGATTTTCCACTTATCAATTTACTGCTTATTTTTCAAGTCAACATAAAGCTTTATACGGAATGAAGTAAAATCAATTGATAGTTGAGACCTCTGCACTACTTTTAGAATATTATCCTAGCACATTAGGCAGCACTACATGCTAGGGAGATATCCAATGTGTATTAGATGTAGTGGCTTTAATATCATGCCAGTAAAATACAAATTGTATTGCTCAAAAAATATCTTGTCTTGTTTAATAAGTACCAGCAGAGTTTTATCTTATTTGCAGCAAATAAGTTTGTTTTTTCTGCAAACATATATGTAGGTACTGTAACATGGAAAACCGCATAATATTTTTATAGGGTGGAGGACACAAAATTATCCCCAGATGCCCATGTCCAACCAACTGCTGCCCCCAAGCATATGTAATATGTTACAATCCTGACTCACTTACCTCTGTTGGCATTGACGTTGTGTCCCTGGTGGTTCAGTGTCCTGTCTGCTCAACGAATGGACAGAAAAGTGAGACAAGAACACATTGTCAAAATGGTAGGCTACTATATAAATACAAGTAAAATCTATGTTTTCTGGTGCATACATTTATTTAAATATTCATCTTAACTTACAAAGTGGAATATTCTCGGATTTTTCCGCAGTATTCCCAAATTTTAGGTTTATAAATATCATTAAACAATATGACATGTTATGTGGAGTGCAAGGCCATGTATGTGCACTGAGTAGAAACATCCCACTGGTTTTTATGGTGATTGTACCAATATTTCTATTATAGCCTCAGTAACTGAATCCAACTTTTGTTGTCATTTGTCCAGTTTGTATTTCATTTATAAAACATATACCAACATTGTCTGATGACCTTCCATGAAATGTTAATAGTGAGACACATGTTAATAGTGTTTCATGAGGCTATTTATGATTGTACAGAAAAGAATATGGGGAAAAAAAACGCAAAGCCATCTTCTCTGTCCTCTTTACATTGTGTGCCAATAAATCAGTGGGAGTTGGACTTAGAACAGAGCAATGTCTTTTAACAAATCATCTTACGCCGTGTGTTGTTTCCACTCACCACAGAATGAACCTCGTCTGGTCATTCTCTTAAACACTATTTTTGGTACAAACAGTTATTATGTTTTCTGTGCTCCCCGTGTATATCAACGATATCTCCATTGCCTCAAGCATTACATCTGATAGTGTAACATCTTTTAATAGGGACATCTGTCATTTAAAATGCTTCACATCTTGTTAATACTGCGGCCCTTGGCATTCTACAGCACAAGTCTGGACATTGCGTGACAAAAGAAGGATTTTATATACTTTACTGACATTGTAAACTATGCCTTCTCTATTTTCATCTGTCTGAACATATTTGACTCTGACATATATGCAGTATTTGGACACAATACGGATGCATAGCAATAGAAAATAACTTTAAAAGAGATGGAGAATTTAGGAATCTAATACTTATTTAATTTTAGATAATTATATGCAAAAGGGTACACATTCATTTATTTCCCTTAGCATCCGCTAAGGGGGATAATATTTTTTTTTTTTAAAGGGTTAAATGTTTCCATCAAAGCTACCCTGTTTTAAATACCATAATTGTTTGATCTACATTGTCTTGACAACTGATTATTTTATTGTTACCACAAACTTTCTGTGTTTTGTTCATATAGACTCCCATGTGTCTGCGTTATACATTGGTGCAAACGCATATTATGCCAGTATTTGGTGCAATCTGCGGGAACGCCATGTTTTTATACATGCTCTTCTATGTTTTTTATGAGGGTAACAAGATATTTAACAAAAAAAAAGCGAAATAGGTACCTGGTTCTTTAAAAATAAATATTGTGCAGCAAACACAAGCCATACAACAAACAGAAATAGTGAAAAACGTGTTGGACCGAAAAATTAACAAATACTTATCATAAACAAAGGAGATATCCTCAGAAGTGTATATATATATATATATATATATATATATATATAGCAAGACATAAAATACATGTATGACCCCCCCCCCCCCCTTACCATTCTCCATATCCTCAAACTGTGTAGAACAAAGACACCAGACAAGCGGCTACCAAGATAGAGGATAGAGATGGAGAGAAACAGACACAGTGTAGTATGTAGGGAAATATAACTTATTCTCCCCCAATAGTTGAGCTTACTTAGGAAAGTGTACACAAAAAAACTTGCGTTCAGGATATATATTGGAGGAGATAAAAAAAATCTCATATCTCAGTTCCTTCTGAATGATCTTGACAGTCATTGCCAGCTCGCGTACATTTAGATTGTAAGCTTGCGAGCAGGGCTCTCTATCTCATGGATCAGTCTGTTCTTGTCCATCTAAAATAGCATGTAGTCACCCTCTATGCTCTGTACCTAGCTCTACATAAATTGTTGGTGCTATATAAATAAGTGTTTAAACACTGAATTCCTCTACATATTTTGTAGGCTCCTTGTTAACAAGTCACATTCTCTGTGATAGAATAAAAAAAGGTTTAATCCAAATTTAAGCACACAGTGTTCTGATGTACTTTTATTGCTCCCTTATTTAAATAAAACCATCCACATCCATAGCTCTGTTTACTAGGAAACATATTGCACAATAAATAATATGCATAGTTATTTAATAATTCACTAAGGGACATTGTAACAAAGTGATTCCCTGAAGCTGTGCTGTTCTACTAATATAACAGGCCTGCAATAACTGTGCTAGCTTAATGAATGGTCTGTGTGATTAGTGTTACTGTAAGTGAGTTAATTTAATTTGTCTGAGATAAATTAAAGGTTATTACAGAGAATATCATACATATGAAATTCATACACGAATGCACGCAGGTAATCTGCATCAACTGATTTTGTATAAATGTAATCATGTTTTTGAGACTAAAGGGAGTGTTGTGCTTTGTAAATGTATGGAAGTAACCTATAGCCTAGAGTTATAGTAGATGTAGATTCATCTGTGATGTTTAAACTGTCTATGCCATCCTAGAACTGATGGCCCAAACGACATGAGTGTGTGACATAGAACATCTTCTGGACAACAGATCATTGTGCCCCCCATAATGAGCTGTGGTCCCACTGTGTGACCACCTCTGTAGAACAAGACAAGGGGGTATGCATATTTCCTCCAACCCCCCACCTCCCCCCCCCCCCCACACACACACACCTCCCCCCCCCCCCCCCCCCCCACACACACACACACATAGACACATTTTTCCTCTCCAGTCTTGGCACCTTTTCTTCACTTACCCTTTTTTGGGAAAAGACAAGAGCTTAATGGCTGTTGGTCAAATAAGGTGGTCTGAGATGTTCAGGCACAGATCTACACAGCAGTCTTGCAGTCCTGATATGTACAGCGTATTAGCAGTATGGGCTGAAATATCAACTCATGTCCCTGCATACTTTGTCATTATGCTATAGGACGAATTGAACAAAATATTTCTGCCCTTGTCAGTGGCAGATAAAGTGTTTTATCACCAAATACTCACGTTTCTTCACAATTTGTTTTAAAGTTTTGGGAAACAAAGAAGTTTTTAGTTTAAATAACATTTTTAATATCTTTCTAACAGAAGCATAACAGCGCTAATGCCAGACACAAGCAGTGTATACTTTAGGAGGTACATACAAACCTTGTCACCTACTGTGGGCATGTGAGGACGTATTCTACATGCTTCCCACCATCAGTCAGCTGCAGCTGTGCATGCACCAACAGTAAATCAATCAAAAGGAGTTAGTTAGCATCTACTCAATCATTCAAGCCTTAATGTGAGTCCAGGAACCGTGAGGTACTTGAAAAGACAAAAATAAGGAGAAAGGGCATGAATCTTTTTAAAGTAGCCGCCATTTTACACACATTCTAGACTCAATGTAAAAATATGTCTCCATGGTCGAAAGAAAATGCATAAATTAAGTGGTATATATGTCTGTTTTGTCGTATGCTTATGACATCACCTTGTGGCTTCAGATGCAAATGACACATTTCCATGTTCAACTCACACGAATCTCAATATATAGTGAATAAACCCCAATATATAGTTTAATAATTATACACTGACGTGAAAGAAGCATTTGACAGAAAGTACAATTTGCATGGGACCTTTTCTATATTCAAATCTAAGGTATTTTTTCACTAAAAGAAGAGTTGCAGGTGAGTTGAGGTGAGATGAGAGGAGTTGAAGTGAGATAAACATTTCATTTCGCCAATTTATCAATGAGAATCCTGGTGAGAATGCTAACCAGGGTAATTTCACTAGGTTTGTCCCTGCACAATGTATAGCTAAACTGGTGAGATGAAATGTTCATCTCAACTCCCCTCATCTCACCTGCAACTCGCCTGTTAGTGAATAACCCCAAGTTCTGAAAAATTTAATTATTACGTTGATGTATGAAAGAGGTCTTGAATTGCACTTGCTGACTATAACATTCATATTAAGACATCCTACAAACCTTGGGAGTCGGGACCTTCACAAAGATATGCAGCCAAATGACAATGTCTAATAAATGGAATGGTCCAAAAGTTGATGACAATCCCATATTAAAGAGAATATACTATCAGTGGTGCATACAGTTATTGGCATGACCTTGCATGGCATGCTAAATGGACATTTACACATGTAAATGAAAATGGCAAGCCTTCTGTTTGATCACCTTCAGGAATGACCTTGAATATATGCAAATGTGCTCAATGGGGACACTGTGGCATCTCTTCAATTTAACTGTGAAATTAGAGGATCATGTATTTAAACTGAAATTTCACACCTGCTGAACCAGCACACTCATTCTTAGGTATTATGAATAGATTTGTTTTTTTTTTTTCTTTTTCCCCAGCTTAAGTCTGTAAAATGTAATATAATTAGTTTAAGACACTTTAGATCAAGACGCTGGAAATACATACTAATGCAATGGACTTTTAGAGACTGAGCGAGGTATTGTTTCTTGATTCGATTTTAGTATATATATATATATATATATAAAGACATGTTTGCTTTTCACTCCTTAGCAGTATCATAGGTCCCAGAGGGAACATGCTCTATCTAGATTCCTGGAAAACAAACAATTAAATACACTCTTCTGGGGGATTAAATCCCCTCTGGAAGTGCAGATTTTACATAGATGCTCATCAATATTAATACCATAGACTTGCAACATGATATTACATTGCCGTAAGATTTGAAAAAGTAGACACTTTGAATATATTTTATTATTCTCTGTGTAATATCTACATTTCCTTATAATAAAAGATAAATTAAGCCAACAAATAGGTCACAACACAAGAATACTGAATCACAAAAACAGGAATAGGAAATAGCAGAGTCTTTGTTAGGCCGTGAAACGCGTAAGGCATTCCTGCCTTTTGCGTGGAGGGTAGTTTCCATTGTTTGCCATGAGGCATCTAATAAACGCTAACTGGAATCACCATGGAGCCTTCGGTGTGTCCTACTGTGTTTATGATTCAGTGTTTTCACATGATCTACGTATATATAACACAAGAATACCCTGTTCAGATGATAAAGATATCCAGTGAGCAAGTGCATTTATCGAGTACAGCAAATTGCTACTGTTATTCGCACCATGCCGGTCCTCTATTTCGTTTTCTGACTAGACCCTCTCAAGTGAGCAGCGATTGGTCCTCATTCCTGCAGAGATTCTTTGCGTTGGGTTCATGAAAATGTGAGGAAGCATGCCGAGGTATGACATCATCATACTAGTGCTTCCTGACTTATTCTACAGATGGAGTAGAAAGAGAACTGCTTACTAGTGATGAAGTGCCATTCCTTGGAGAAATGAGAAGGGTCTCATTGTCATCCTAGTTATCATAATTGTTTTAAAATGTCCTCTATCTACAGTTTGCAGGGGGGGGGGGGGCTATTTAATCTTTGTTATGCCAGTGTAACAATGCTTCCTAAACCCTATTATGGTATAATAGTGTCATGCCAGTACAGGTAGGCATCATATCACCAGTTATTGGTCATATGTACAATGTTGTCTATTTAGTAGTAGATTACCACTGCAATTGTTCCGACCATCCTAGCTGGCCCAGGTTTTGACATGCGTTTTGAATTAGAGCTCCGACTAGTCTAATATGTGCAAGAAAAACTTCTTCTCTGTAATGGCACACCCTCTGTCATAGCCATGCAAAAAAAACAACAACTGGCTGATCCATCCACATTTGGAGCTAGGGAAAGCTGGGAAAGCTATGGTAGGTCAGTAGAGACTAGGCCTCTTATTCTTCCTTCCTCAAGATTGCCTCTACCCTGCCCAATTTGTAGGTAATCTACCTCTTTTTTCCTCACCCACGTTTCCTGACCATTTTTCAATAAAAATAGGCACGGGACATTCTCTGAACATGAAAAGTCATGACCAAAATGTACGTAACTGCTATTTTTTGTTTTTTGGCAAAACGAATAAAACAATTTCCCTATGAATCATCAAAACACTTTCACATTGTATTGGTGATAATGGATATAAAATGTCCTGTGCATTAAATATAATTATATAATAAACCTTCCTGCAAAGAATAACAACATAACATTAATAATAATTAATATCAGTGCAGCTTGTATTAGTCAGTGAAAAACCACAGAGATCAAACTATAGCAAAGCAATTAAATCGGCCCTACAATTCCCTCTTGCCCCGACTGAATTTTACAATTCATTTAGCTAGCATTCACTTAACACTTTGTGTGCTAGAGGCTGTGAACAACATCCTATAGTGTAAATGCTGCTCTCCCCCCTTCCACTGGCACACAAGAATTAATTAATGCTTAGTGTCGCAGAGTGCAAGGTTACTTGATTAACTACACATTTATTTCACAAACAAAACTGTGACTGCTCCATTCATCTCTGGGTATTAGATTTCAGATTGCTGTCATATGCATAAAAATAGGTAATTAATAATATATCAACTGATCTGCTGTAGCAGTCATTGTTAAGACCTAGATTAATCATAAGATGGTGACTGGGGAAAACATTAACCTGTGGGATGTAATCGTAAAAATAAGGAGGAACTGAGTTTTGCACAAGAAATCATTTTTCAGTCTCAGAGAGGTTAGGAGGGTATGATGTTATTTAATTTACAAACAGGGCAAATCTAAGTTATTTAAAGGTCCATTTCTAGAAAATATGTTTTACTTATACTGACTGCACTGGAGAATTTTTCCAAATTGGCTATTTTGGCCTAAAATTTGAATTTCCCATCTCAATTGCCTGCAATTTTCTCTTTATTGAGTACACCCTTAAATAGCCCACTTTAGTCATTTCAATCCCGTTCCTTCTTTTAACATAGCTCATGCACCATCTGTAGAATCTGTTCAGCCCTTTGGGTTGCGGGTTCAATTCCTGGCATGGGCAACTTAGCCCATCATCCTTCGGAAGTCGGTAAAATGAATACCATTTTGAGTAATAGTAACATACACTGGATATTGTGCAAAGTAACAACTCCAGGATGTACTTGAAAAAAATAGGATATCTTAATATTCGCTTTCTGGGGAAACACATTGCTACTGCTATGAAATAGATCCACCCACTATCTTTTATTTAACTGACAACTGTCAGACAAAAATTAAGTTATGTTAAATTGGAAGTTTGCATCCAAGTGTAGGCATTGTAGATAGAAATGATTTAATAAATAATCTATTGTCTGTAGCCCTCTTTTCTTGTATAGCTCTTTCAAGGGGCAGCCATCTTGGGTCAGATGAAGGAAGATCTAAACAACATGTCCCCTCCTGATAGATATATATGGAGCATATATGGAGGGCTCAATAAAGTGCTGTATTCATATTCTTTCATTAAAGTATTTATATTTACAGTACCTACACTATATGCATTTCAATTCAACATAACTTTTTTTTTTACCGCCAGTAATACTAAACAGTGAATCTTGGGTATATTAAAGTCATACATTTTTGTTGCATTGTCTTTTTTTGCCTGTCTGCCCATTGATATGCAGACTCATGATAAATGATTAGATGACTCTAATTCTCTAGTGTTTGACATAACGTTAGTAGGGGGCAGGCATTTTGAGGGATGGCAACGTTAGCTGAAGGCTGACATGGTTTTGAATGATGGTTTTGAATGGTCTGTGAGGGAGTATGCAGATAGGGTTAATCTATTACCCATGAACAAAATTGGATGTCATTTTATCTTAATCCAATGAAGCGACATTGTGGTGAACTGATACAATTGCACTCTTTGGTGACATCATCAAGGGAATTGAGCTATAGTCTGATCCACAGGAGTATTTGCCTGTGAATGCTCTGAGCTATCTTTTTGTCATTCTGTATGTATGTGGCTGTTTCTCTGTTGTGTATTTCTGTGTGCATTTCTCATTTTCTTTTTGTGTGTATTGTATGCCTTGCTGTGTGTGCTTTCATCTTGATCTCTCTACTTTCAAACAATATAAATCATGAACACACTACAAAATTCTGTATGAGAAATACACAATCGTCTCTGGGGTGGTACAAGTGGTGGATGGGCTTCCATCTTTATCTTAAAAGTGGCACTAGAGTTTTCTTTTTAATCTTTTGCTCCAGTACTAGAAAAGTAAAAGTAAAAAAATCTGCTGCCATCACTCTAGTGTAACTCTGACATATATCTTTGCAAATACACCTGGATTTATTTTGAACTCTGCCTCTCAGCTAAGTCAAAACTCATCTGGATGAAGGTGCACACTGACGCCAATCAGGGTCTATCAGGTCTGGTTGAACTAGATAAGGTCCCCTCTGTTGGTAACATTAGAAACAAAGGTCTCTCAGTGCACTAGCCTGAGAGACTGGTGGTAAGGAAGCATCATGGCTGTGGTAAAAGGATTAATGGGCATGCACCTTATGCCAGTTTATTCTCATACTAGAGCTAATGGTCTTTTCACTTGTGCGTCTACATTAGAAGCACAAGTTAAAAAAAAAAATAGTTTAATGGCTCTTAAGTCTCTCTATTTCTCTCCTAGTCTATCTGTTTCAAATAAGCACAAACTATTTAAACTAAGAAAGTAATATTGAGATAATCTCTTATTTTTTAGAATACCCAATTTTTACAAATTCAGGAGATGTTGTTATTAACCAATTTAATGGTATTCATTTTATCTACCATGGAAGAATAAAAGCTATATCGCTCATGCCGCAAAGTGAACCTGCCTCCTTGAGGACCACACTGATTCTGCAGTTAGCTTAGCTTTCTGAGCTGTCTCACCAGCCTTCTTGATGTCTGACTCATTCCAACTCTGTCATTTTCTGTATTTTCTATGTGTTACCTATATTTGTTTCTCAGGCACACTGGAGGAGAAAGAATGCATTGCCATTGGGGCATGATGGGAAATGTAGAACGTTGATGACAGAAGTTGTCAGTATTTACCAGTATTGTTCACTTTACATCCAGATCCAACAGAAAAGTGTCTTTTGTGTCTAACAAATGATATTAACAATTAATTTTATTGTTCCACTTCAAAACGTAATATATATTATTTACTGTTTTACTCATGCGTGCTACTTGTAGGTTACATTACTATATTTGTATCCCACAATGACATTCAGTGTAATTATGCTGATAATTATGTAGAATTGTACATTACATTATATTGTTTTAGTGGATAGCTTTTAAAAATAAAACATCTAGAATAATAATTAAAGTCTCTATGTTCATCTCTAAATTTCCAAATACTATTTTATTTGTATGTCTTACATGCGCTATAGTCCAATTTGACATTATTTTCTTTTTTTGACCATGTTTATGTGACATCAGGTAACACTGTTAACCTATTTCTCACTATTTTACCAGAGGCATGATAACAATAAATATACCGAGGGTGTTTTCTTGCTTTGTCCCGGGCCTCTGTATTCTTATGACCTTTGGTAATATGAGTCAGTGTTTGTAATATATTTAAAGATGATATTGATCAAAACAATGACATATTAAGGCCTTGCTGTAGAAAGTCCATCTTGTCACGATGAAATATGTGGTTCAAAGGAAGGTAACTCAGAGGTCCATTTACAAGTTGGCTACACATCAGTTGTGATAGTAAATGATAGCTCACCAGTTAAGGCCTATCATTATTTTTCATTTATCCCTTAGTTATATTTTACATCCTTTACATTAGACATTTGAGCCTGACATTCTGAACTGAAAAGTTCAATGTTACTGTAGCTTTTTAACCTATTTGTCTTCAGAAACAAGTATGGCAGATTCCAGAGCTATGGATCTTCTACCTGCATTGTTCTATCAATCCTGCATTGTTCTATCAATCCTGCAGTGCTCTATGTATCCTGCATTATTCTATCAATCCTGCAGTGCTCTATGAATCCTGCATTATTATATCAATCAGGCATTACTCTATGAATCCTGCATTATTATATCAATCAGGCATTGCTCTATGAATCCTGCATTATTCTATCAATCCGGCATTGCTCTATGAATCCTGCATTATTCTATCAATCCGGCATTGCTCTATGAATCCTGCATTATTATATCAATCCGGTATTGTTCTATCAATCCTGCATAGTTATACCAATCCTGCATTGTTCTATCAATCCGGCATTTTTCTACCAATCCTGCATTGTTCTATTAATCCTGCAGTGCTCTATGAATCCTGCATTGTTCTATCAATCCGGCATTGCTCTATGAATCCTGCATTATTATATCTATCCTGCATTGTTCTCCCAATCCTGCAGTGTCCTTTTTATCCTGCATTGTTCTACCAATCCTGCATTGCTCTATCAATTCTGCATTGTTCTAACAATCCTGCATAGTTCTATCAATCCTGCATTGCTCTATCAATCCTTCATTGTGTTTGTTATTTCACATAATATATTCTTATGTTCAGATTTTTACACTACACTCGTTATACATGCAGTCAATATACAGGGTCATTCCAATTATATCCAATTATTATACAGAAACATACGTCGTGATAATAAAGTGTGCTTGTCTTATACTCAAAAGGCTAATTCAACTGAAAATCTTTTTGTTAACAAATATTGGACATCACTGCAGAATGAATAGAATTAATTATGTATTACATCTTTAAATCCACACCCACCTGCACCAGATGTTGGAAGGTATGAAATAGTGAATCTTAACTATACTATATAAACTATAAACCCCAGTACATATATACTACATGAAAAAGTATATGTAAATGAAAATGACCAGAGATACTGTTGCCATCCTGATATGGTACATTTAGTGAATAGGTGATGGAGGAAAGTGTGATTTATTTATTTACCAACAAGAAATACATATTTGTTATGATATGACTGTGGTAAAATGATTAATGGGCATGCACCTTATGCCAGTTTATTCTCATACTCGAGCTAATGGTATACTTATGCAATTATGCATAATTAAATAATAATACTTATGCAAATTAAAAAAATCCATGAACAATAAAAAATAAAAAAAAATCCCATGAACAATAGGACTTGAAGACTTGCAAATTCAGCTGAAATTGAATACAAAAATATACATGTTGTCATGTTTCTGAACCCTAAACGTTTTAGAAGAAGAAAAAAAAAATATGGCAGAAGTCTTTCGTTTTCTCTATGTACATTTTGAAATAGACTTCTGAAATCCCAGATTAGACTGTTTGTTAGTGCAAAGTTCAATACTATTAAGGACCTCTGAGAAATATAGATTTGTTTCATTTCTGTAATCTGTCGCTGTCAACACAATGGCTGGATATATTTATTAATATACCATAACATACTCTGGGGCCTATTTACTAAAGCCTCCCAGCAGAGAAAAAGCCTGGAACCAAAAGGATTGACACTAATGGGATTTTGCCCTTTGATAAATTGGGTTATAATACATAGCACTGCTTTTGCTATACCCTCACAGAAGGGTTTAAGTAAATAACCCCAGCTGACAAATAGTGTACAAAAGCCTAAAGTTTATAGGTCACTGTATTCTCAGACTATTAAAATGGGTTTTGATTTACATTATTCTCTAACATGGAAGCCTGTTAAGGTGGTTTGCACTATGGATTTGTTGTCAAATGCACATTTATGAAGATAGAGGAAGGCACATAATGTTATGCATACGTTAAGGATTCGGTTGTCAAGGTGACTGATACTTGGTACGGATGAAACACACTGATGAAGTATACAAAACACATGAACAATTTGATAGTTACTTGTTTTCTAAAACACTGAAGCAGGAAATTAGCAAGACGGTAACTTTGATAATTATGCTAGTTAATTGGCAACAGACAATCTCAGGGGTAACAGATGTTTTTTTAAAGCAAAATAAATAAACTGTTGGTAATAGGAAGGCATATTTCTATTTACTGATACTATTGTTATTATTAATATTTATTATTTGTCATGCACCAAAATACTCAATCAACTAACAAAAGCAGCAGAAACAACATCCTTCTCAGCCTCTCAAGCCCTTGAAATGACTTGGAGGAGAAAAACTAAAGAAAAAAAAAAAGAGATAAGCGTTAGCCCATGAAGATACCCCCCCCCCCCCCCCCACCCCATAAAGGACCTTAAAATTGCAATTCACTAAAGCTTTTTGTGAGATTACGATATGGAGGCTATTCACGATGTTGTAAAGGGGTCAAGCCTGACCAGGAGGGCACTCGGACCTCAGACAATAGTCCATCGTCAAACGACAATAAGATATGTCTGGGGTAAAACTTAAAATACAGTGTTCCCTCCATTTATATTGTGTTTGTGAGTGTGTGATTACAATAAAGTTTATTCTGTTGATGCTTTTGTGAGCTAATAAACCACACTTGCCAGGAGTAGCTAACCTGACCTCACCAACTCATACTATTTACATACTCACCAGCTCACTCAAGGCAAGCTCGAGTTCATAGTAGGCTTACTAGCCATGTAGCTGGTCCTTTTCAGTAAATGTAACCGTGGGCTTCTATTAATTCTAAGAAAATAATAGCTCAGTCAGAATGTATTTTACCTGGAAAGGTTTCACCCCTTTGATCAATCAATGGGTAGTAATGAGCAGTTTTTTTTATAAGATAACATATCACACTGAAACTGTATAGATTTTACAGTATAAATCACAATTTTCTTCATAATTCCATTTAAACCAATATAAATAAAACATAACGTTGACTGTTTATTATTCTAGACTTGTGTGCACATTACTTTCTGTTTCACATAGTGCCCCGTCAGTTAGTAAGTTTGCAACCTCATTATCAAGGCCTACATGTATTTTTAGGTAGTAAATAAATGTTGTAACATGGCAAATGTAGAATAATGTAATGTGTCAAATGGCTTTTTGGTACCAGATTCCATTCAAGACAAAGACTGTTGCCGTCAAAGTCTGGATGCCAATCGGGACTTGATAAATACTGCCTATTATTTGTTTCCCAGTCAATATATATCTATATTTAAAATGCTTTAAGAACACACCGAGCTTGACTTCGTGTTTTATTCACGGCAAAATACATACTTCAGCAACACAACATGCATTATCTTGGCATATAATGAATGTACAATCTTAAATAATGCAGAGAGATGGAGTCTTAGAAATGGATATCCCAGCGAACAATTTGAAAGCAAGCACAGGTGGCAGTGGAGACCATTTCCACAGAGAAGTAATTGATAATTTGTGAAACCCTTTTTTTTTTTTTTTGGTTCGACTTCCAAGACAGACAATTCCTTGGTGTATTACACTACTGCGCGGTACAGATGTAACGAAAAGCTTGGTGTCACTCAGCGGCTGAATCTGCTAGCGTGATTGACACGAGTAGCAAGAGTTCATGTCAATCAAATATGTACTGACTTGCATGGGGATAGCTCCCAGTCAAACCATGGCTGCGATACTTCTATACCATGCTAAGGAGGTATTAATTTTAATGAAATGATACATCTTGTGTGCAAATATTATCCGTCACTGTTTGATATGCACCAAAATCCAGTCAGATGCTTAATTACATCTTAACATGAATTCTAAACAGCTGTCTAATTCCCGTGTTCCTGATTAAAAGGATTAGGGGGGGGGGGGGGGTTGGGGGATTTTATTTTTTTAACATTGCACTTTGCATGCAGCTCTAAAAAGGAAACATTTTGCTTTTTTTTTAAGCCTTTAAGAAATACATATGAATACAGCAAAGCGGGGGTTGCTGTGTTTTTTTTTTTAAGGATAAAAGAAACAATTTATTAGCGTTTTATTACAAAGCACTTGGTAAATAATTGAAGAGGCTGAGTGATATTAAATGCCAGTTTGAGAGATTGTGGTTTCTGTACAGATTGCTTATTGCAGTGTTTAGATGCTGGAATACGGATGAGAATTTCAGAGATGTTAAAATGTTTGAAAAGCAATCGCTTATCAAAATGGAACTAGTTTTTAACACCGAGGTACAAGTTTACATCAGCAGTTTACATTAATAAAAACAATGTGTTATCTTTCTTTTTTTTTCCCTACAAATGCATGGATTTTTGGGGAGATGTCTAAAAACAAATGATATGCTGTGGACATGATAACTTTATGAATCAGCACAATTTATTGCAGTTCGAGATATTTTGAAATTCATAAATAATGCCATATTATATTTCTCAGGTACAATGTAGTCTGAAAAAAGTCTGAGCCTACATTCAGTGGGTCAAATAGAGAAATGATTCACTATGTAGCTACAAGAGCAGAGAGCTTAGATTGTGTAGCAGTGGCAGATGCTCCATATGTGCTAGGTGTGCACACACCTAACACGGAGCACCCAACCCACGCTGTGTATTTCTGGGGGTTTGTGTGCTCCGAGCACACAAACCCCAAAAATACATCCAAAAGACGACGCTGTGTTGAATTCGGCAACAGAGTCACTCATTCTGTTGCTAATTCAACAAGCACGAAAAGTATACGAATTTTCCTATTCGGAAAAGTATTTTCCGAATTTTCACAGCGTCGTCTTTCGGATGTGACGACGTCTCTCGGGCATTTCCGGGGGCTTGTGTGCTGGCTGTTCTCAGCACACAAACCCCCGGAAATACACAACAGATGTCGTGCTTCCGAATGACAGGCGTGCTCCTGGATGGCAGCACGCCTGTCACTCAGCGGCACGATACGTCCCTGTTGTGTAGTGTTGAGTTTAGCAGTAATGGGGCCTGACTAAATGCGTAAGGCAGTCTTAAATTTTGGTCCCCTTCTCCAGCCTTCCTAACTACCTTTTATTTGGCATGCTTAGGGTAGGGCTGGGAAAGGGGGGCAGGGTGGACTAGGGTGAGCCTGCTCTCTAGCCTGACACAATTTTCTGAGGCTACAACACTTTTCACTTCTAAATACACTAGTGCATAGGTTTGGCAGCCATCTTCCTCAGAGGTCTGGCTGGAATCAATAGATTAGGATAGAACAGGATCTATTACATCACACATAAGTGTTGGAATGTATAAGAAAGACACAATTTCCGTTATACAAGAAAGGGCAACTGCTCTTTTTTTTTATTACTTCCCGACACAGGATGCTTAAGAGAAAGAACTCTCCGTCCCAACAGTGTCCCAGTCAAACTTGAGTGGCTGTGCAAAATTGACAGTCATATATTTAAAATGAGAAAATAACATATATTTCTTATCAGCCATTATTAAGCCATTTTGAAACCATTTTTTGTGGCCCCATAGACTGTTATGTTTTATGATTAGGTGTATATCCTGTCCAAAGAAATCAGCTTAGAATAATGATGATATGCTCTATTCTGATATCCCATTCTTATCATTACCATCACTGAAAGTCCGTCCCAAACAGTTTATGATATCTAAAATGAGTATGGTAGTATAAAAGTGTACTAAACTCATGTCAGGGATTGAGAATGTAGCTGTGGGTTTGCTATATATCAAGCAGGAAACAAATGGCTATGTTTAAGGCCCTTTTTCTTGAAAACACCTTTTAACAATGACAAATACACCCATTAGGTAAAGACTAAGAGCAGTGATAGCTTAAATGCCTTTTTGTCCATTCCTATATTTTCTCTCTGTTTTGTGGCCTTATAAAAATTATCCTTTTCTGTACACGAGGCATTGCTGCTTTTTCTACAATGTATAGTTGCTAACAATCCCAGATTTGCCAGGACAGTGCCATTTTTGGGATCTCGTCTTGTCAAATTCGATTCTGTCTCCGCATGATTGACGCATTATTACGTTTACACTATAGGGTCTACTCCAAAAAATGACAAATTGGAGATGGGATTTTTAAACTTGAGGCCAAAGTACCGAGTTGGGAATATTTGTGCATTCAGCTGCATTCGAAATTGTTTCCATCTTGGCTACATTGGCCTAAAGATTGAAATTCCCATCTCAGTTCCCTGCAATTCCCCCTTTATTGCTTAGACCCTTAATCTTGCAGTGTTACAGTATCACACCCCGCCCCTTTCGTCTCTGTCCCCACGGAAACAGTAGAATGTGCAAAATGACATCATATTTTGTTGTCTGGTCTTAGAATGAGGTAAAGCGTATTTTCTAAAGTTCCATTTTGCATGTTGACTTCCTCTGGATACATTTTACCGCTTAAAAATGTAAGTACTGTAAATATGCTGATGCAATAAAATCACTATTGGCAAGCATTTTATGACAAGCATTTCATTTCAGTGATTTTCTATGCTGTAAACAGTTTTATTTTTATTTCCTCTTCAATCTTGCTTTAAATATCTTTCCAACACTATCCCTAACATGTTCATTCCAATGGAAAGCAACAGCAAGAGAGTAGAATGTAGATAAAGCAATTCTATAGGTATAAATATATGTAATTTTAATAAATAATAAGAACCAAAATGTAAAATTAAAATATTAAAACGGAAGCAATTTGGCGGCAAATTATCAGCTGGCAAAGTTGATTGGTTTCTGTGGAGTTTTTTTTTTTTTTTTTAAATCCCCTGTCTTTTCTGTAACTTTCTGTGCCAAGTAATCAAATAGATGTTACCAGTATCACTAAATCTTTCTCCAGTAATATTTCCCTCAGTTTATTTAGCCCAATTAATACACTATTTCTACAAAAGAAAATCACCCACTAATTACCAATTAGCACATTTCTCCAGGTGGTCTGGATCAGCTAAAATAAAATATAACAATAGACTCTGAAATGAATTAAAGATGGAGTAACCACTCCAAATCACTTTTAGTCTGACAGAGATGTGCTTTTCGAAGATGCTCCTACACACACACAGCAGGCTCTCTCTGGTGTCACAAAGCACTGCTTTGTCAAATGGCAGCCCCCAATTGTTAGCTAATGCAAGGGGGCCTCTGCTGCATTAAAAAATAATGTGTGGGTCTAATCTCTCTTTAATTCTTACCTGTTTTATAAGTCTGTTAGTTATGTTAATATAAAGCTTATAGACTTAGTGTTAATGATTAAATGTTAATACATTTATTATTTCTTTATTCAATAAAAGTTATCCATATGCATTTAGGCACTGGACTATGTAAGATACTGAATTTCATGGAATTGACAGTGTCTCATTCACGTATTATGTATGGTTCTTTCCATATAGATTTCATTATCTATAAGGAAGTGTTGTATTAAATCTGTACAAGTATGCCTGTTTAAATGTACAAAACAGTAAATTAGCTATTTTTTTAAGAACAGTTGACCATTGTGAGAAAATAAATAGCTAATTTAATTATTGTTATTGTAAAGCATACCAATGATCTATACATAGAAAAAAATATGTTTTAAATATGTCTGGGGTGTCTCCTTTTTATGACATCAACTTGTGGCGTTATATGCAAAGTACACACTTCCCATGGACAGATTTAACCCATTCGCGACATAGGACATGCCAGGCACGTCCAGACAGGAGCTCCGTTGCGGACATAGGACGTGCCTGAATCGTCCTGTGGTGGAACGAGCGGTTTCTTAGAGGCAGTCAGCAACATTGCAATGAAAAAGAAAGACTTGATTAGCTAAAAAGGTATTGTTAGAATAATGGTTAGGGTTACAATTAAATTTGGGTTAACAGAAGGGTTAGAGTTGGGTTAAATTCAGGGTTAGGGTTAAATTTAGGGTTCGTGTTGGGGTCAAAAGATCACTGTAGGTTAAAATAGTTATTTGGTTATTGTCCTATAACGTGCAAAGAACTGCAGAAAAACATGGAAACAAGACTATTTCTAAACTTGGGACAAAATTTAGAAACTATTTAGACGTGGTCTTTTTTAATGATTGTAAAGTTAGAACAAGTGTTTTTTTTTGTAGTTTGTCATCATATTTTATGATTTTTGTAGTAAATTATAAGATATGATAAACATAATGTTTAATGAAAAAATGATATCTAACGAAAGCCTTTCTTATGGAGATAAGAAAAATATAGAATTCGTGTTGCTACAGTATGTGAGAAAGAAGAAAATTAAAGCTAAACACAAACACCCCAGAAATGTAAAAACAGCCCATGTCACCAAGGGAAATACAAGGTGAAAAGGTCATGTCACTATATATATATACTATTTTGTTCTCCTCATTACCAATACAAAAAAGTACTTTTAACCCCTTAGTGACCGAGTGCTATGCTGCATTTGATGTGCCTTAAAGACCAGAATTCCATTATTTTTGTCAAATGTTTACTGAACTGTGAATTTCTTTCTTTGTGTACAGTACACCCACACAAATTATATATAATTTTTTAAAGGACAGATAGGGCTTTCATTTGATACTATTATTTTCATCATATGATATAATTTACTATTAAATAAAATATGATGAAAATATGCCATAAAAAACACTTTTTATAACTTTGACCTGATTTTTTTTTTTACACAATTACAAATGGTATAAAAGACCCCATCTATATATTTCTACTATTTGTCCTGAGTTTAGTAATATCAATGTTTCCTTGTTTGTCTATGTTTTATTTCACGTAATAGGGCAATAAACAATATTAGTTTTTCTTTGGTTTTCTAACCATTTTCTTATACAGTGATTTTTTAACCCGAACCCAAAATTTACCCCAACTCTAAATTTACTCTAACCCTAAATCGACCCCCACCCCTTAATCTACCCCTTGTAATCATCCGAACCCCACTTTAACCCTAATTATGACCCTAGTTATGACCCTAACCCTAGATCTAGGTTCAGTAGATCAAGGGTTAGCTTTTTCCATTTACTTATTTATTTTACTTATTTATTTAATACATTTTCTATTTTTAACTGTAATACCATCTAACTGCCTGTAGGGGCAGTCAAGTAGCAGTTTCAGAGCAACGGAAGAGATTTTTTTTTCTCTCTTCCGTCGCTCTCCTCTGGGCACGCTGTATTGGAGGAGCATGCTTGGGTGATCGCGGTGCCCAGGGGGGCACAGAATGTGTTGCATGATGCCTCAATAGAGGCATCATTGCAACACTTTAACACACATAGGCAGTGATCAGCTTTCACTGCCTATGTGTGTAACGTGCATACGATCACATGATCTTATGCGCGTAGGGGGGGGGCGAGGGGGGGGGGGCTGAAGGCACTCTCAGAGGCTACTTCGGATCCGAAGCAGCCTCTGAGAGTAGCTACAGACATGTAGTGTTGCGCTAAGGAGCGCAACACTACATGTAAACAGAGGACGTATATATACGTCCTCAGGACCATGCTTTTCAGGACGTATATATACGTCCACATGCGTTAAGGGGTTAAAGCAATTCGCTCTACAATTTCCACAGTGAAAACTGAGAAGATTCACCTACTGTATTACTAGAAGAGATAACATGGTTTGTGCCGTTGCAGAACAGTGAGACAATCAGCTGTATATAACTAAATTACAATGGCAATTTTATATGGAAGATTTACCAATTCCAGAAAAGGGAATGCTAGACATATAATAGCTGTACAACAATAATAGAACATTGATTTTTTTTTCAGTCCTTTTTTAAGTTGTCATGTAATGAAAAGTTTCCATTGACACTTTTTGTCCTTCAGGTTTTTCTGTTTAAACCATTTTAATATGTCTTACAGGACTGAACCCAAACAAAACAAAAAAATCATTGTTTGGACTGGCCATGTACATTATCCAGTGGTGCCCTCTGGTGTGCATTTGTGGAACCACACTGCATGTACTTAGTAATCATGTGAGATTGCTACTGACCCTTTGAATATTAGAGGATTTAGAAACACATGAAAGAGGCACTGATATAATACTTTCCCCCACTCTAAGAGTTAATAACATTGTTACAATTATAAACCTGTAAATATGTAGCACAAACAATAATGGACATGACATACATTTTAATCAACACTTTCGTTCTTTATACAAAAAAGGTAGAAAATGGCTTTGTAATTTAAATTATAAGACAGCACTTTCAAGATGTTTTTCTCTCTTGTCTCAACATGGCATGTGCACATGTCAATTGCGTAGCCATGCTTCATAAAAGCACACAAGGCATAGGCACATGGATGCACATGTACACATGCAGCGCCACATTGTGAACGTGGATCTTTCGGTCATTTATGTGAACAAAGCTGGAATTTCTATCCCCACATACAGGTTCCTTTAAAAAGGCAGCCATTTTGATCATATTTTTATTTATTGATGACACATGTGCCGTGGTTTGAAATTGAGCGTTTTTCTGTTGGGGAAAACATAGAACGTGTCGACAGATAAGAACCATTCAGCCCATCTAGTCTGCCCAATTTTAAAAATGATTTTATTATTCCTTGGCCTTATCTTATATATATATATATATATATAGCCTTTTGCCTATCCCACGCAAGCTTAAGCGCCTTCACTGTGTGAACATTCTCTAAAGTTTAAAGAAACAGGGTTTTATGTGGGTGTGTATTATATGGCATTTTGCAAGTAATAGGGAAAGGGAGATATATAGTGCACTGGTTGTATTTCTATGGGCATGGATAGATGTACCCCATTGTAATAGTGCTGTGGATATATACTACACCAGTCCTGTCTATGTTTTTTAATCTGGAGGGCTGCTTACCATAAAGAAGCTTGGTTTGGGGACAGACATTATTAATTTCCTGAATTAATACAATAGATCTAATGAGCTTTTTAGCCAAGATATGGGCAACCCAACACCCTTGAGGCCTCCAGCCAGGCTGCCGGCCTGCCACTTTGACATCAATGCATTAGGCGAGTGATGGCTAACTATGGTGCTGCAGATGTTTGGAGACCACATATTCCAACAAACTGTATCATGACAACACTCTGTATGTCTAATGCATTGATGGCTAACCTTGGCACTGCAGCTCATAAGGCAGACTGAGCATTATGCTCTTACTCCTCTGCAGTGCCAAGATTAGCCATAACTGCATTTGATACTGTGTAAAAGGGTAATCCTTTTATATTATACAGCATGCTGTGCATTTTTGCACCTTGCAGCAAAGTGTCATTTTATAATTTCAATTTATATATAAAGCAGGAGATTTAAGACAGAATAAAAGAAAGATACAGCTGACCTAAAGAGATACAAGTTCATGAAGTAACCAAACAACAGGAAAGCTCTGGAAAACGATTCTTTCTTTTTAAGTTTCTACCTCTGAATTGAATCAATATTTGTCAAATACCTTTGATGAATGTGTCTATTTGTCTCCTCTGGCTATACTGAAATATATTTCTACTCCTTTCTGTCCAGAGCATTGATGAAAGGCTTAAAGCTGGCTTATTGACAGAACTAAATGCTGCAGGATAGACTTTTATCTAAAATGTGTTAATAAATGTTAAATAGGAACAGTGACTTCATACTGGTGAGCTGGCAGCAGGTTACAGAGGGAGTAAACACCAACTTTGGTGGGATCATGACCGGACTCCTTCACGCCAAGTTATTTTTTTCCGATCTGTACAGTGTGCTACATACAAATGTCTTACCTGCATCCAGGGACATACCTGGCACCCGGGGCGATCCCTGACAATCAAGCATCCTTTATCCACTACCAAATCCTTATTTTTTTTAAAATAAAATGTGCAAGAGATATACACATGGTGCCACAAAGCATCCTTAATTATACAGTGAGCTAGATACATACACACAGTGCTCTACAGCTTCCCAAATTATACAAGGTCCTAGAGACACACATATTGTTCCACATAGGTTTTCATCCTTACTTGTCTCTCTCCCCCATCTCCTTCTTGGCTGTCTTGCTCGCCATCTATCTCCCTTTTGTCTGTCTACCTCTCCATCTCCTGCTTGTTTCTTTTTCACTCCCCATCACTCCTTTTGTCTATCTTCCCCATCATCTCTGTCTTGTCTGCCTCTCTCTTCCATTCCCCTTTGTCTGTCTGTAAACCCCACCTAGGTATTATCTGTCTCTCTCCTCATCCTTCCTTTTGTCTATGGAAATGTTCATGACCATACTTACAAAGAATTCTCTGTGTTTCAGGGTTGAGAACACCTATGCGTGCGGATTGTGTGAAACTCCATTAAACAGACTAGATTCCCTCAAAGAAATAAGAGAAGCCGGAAATTAGGCACCCTGGGTTCAATAGCTTATACATAACAGAGGAGCGCGAAAACTTGTATAACATGAACACTTGCTCTATGTGTGCCGGTCCTGAACATCCAGGATGCTGTGGTGCACTAAGCGCAGGTGCAACCCATCAATAATGATTCAGGAGCCTTTCAGCTCCTGACAAGTGTTGGAGAATCTCTGCTGAACACTGCTCCCATGTATGAAAAAAGGTGCAATCACATGTATACATTATTTTCTTTCAACTACCCAACAATTTTGTGAGCAAAATAACTTCCAATAGATTTGTAATTATGCTAAATGATGAGCTACTGGTAATCCTAATATTCTAATGATATGCAAATCATTAGTAGGATACATTACAAAAATAATGATGTGTACAAATCAGTTACAACAGTCTTGGTATGCTTCATAAAATTCTGCATATTCATGAATAATTAAGCATAAAAAATGGTATTATTATCTCACATATTTTGAGTGTGTGTATGGGTATCATAGGCCAAATTTATGTTAAAAGTGTATTATTTAACCCTGAGAAAAAAAATCCCTTTAAAGAAATAATAACCTTCATTTTTACAAGTTATTCCTTGTACATTGTTGGGCAAAAAAAAAAATTGGGCAGACTAGATGGACCGAATGGTTCTTATCTGCCGACACATTCTATGTTTCTATGTTTCTATGTTTCTTTGCTTATTGCTTTGCATTATATAACAGTCCATGAGAGGACCCTGCTATATTTAATGACATAATTACATTAGTCAGTAAAGTTATACTGACAATGTTAAAGTCTTTGGCAGTTTCAATGTACATCTGATGTTCGTAACAAAACAATATCTTTCAATTTGCCTGCTTTAAAACTCTGTTTAATTGTTGCTTATACATCTCTTAAGACAAAGTGGTTGCTGAGGTTACAGGTTTTGTAAATAGTTTCCTCAATGTGTCATAAAGGAAATAAAACTCATATGTAAACCCATCTTGTGACAGAGGTACTGTTCCATAACTTGTCGAGGTATTTAACAGTTTATATACATACACAGCTCATACAAGTCCCATCCGTATCAACCATCATGTACGGAAACAAGATGGAATGCTACATAACTTGGTGTCATCATTGATGTTATCATTAGCTTCCGACCCTTAACCCCTTCGTGTCGCATGGTGTTTGCGTCCCAGACGACGCGAGCACCAAAACGTGACATTTTGTTCCTGGCCACTGATCACAAGGTGATCGGTAGCTATGAACACTATGGCAGAGAACCGATCTTCCAAATTATTGTGATACCTCCAGACGTCACGTGTGACATCACGGAGGTATGCCCGAACCTGGAAGTTCGGACAAAGCGCCATTAACTAAAATGTAGCCGGGGCTCGCTCAAAGTGGCCTTATCTGACATGTGGGATCCCGCTGCAAGTCTCTCAGAGCACAGCTGACCGCGTCTTCCTGATGAAGACAAAGACATGATGAACAGGCCTGCACCCTTAAAATGCAAAATAAACAGTTCATGAGCATTAAAAAAAAAAACAATGTAATGACAATATAAAAGGTCCAGTGTACAATCCAGTGCACAGTGGCCAGTGTGGAGAATGCAGTCTGAATGTGTGTTATCTTATTGGCCCTTATGAGTTAGCGCAGACATTCTTTGATCGATAAAATGATTACCATTAAAGGGGCAGTTCTATCTATTTGAGATAAGTCCTACATGTTGTAAAGTAAACAAAAAAGTAACGGATATATCTTATCAGTCTGTTTCTCTATCTCCTGAAATCTGAAAATAAAGTACCGTATATACTCGAGTATAAGCCGACCAGAATATAAGCCGAGGCACCTAATTTTACCACAAAGAACTGGGAAAAAATATTGACTCGAGTATAAGCCTAGGGTGGAAAATGAGGCAGCTACTGGTAAATATTGCCCCCAATATGCCATTTAATATGCCAGGATATTTCCCCCAATATGCCAGGATATTGCCCCCAATATGCCAGGATATTTCCCCCAATATGCCAGGATATTTCCCCCAATATGCCAGGATATTTCCCCCAATATGCCAGGATATTTCCCCCAATATGCCAGGATATTTCCCCCAATATGCCAGGATATTTCCCCCAATATGCCAGGATATTTCCCCCAATATGCCAGGATATTGCCCCCAATATGCCAGGATATTGCCCCAATATGCCAGGATATTGCCCCCAATATGCCAGGATATTGCCCCAATATGCCAGGATATTGCCCCCAATATGCCAGGATATTGCCCCCAATATGCCAGGATATTGCCCCCAATATGCCAGGATATTGCCCCTTAGTATGCTCGTTATGCCACCCTCCTCCCCCAGACCCCAGCACTTACCTCGTTCCTGCTCTGTCCCCCGGTGCTCTGAAGCTGCGTGGCTGTGAGGGAAGCGTTGTGAGCTTCCCTCCAGCCGCGCGGTCAATAAAGTTTGTTTAAAAAAAACACACTTTATTGACTGCGCGACCGGAGGGAAGCTCACAACGCTTCCCTCACAGCCACGCAGCTTCAGAGCACCGGGGGACAGAGCAGGAACGAGGTAAGTTTTAGATTTTTTTTTTTTCCCCACCGACTCGAGTATAAGCCGAGTTATACTCGAGTATATATGGTATGATATTTATTGATGTTGGCATTGTAACAATCATGCCTTTCCCTCCATGAAATATGCCAAGTGGTATCTTGATTACCTATGGGGGGGGGGGGGGGGGGGGTTTGGGCTCTACATTTTTTTTTTAATTATATAAACTGTCTGCAATGTATTCAGTACCACCTTCCTTAACTTGTGACACAATCTTTACTGTGCTTTTGAGTTATGATATATTCCTGGGCTTTTCCACTTTTCACCTCAGGTATGACAAAGTTTATCTCCCTTTTCATTACCAGCTTTTGGAGGGAACATTCTGCTTTGCAAATCTATGAGTACAAAAAAGAGACAATCAGAGAAGCACACCAAAATAATATAAAGAATAATAATCAGGTGCATCACCCCAAGGGGAGTCCACATATCATCCCCAGTGGCAATATATACAAAGAGAAGGTAGGAGGAGCACACAATAAACTGAACTACAATATTATAATATTATAATAATAAATGCATGAAAATACTCTACATCGTGCAGATGAGCAAATAAACAAAAGCAACAGATACTTACATATCAACTAAAGGGCACAAAATAAGATAATCTAACAACACAAGATGATATGTAAGTATCTGTTGCTTTTGTTTATTATAAACTTTTGTATTTTTGTAATACTATAGTTCAGTTTATTGTGTGCTCCTCCTACTTCTATTTGCAAATCTATGAGGAAATGCAACTTTATTCTGCACTTTTCATTTCTGTTGTGCCTCATTTAGCACCAAAAATTGCTTACGCTTGAAAAATAAAGTCTGAAGACAGGGTTTTCTTCCTACTGTTGCAAAGAGTAACAACCGTGTAATATACATTATGTATCTTGGCATTGCTTTTGTATTACTGTACAAAGAAAAAAAAAATACTCTACACTGTCTGAGGCACGCATTTTCCAGAGTACACAAAAAGAAAGGCTAAACACATACACTTCCGTGTAATTCTATTTACCAAACAGGTTATATTTAAACAATACTGTGTTAACAAAAGCTGTTGTGTTGGCCTGCCATCTAGTGTCAGCAACCCAGTATTTCATGAGCTAAGACACAATAAGTGATGCGGCCGGTGCATTTTCCTACCTATAAATTCAAAAGAATAATCTTGATGTGAACATTCAAATTTTAAAAAAAATATATTCTAATTAACAGAAATATAACGTGTGCTTGCTGTGGAAGATAAAAGAGAAGCATTTTTAACAGGGACTAAAACTGACTAGAGAAACAGTTAAAAAAATCACTAAAATTATTAGTCCATAAATGCACATAAAAAAAAAAAATCAGTATTTAAAATTAGCACAGAAAATATATATTCAAATTGGCATTTGAAGTGAAATCTATGTGTTTAGGTATTAAACTAGTATTTTGCTCAGCTTATTCGACTCTTCCTTCATTTTGTGGACAAATGTCAAAGATATATTGACTCTGCCTTCTCACATTTTATTTCAGTCTCTACTTGTCTTGCCGAAGGTCAGTAGGGGTTGCTGAAGTTAACACAAGCTGTTACTTCAATTCCCCTTTGATTAGACAACACACATGCTGAAAGTGCTCTGATGTGGAGGAGTTGCATATCAGCCCCAGGCATATTACGGAGACAGAATGAACTATTTTGTAACTATGGTACAAATACAAATGCTTTTTTAAAGGCACCTTTAACTAAAATTTCCAGTCTACCCTAAATATATCTCAGCTCAGGAGTTTTCTTTCTCTATAAAGATGAGAATGTTGTCGGTAAACTAAGTAAAAACAACACAAAAATTATATTTTTTAGTGTATAAATCCAACATGTAAGGCGGCTATATGGGGCTCGTAAGGGTTTTCTGGGTGACCCCTGTCTATGCCAAACTGTAGGTTCTGTCTTACTCATGAAATGAATAATGTCCGTTCCCTCAAACTAATTTCCTAGATGCTCGATTGGCTTGAGATCTGGGGAATTTGGGTACCAAGTCAACACCTCGTTGTTGTGTTCCTCAGACCATTTCTGAACCATTTTTGCTTTGTGACAGGGCATATTATCCTGTTCAAAGAGGTCAATGCCATCAAGGAATACCATTTCCATAAAATGGTGTACATGCTCTGCAACAATGCAGTAGGTGGTACGTGTCAAAGTAACATCCACATGAATTTCAGAACCCAAGGTTTCCCAGCAGAACATTGTGCAAAACATCACACTGTCTCCGCCGGCTTGCCACCTGTCACTGGTCAAAATGTTATGGCTTATGGGTGTTCAGTCGTGACATTGTAAGCCAATGGGTAATATGGGTATTCAACCAGGGCCCAAAGCCCACCATCATTAGGAGGCCCACAGTCAAGTTTAGCATTCCCCCAGCTGGAGAATTTGGGCAAGCAAGAAACAAGGCATGGCACAGGGTGAGATGTAGCAACTGCCAAGAGTTCGATTTTGAGACAATGAGAGGGAGGGTAGGAGGGATATGGGGAAGGATAATAGTTTATGTTTCTTCTAACAATAGTTACTTTTTTTAAAATACTTTCATATTTCTGTAAAAACGGGTGAGATTAAGGAAACACTTTTAAAGATCTGCCCAATTGATCACCATTGACTTAAATCGGCTCTGATTACACCCAAGGACAAATGGGTGGTTCCGCCAACTTTATTTCATGTTGTCAATATGTGATGGTTCTGTTTTCCTTATTGTGTGTTCTAGTAAATAACCTGAAATAAGAATCATTTTTGGCATAGAAATATCACTATAACAGTGGCACAAGAAGATGTTAATGGTCTTCAGGTCTGCTGTTAAATGATTACTTGACTCACAGTATCAGTGGAAGACATGTCCCGTTTAAAATGGAGGCGAAGTGGAGAGAGTGGAGAATATGGGGATATGAATAAAGAGTAATTCAAGGATAAAGTTATAGAAGTCAAGTAATCATCATGGAATGTTTCTGCTGATTGTCCCACTTTTAGTACTTTGCTTAATATTCGTGTAGCAGTCCAGTTGAGAGCATAAGTCCACTTACTAAAACCGCTCATCCTTATTCTATGGGACATTGGGCTCTATTTAGTTCCCTTATTGATCACTTATGGCTGTTTTTTTACTCAACATTTTCTTTTGCAGTCCATGGTATTTAATGACCTTACATAAAATAACTCATGTAATTGGACAGAGGCCATTAAGTGCATGGGTAAGTTGCAATACATATGTAGCTCTTTTTGAATTAGGTTATTGGTGTGCTGTTACTTCTTTTTAAGTACTAGGAGAGGAGATAGCTCTTTCCACACGAATGCCTCTCAATACGTTTTTTTCCCATTGTTGGGACAGACTGAAAAGGTCTGTAATAGCATTATTTATTTTTAAATCTTTTTGTTCCTTGTTGTCATAGAAGTCTGTTAGAGCTACGCATATTGTGTGCGTTTTGTGCGTTTTTGTGGTCTGGAGATTCAAGATCCGCAGAGCCATATTGGCTGACGTAAACCCACGTCCCAAGTGTTGTTTGTGTCTTTAATTGTCAGTGTATTACTGTTGTAATTAAATACAACTCCATTTAATACATATTCAATAGATATTGCTACCCGATTTTGTTATTATTATTAGTAGATAACTTGAATAATGAAAGGTGTAGCACAGTACATATATTCCTAGCATGTATTTAAGGCTATGCTGAAGAACAAATAACTCTGAGCTTTCACATACCTCCTGACATGCCATACTGGTGAGATTGGAGGCCAGCGGCTGGCTTGGGAGAGGGTAGTGGCAATGCACCTGTGCTATCACTTACCATGCTAACCTAAGTAGGGTGTCATTATGCTTAGAATAAATGGCTCTGGTCATAATGTTAATAACAAAAAAGGAAGACGCAGGGCTCGTCCGTGATTTGAACCCAAAGCGCACCTCTCACACCCAAAGCGAGAATCATACCCCTGGACCAACGAGCCAGTTTTAAGCGCTTCATTTAAATGGCTCAGGTACTTCCCATCTAGCATAGAAAGTTTAGGTTAATGTGATTCTACATTTGCAGCAGTGTTTCTGCTGGGAAACACACACCACTAGCAACCGTGGCAGTCACACTATTGCGGGTTTTATTACATTGGCCCTGTGGCCTTAACGTAGAAAATCTGATTGATTTATATTAGAAAACAATGTAATTTTATGACAATCCTATTTCAGAATCCTACGTAGCTGGATAATGGGCCCTGTTTTTGCTGCCAATAAAGGGACTAATTGTTCTTGTTTGTGTTTTTACAGCTTTCCTACAACATTAGAACTTTATGACTAGTACAATTTTCTCATAAAAGCTTGATTACTTTTTCAACAATGTATTTGTGGCTGGAGCACAATTTAGAACCGCATCCAGAATACAAGATCGGCTCCATACAGTTTGATTAACATAGCTTCACAACAGCCATTTTTATGTATCTGTGGCATCGTTATAATGATATGCACCGAATCATTTCCCAAGAATAAAGCATTGCAATCCCTTCCCGCCACAAACACATATTTTATGCTCTCAAAATAACTCCTTTCTCCCCGCGATGACTGATTTAAATGAAAGATTGATTGTAAATGGTGGCCTTTATCTGCTGAAGAGGTACAAAAAAATAATGATAATAAAAAAAATGAAGAATGTACTAAATTGGTTTACAACGCGGCTGCAATTTTCCTTGATTGACTGTTGAGTTATTAGCTATATCCTGCTGCAGCACAATGGTTCACTGAAAAACCGAAAATCCTCTCTTAAAAATTCCAAGTACCTCGATAAATTGTGGTTTGTGTGTTAGCGTTGTGATGGAAAGACATTTAGTAGCTGCTTTACATTTCATTTGTGTTGCAACAAAGGCTTGATTGCTTCCATATTTTTCTTCCTTCATAATATACCTACCCAAATAAACACACAGTTGGGTCTAAACTGGTTCTTGCAAATAGGAGGATATTATATTGGTGCCTTTAGTTATCTCATTATTAACACAGATGGGTCTATTCACTAAAATTTGACTTTGGAGGTTGACTTTCATTTTGAGACAAGTCAAATTCGGCACCTGAGTTTGACTTAGAAAATAAAAACCCAATTTTGAATCGTCCCCTTTCAAAGTAATAGGAGGCAAAACGATAATGGTTTTTCTTGAGACTCAAATTTTTCATAGTCTCAGAAATAGCTTTGATCATTTTGCCTTCCATTACTTTCAATGGGGAAGATTCGAACCTGGGTTTTTTTTTTTTTCTCCGGTCTATCTCCAAAGTCAAATTTTAGTGAATAAACCCAAGAAACATATATATTTATTCAGGTCCCTTTTGTCACTATGTTTTCAAGTTTTGCAAACTATCCCATGTAGAATGACTAGTGCATTATATATAGTGCAGGCAGAAACTTCGAGCTCAGCTCACCCTGGACAATGGATAGTTAAATCTTGAAAAACTCATTTTTTGAACAATGCATGATGCAGGGCAAATTTCTTCTTGCAGAAGGAACTCATCAGATTTGTCCCTGCACAATGCATAGTTTAGCCAGCAAGATCAAATACTCATGTCATCTTAACTTACCAGCAACTCACTTTTTTTGGACTTTATTTGATTATAATGTTGATTGCAAAATAGTAAAATAATTTAGACTATAATTGCAATAAAGTCAGATCACAGTAAATGTTGATCATTCTCGGACCCAGAAAGATAATGCAGAGTGTCATTGCCCCCTGTCTAGTTTACTTTTCTCAGGGGATTGGAGAATGCTCAATATTCAGTTCCTGGAGATTCATAATATGTCAATTCTGCCTGGGAATACAACTGTGACATTTATATGTTTATCTTATCTTACATAGTCATCGTAAGCTATAATAAATCATTGTCTGAGAAGGAGGAAAAGGAAGCATACAGAGGAGGTGAGAGGTAAGACAGATGGGTTCTGCATGGGAGGGAGGCCTCAAAAAAAAACAGCTTAAATGCAACATTCACTGCTAACATTAGGTCATCCCAACCCTTTAACTATGTGTGGGTACCAACACACTGAAGCTTAGAAATACACTGTATAAGTAGATCAACAGTTTGTCTACAAATATGGCACTGCATATGACTAGTCCAATCTCCAGGGAGACTGAAAATAATCCAGACAGGGGGGCAAATGACCATCAGTGTTTTTAGTGATGTTTCTCTCTCACTAGCTGTTTCTCTTTCAATATGTTATTTTTACTTTTCCCAGATAAACAAAAAAGTACATTATGATACAACCTAGGTTCAAATGGATTGGTATTTTACACCAGATCTCCACCTTCTCCGTAGAGTGTTTCATGCTCGTCAATTTTCTATTTTTTAGTATGGCAAAGTTCAGTTGCATTGCATGGGTTTCATCCAAGCTAAATGTTACATTACTTAGTCAGTCAGATTGCTTGAAATTACAACTAAAACCTCAACTGAATAAGATATATACATGACCTCTGAAAGGACCACTAACTGTGATTGAATTGTGTTATGTTGATAAGATTCCACAAAGTCCCTCTTCTGACTGACATAATACAGCACCACAGCTGTACTGCATTCTCTTCCTGTCAAGTGACTGTTTTCGTTTAGCTTATTAGAATATAGCATCTGCAAAGGATTTGACATTTGAATTTGCTTGTGTTAAAGAGTCACCATTCACTTTATTATTTACAACATGTTGTGATTACTTTTAAGCTCCATCAATCATCCATGACAGATGGACTGGCATGGTGAATATCCTGAAAGTACACAAATAATTCTTATCATTAGCAGATACCTATAATATCATAACTGATATAACTTTGTAGAACTGGTTTGGAATATGCAAACATTTTGCACATGTGTATTCAATACAAAATACCACAATAGAAAGACACACAATCAAGACCTTTTTTGATGCATGGTATCCAAAACCAAATACAATTGATAGGGCATGTAGTTAACATACCAGCAACTATTCATGCTGTGTACATTTAAGCATACATACAAATAAAACCAGCTTCACTTTATATACAGTAAGTAGATGAGATAGTTCAGTGGGCACCATCTGTACCTGTTCAACTTTCAGTCAATTCCTGATAGGAAAAACCAAAGAAAAACAAAGTTACCTGCGCTCTCTCCTTTATCCCTATGTATTTTCAAACAAATGGATGTTTTTTAGTTACCTCCAATGGCCATGAGAGGATGAGCCCACCTGCCAACGTTAAGGCAGACCCCCCTAGGTGGCTCCTAACTCTAACCATTCACCTTGCTTCTATGAGCCTCTGGCAAAAATCTCTAATGAGACAGAAAGGGGTGTTTTTTATATACACCCCTATACATTATTAACCCTTAATAGGGAACACATGGGATGGGCGGCTGCATTGTAACAAGGCTGAGTAATACAAAAATGGATACAAATGCAGAAAGAAAAGTCCTGCGCTCACTCCCATCACTGGGCGGCTGCAATGACTACAGTACACATCAGCCCCAATATATAGTAAAAACCAAAGAAAAACAAAGTTACCTGCGCTCTCTCCTTTATCCCTATGTATTTTCAAACAAATGGAGGTTTTTTAGTTACCTCCAATGGCCATGAGAGGATGAGCCCACCTGCCAACGTCAAGGCAGACCCCCCTAGGTATAATGTATAGGGGTGTATATAAAAAACACCCCTTTCTGTCTCATTAGAGATTTTTGCCAGAGGCTCATAGAAGCAAGGTGAATGGTTAGAGTTAGGACCCACCTAGGGGGGTCTGCCTTGACGTTGGCAGGTGGGCTCATCCTCTCATGGCCATTGGAGGTAACTAAAAAACCTCCATTTGTTTGAAAATACATAGGGATAAAGGAGAGAGCGCAGGTAACTTTGTTTTTCTTTGGTTTTTACTATATATTGGGGCTGATGTGTACTGTAGTCATTGCAGCCGCCCAGTGATGGGAGTGAGTGCAGGACTTTTCTTTCTGCATTTAATTCCTGATAGGGCCATCTCAGCCTGTCACCCATCTGACATAAAATAAGTACCATTGAATTAGGTAATGGTAACTTCTGGTTGATGGGAAAAAACAAATAACATTTACATGTACCTTCCCTAGATAAACATTGTTATTATTATACACAATTTATAGGTGCTAAGACAGGGGCGTCACTAGGGTTGGTGTCACTCGGTGCGGAAACTAATGGTGTCACCCCCCTGGATTTCCTCCAATACAATGCCAAACAGATTCCTTAGTAATGCCAGTTAGATGGCCTATTAACTATGCCACACACAGGAGCCCCATAACAATGCCACACACAGGAGCCCCATAAATTATGCCACACCAGAGCCCCATGAATTATGCCACACCAGAGCCCCACTATTTATGTCTAAGATGCCATTATTATTGTGCCATTCATATGCCAGTAATATTGTGCGATTCAGAGCCCAGTAATATTGTGCCAGTCAGAGTTCAGTAATATTGTGCCAGTCAGATACCAGGAATATTGTACCAGACAGAGCCCAGTAATATAATGCCTTTCAGAGCCCAAGGAATACTGTGCCAGTCAAATACCAGGAATATTGTGCCATGCAGAGCCCAGTAATACTGTGCCAGTCAGAGCCCAGTATTATTGTGCCATTCATATGCAAGTAATATTGTGCGAGTCAGATACCAGTAATATTGTGTCATTCAGATACCTGTAATATTGTGCCACTCAGAGCCCAGAAATATTGTGCCAGTCAGATACGAGGAATATTGTGCCAGTCAGATACCAGTAATATTGTGCCAGTCAGAGCCCAGTAATATTGTGCCACTCAGAGCTCAGTAATATTGTGCCAGTCAGATACCAGGAATATTGTGCCATGCAGAGCCCAGTAATATTGTGCCAGTCAAATACCAGTAATATTATGCCATGCAGAGCCCAGTAATATTGTGCCAATCAGAGCCCAGTAATATTGTGCCAGTCAGAGCCCAGGAATATTGTGCCAGTCAGAGCCCAGTAATATTGTGCCAGTCAGATACCAGTAATAGTGTGCCAGTCAGAGCCCAGTAATATTGTGCCAGTCAGATACCAGGAATATTGTGCCAGTTAGAGCCCTGTAATATTGTGCCAGTCAGATACCAGGAATATTGTGCCAGTTAGAGCCCAGTAATATTGTGCCAGTCAGATACCAGTAATATTGTGCCAGTCAGAGCCCAGTAATATTGTGCCACTCACTTACCTCCTGGCTGCTGCTCCGTGTCCCCCGCCGGACGTCTCCGTGTAGTGTTCCTTCCTGCATGGAGGAGGGAAACACAGTCACCAGATGTAATGTAATGTCACATCGGGTCGCAGTGATTTTTTTTTTTTCCCCGGCGGCTGAATCCAGCGGATGCGGCTGCCAGGAAAAAAAAAAAGTTAGGCAGCGCGGTGCGGGGGGATGCCGGCAGCACGGTGTCACCCCCGCTGGAGGTGTCACCTGGTGCGGTCCGCACAACCCGCACCCCCCTCGGGACGCCACTGTGCTAAGACAAGACATATTCACTAAACGTCTAACTCTAGTGAACTTACCAGGGGATAGCAATCATTGGTCCTAAGTGTTGTCCACTACAAATGCTAAGGCAAAATAGGTGTTTTCTGGTGGCCAAATTTATGTTCACACTGGCACCATCTAGTGTTGAAAATGTGCAGGTGTACTTGGCAGAACCTTTTATATGTGTATATTATTATCTGATTCCATAGAGCAATTGTGTGCTTAAAAAATAAATAAACTGTATGACACGTTTTTGTGCAAAACTACTATTATAATATCAAAAAATAAAAAATAAATCCACAGGAGCTATTAATATGTTCAATGTTCAAAGTGATCATTTTGCAGTAAAATGACTGTAATTGTTCCTTGATATATACAGTTCTTATGCATCTTATGCTCCAATATATTCACTTGTGATGAGATTATTCATCCGAGGCCTTTTAAAGCCATTATTTTCTTTCTGACATAAGAAAATCCCATTCAAATCACACAATAGATAACAAAAGGGCTGTCAGATTAATAAAAAAAAACCTTCTATTGTAGAAAAATCAAAGACAAGATACAAAGATGACTCATAAATATGTAAACCAGGTTAGGAGAATATGGGAAATACAGTATTGATGTATGTTTGGGAAATCCTCAGATAGGCACTAATCTACAATATAATATATAGTAAAGGCCGAGTCTACAAGAGGAATGTGTCGTGTGCACTTTTTATTTGTTTTATATGTTATTGTAAACAGAAGGGTTTTTCACCCCGCTGTGTGCTATCATTTGTCTTTACACAATAAAGAGATGTCTTACTTGGCATTTGTTTCATGCTGTTAAAACAAATAAATAGCATTTGGTGGATGAATTCTACATCATTTTCTGAATAAATAGCCATACAAATTAGAGCGCGCTTTCCCTTTCAGGGCAGGGGAGGGGGGAGCACATTGTGTCTATGTATTTTTAGCAAGAAACTACACACTGTTTTGAATTCATTTGGTTTATAGTTCTTTGCAAATTATTACTACAGTCATAAAAGTAATATTGCGATAATATGGAAATGATAATGATATAGCTATAGTGATGCTTCTTTCCATTTGGTTATTTTATCATCAAGCATTCTCTCCCCTCTGTTTCTCCCTTCCTGATTTTCTCCTTTTGTTTTCAAACAGTTCCAATACCGGCAAACTTTCAACAGCTGCCCACAAATAGGTGAAAGTAAATGCACATGCATGCGTGTTTCATTGTGAGAGGACTCATGGTAGATCAGTCTTTAGTCCTTTGAAGGTTGATAAAATGAGTAATAGTAACATCTAAATTACATACTTGAAAATGTATATATTCATTTTCATGTTAATATAGTAATTTCCCTTACATTGTACAGACCGTAAAAACACATAAACAGTCACACACACATAGACAGACAGTCAAACACACACAGACAGTCATAATTACACAGACAGCCATACAAACATACACAGATAGTCACACACACACACACACACACACACAAGCCAGCCGTTTTGGGGCTTAAAAAACAAAACAAAAAGCAAGAACATTTCCCCCTCTCCCTGCTGCATTACCTTATTGCAGCAGGCTAGTCTGTACCTCTCACACAGACCATCTTCTCTTGTCTTCCTGCTGAGTGCTGGGATGTCACATAACCCCAGCCACTCAGACACTAAAGCGTGGTGCGCGGCTAGGCGGAGATTGCATTATGTGCTGCCCGTACAGACTTTGCCTCTTGTGCTATACCGGAAAATAAAAACTGATCACAGCGGCATGGGGTGCCATGTGGATGACAGGTCTAATTTTCGGGTCGCCATGGCAACCTGGTGCCCGCGATTTTTCAGGCCCTGCCTTACATTATACTTGGAATGTTTAGAAAATAAACATTTTCAACCGACCTGAATCACATGCAAAATAAAAAGGATAATAGTGGAAGTACCACCATTTGTTGTAAACAATTTGTTTTGGAGCATAGGGGAGCTATTCACTAAGCATGAGATGGGCTTCTACGGAAAAGCTCCTCCCTTTGTATATAAAAGCAACCTACGTGCAATTACCAATAATACAGTTCACTTTCAAAGGCAAAAAGAGAAATTAAACTATGGGGGCTATTCACTAAAGGCTGAGGTGAGGTGAGTTGAACATTTCATCTTACCAGCTTAGCTACAGATTGTGCAGGGACAAACTTAGTACTCACCAGGTTTGTCCCTGCACAATGTATAGCTAAACTGGTGAAATGAAATGTTCATCTCACCTGAAACTCACCTGTTAGCGAATTGAGGGCTATTCACTAGAAGGTGAGTTACAGGTGAGATGAGATGAACATTTTATCTCACCAATGTTTCTACACACTGTGCAGTGAAAAACCGGGGGAGTTTCCCCACTAAGCAAACATACTAGATTTGTTCCTGCACAGTGGATATCTATATTAATGAGATTAAGGCTCAACTCACCTGCAACTCACCTTTTAGCGAATAGCCCTGAGAGAGATTTCCAGCAATTAGACAGGAACCCTCAAGAACATGTATTGATTAAATAGCCTCGCTGTACCTATATGGAAGATAGTTGTGATAGAAATGTTAAATCAAGTAACTTTATATATGTAAAAATATATATATATACCAGAATATGTTACATATTACATAAAATAGTTAATTATATTTGCTGGTTTAAAAATGACTTATATACTTATATTGCAGATATGTATCACAATGCATGGAACATTGAATAGAACATTTACCAGTACCACTTGGAGTATTCTGAAGTGCTACAATACTTCAATGAACCTGTAATATCAATACATATGCTCCATGAATAAAGAATACAATGGTCTAGGGATTTTTCAGTTATACTAGAATAATTGTAATAAATGATGTAAAGTGTCTATTTAATAAATCCAGCAGTAATTAACTACGCCTGTCCTTATTATGCAGAATGAGGTTATTTGTCTTACTTAATATGGCATCTTAGACAGCTGTTATACAGTTCTGACCCTGTCTTTTTTTTTTTTTTATACCAAGCTTGTTTTAAACTATATTTTAGAGATCAGCACTAACCGATGTCCTATTTAATGTATAGCGTGACTTCTGCTCCCGGTCAGGGCTTGAGTCCAAACTGATATACTAATCCTTTCGGCATATCTCTATTTTCTATGCAGTATGACATAGATCATATTAGGGAATTAGCTAAAAAAGAAAACAGAGGATCCTTACATCTGAATGATCATGGTTAAAGCAATATGTGTAATGACAAAAAAAAAACGTACCCAGTTGCTTAGTACACAGTATAATACTAATTATCTTGGCAAGATCAACTGAAAAGTGATGATTGTCTTTGAAGCAATCATTGTCACCAGTCAAGCCAACACTACCATAAAAGCTTATCATAGACGCCCACATGTTTTCTAAAGTCAACCTTTAAAGTAGGTCTATGAGGTTGGAGACTACAGGCCTACAATTCTTGCATTTAAAACATACATTTAACAACCTCTGGTCAGATCACAAAAGTGGTCATGTACTAAACAAGTGCAGTGGGAATAAAACAGGTAAAACATGAGTAAGGAGCAATTTGCGACAATTTGTAACATTTAGTACTTTTTTTTCCTGATTTGCGCATCTTGCGTTTATTTTTTATTTAGCGTGCTTTTTACCAGTTGTGCTAATAAATTGGGATTATATTTGCGTATGCAAAAGAGGTTTGCAAATATTTTGTGAAATATAATTCTTCTTTGCGTGTGAAAATTACACCAGCTTTTAGCAAGTGCTATCAAAAGAGGTAGAAAAAATATTCACAAAATTGCCTATTTTTATTCTCAATTATGCTTGTTTTCAATCACAATTTGCTCATATCTACTATTTGAGTGTTGCACATAAAATAGATTTGCGTTTTTTTAGTACATGTCCCTCATAGTTGTCACATTCCTCCCAATGCACTCCTACTACTACTTTTTCATTCTTTTTCCCAGCTTCCCTAGAGTGTAAGTTTGGGAGCAAGGCCCTCGGCTTCATAAATTGGTGCCCCCCCCAATCCATTTTCAATATGGATTGTTTTGTTTGGGTTAATGTTCTGAATTGTGTTTTGATACATTGATTAGCCAAACCCCAGAACATTCTCATATACATTTGAAATTAATTTGAACCCAGTTCACCAAACGTGAAGAACAATCATTTTAATATGAGATGTATAAAAACGCATCCCAACTGATATTTAATGTCCAACACAAAGACATACAAATAGTTTTTAAGTATCAAAAGGCGATCTCTGACAAGGACATTTATCTAGGTCAGAGTTTGGTAATCTGTACCCTTTAAAGTGAATCTATTACCTAAACAGTATTTATCGTGTACATGCATTTATATATTACCTCTTTGACTTAGAGGAGGTTGATGTAGAAGGTCAACTTTCATTTTGAGACTAAGTCCAATTCAGCACCCAAAAAACCCAGGTTCGAATATTCCCCATTGAAGGTAATGGCAGTCGAGATAATCAGTGCTATTTTTGAGACTAAGTCCAACACGGGTACCAAATTTGACGTCAATCTCCTGGAGTTATTCTCAAAATTTATTGAATAGACCCAGAAGTGTTAACATAGTTATTTTCTGTGACACTCCTTAATCTTTACACATCTTTCAGAAATTGAATATTTGTGGTCAAATTTTCCTTATTTTACTTAATTAAAAACTATAACCAAAATGTTCTAACACTGCGAAATTGCTTGCTAATCTCACAGCAGGACACCTACACATCTTTAGTTGAAAAAAACCGAAATTCTTTGACTTTCTTCCTTAGGTACATGTTTAATTAGTGGAAATCATAGCACAATTAAAATTGTTCTCCTATTGATTGCATTTCTTAAGTTGCGTCCCGTGGAGTTGTGAGGTCTGTGCTGAGATATTATGATTGATCTACAAAAGTGAGAAAATAATCTCTGCAAACATACTGACTTCTTTTATATTGTTTAGATAGAGTTGTAACTCTAAATCTTGTTTGACTGCATGGAGTAAAATCCATTGTCCCACATAATCGTACTAAGTACTCACACTCCTTTACAAAGTAGCCCTTTGTTTGAACATTACTATTGATTAAATGAAGAAGATGCTGTGATGCAAAGTTGATATAAAACACAAAGATGATGTAGCATATGTAGTACCTTCAACTTTATAGTGCATTTAAAGTGTGACTGTCACTCAAAAATGACATGGTGCCACTTTAGGATATAAAGTACATTATACATTGTTCTAGGCCTATACACTGTGCTAGTGAATGTATATAAATCCTTTTATTAAGACATAAAGATTTCAATGAGTTCAGGTTCCAAGTGGGCATTGCAGATAAAATCACACATACAATGCAAAGAACAACATTATAAAAACAAGCAGGAACATCTCATAATGCAACACAAGCTAATATAATTAACACATGCTGTGTGTTTGTGCAATAATAACCTTAGTAAGCAGTATATTCTATATACTGTGATATGTTGCATGTTTGATTGCATTAATTAAAGGTTATGACACACCCAAATAGGCAGGGTGAGTATTTCATTGGCAGATTTATATGTGAGCATTGAATTATATCATTAATGTACAGTAAGGAAGGATGGGGAGTGGCTATGTTCCCAGACAGTGATATTAGGTACTTGAGAGTATTTCCATTGCAATAACATAACAACTGTTCCAATAAATACAAGTGAATGATAGGCACTACATTAATCATTAATGAGATGCAATGTCCTAATTTGAATTAGCTTGGCTTGGATTGTCGTTGGCTCTGCTGGTTTATGCATCCACGAGGAACTGAACAGGTATTTCAGATGAATAGATGTGCAATGCATTAATTATTTTTACAGTGCTTGTGTTTATATCTAATTTCCCATTGGCAATAAAACAATTTTGGCTTTTGGCAGTCAGCTATTTCATAGTGCCATAGTTGTCCCAAATTCGGGTCTGTCCAGGCATAAATACTGAATATGCACAAAGCGTTTAACTGTGCTAGGCAGCATTGTGTTTAAACTGAGAGACATGAGTCTTAATGCAACTAAATCAACTCCAGACACCCGATATCTGTACCTGGAGCTCAATGTTGCAAGGTCATGTAACATGCATCACATAACTCTGCCACTTTATGGTCTACCCATTTTCCATCCCTGGACCACAACAGTCAAAGTTGGCAAGTGCAGTCATGGGGAAAAGAAAGTACACCCTCTTTGAATTCTATTGCTTTACATATCAGGACATAATAGCAACAACATATGACATATTACACCATCATGATTTATTTAACAAAAATAAAGGCAAAATGGCGAAGCCATTTTTTAAAAAACTAAGTACACCCTTTTTGCTTCAACAGAAATTGAGGCGAAATAGACAGGTGCTGCTAATCAAATGCCCTTAATTAATTGATCATCAGCAAGTGTGACCACCTCTATAAAGTATCTGGAGCAATCAGGTATGAGTTAAAACAATGCCAAGGAGGAAAGACATCAGCAATGATCTTAGAGAAGCAATCGTGGCTACCCATAAAATTCGGAAATGTTATAAAGTAATCATCATTCTACAGTGTGAAAGATTATTCAAAAATGGAAAGCATTCAAGACAGTTGCCAGTCTTCCCAGGAGTGGACATCCCAGCAATTTCACCCCAAGGTCAGATAGATGCTCAGAGAAATTGTAGAAAACCCATGAGTTACATCTCAGACTCTACAGACCTCAGTTAGCATGTTAAATGTTATTGTTCTAACGTTGCAATTAGAAAAAGACTGACCAATTATGTTTTTTTTGGAAGGGTTGCAAGGACAAATATCTTCTCTCTAAGGAGAACCAATGAGTTGACAATTAACTATTCTGTATAACAAAGTATTCTTAGCAGAAATTGGGTCATGTTACAGGACAATGATCCCAATCCCACCAGCAAACCCACAACAGAATGGCTGAAAAAGAAAATAATCAAGGTGTTGCAATGGCCCAGTCAAAGACCAGATCTCAATCTGATTAAAATGCTAAAATGCTGGGGAGGGACCAAAGGAGAGCTGTGCATAAACAAATGCTAGCAAACCTCAGTGAACTGAAGCAATGTTAAAAAGAGTGGGCCAAAATTCCTCCACAGCAAAATAAATAACAAAATGTACTTATTCAGATATGCCTTCGCCAATGTACTAATTTACTGGCGGTTTAAAAATATTACTACTGAATGTAAAGTAAAAAAAAAATGCACTCCTTGATTTCTACAATATAACAATATTCATTAGGGAGCAAGGCTATAAACAAACAATAGAAATACAATTAACCCCTTAGTGACAAGACATTTTCACTTTGACTTTCCCTTGGTGACAATGGCTGTTTTGACATTTCTGGGGTGTTTGTGTTTAGCTGCAATTTTATTCTTTCTCACATAAAGTACCCACACAAATTATATGTTGTTTTTATCGTCATAAGAAGGGCTTTCATTAGATACCATAATGTTCATCATATCTTATAATTTACTACAAAAAAAATCATAAAATATGATGAAAAATTTAAAAAAACCCACTTTTTCTAACTTTGACCTAAAATATAATTTACAAAAATAAAATCATTAACCCCTTAAGGACAGAGCCTTTGAAACATTTTTGTCCTTTCTGGACAATGGCTATTTTAACATTTCTGTGCTGTTTATGTTTAGCAGTAATTTTCTTCTTCGTCATTTGCTGTACCCACACATATTATATATTGATTTTATCGGGACAAGAAGGGCTTTCTATGGATGCCATATTTTTGATCATATCTTATCATATTATAAAAAAAAAAAAAAAAAATGGTAAAAAAAAAAAAAATACACAAATTTCCTGAATTTTAATAGGAACAACTTCTCCTAATCGACAATAGCGAACGAAAAAACATGCTAAATAGATTCTACTATTTCTCCTGAGTACAGGGATACCACCCATGCAAAGGTTTGTTGGGTTGTTTGGGGGCTAAAATGCCAAATTTGTGAGGTGCAGTTTTTTTTTTTCCAACTTGAAATTTTTACATGCAGACAGCCTGCACCCATGTCCCATTTGGGACATATTTGAAACCAGCCAGTGTATTTTACCCCATCAACCCATATATTTTTTAAAAGTATACACCCTAGGCTATCTCAAATGGTGGTATTTTAACACTTTCCATGCACTAATTCTACCACCAGACTTTGTCAAAGTTTGTGGTAGTAATTTTTTTGGGTTGTTTTTTTCACAAACCTTGTACTTCAGACATGAATTCACAGATTTTGGTATGTGTCACTGCCAAATAACACCCCAATAAGTGTTCAGCAACATCTCTTGAGTACAGGGATACCACCCATGCATAGGTTTGTTGGGTTGTTTGGGGGGTAAAAGGCCAAATTTGGTAGGTGCACTTTTTGGTTTTCCAAATTGAAATTTTGACATGCAGACCGCCTGCACCCATGTCCCATTTGGGACATATTTGAAACCAGCCAGTGTATTTTACCCCATCAACCCATATATTTTTTAAAAGTAGACACCCTACGCTATTTCAAATGGTGGTATTTTAACACTTTCCATGCACTAATTCTACCACCAGCCTTTGTCAAAGTTTGTGGTAGTAATTTTTGTGTGTTTTTTTTTCACAAATATTGTATTTTAGACATAAATTCACAGATTTTGGTATGTGTCACTGCCAAACAATAACCCAATATGTGTTCAACAACATCTCCTTAGTACAGGGATACCACCCATGCATAGGTTTGTTGGGTTGTTTGGGGGCTAAAAGGGCCACATTGTGAAGGTGCGCATTTTCAACTTGGAATATTGACGTGTAGTCAGCCTGAGCCCATCTTTCATTTGGGACTTTTTTTTAAAGTAGGACAGTGTATTTTACCCCAAAAAGTATATATTTTGTAAAAGTAGACACCCTAGGCTATTTTAAATGGTGTTATTTTAACACTTTCCATGCACCAATTCTACCACCAGCCTTTGTCAAAGTTTGTGGTAGTCATTTTATTGTGTATTTTTTCCCACATACATTGTACTTTAGACACAAATTCACATATTTCGGTATGTGTCACTGACAAACAATACCACAATATATGTTCAGCAACATCTCCCGAGCACAGGGATACCACCCATGCATAGCTTTGTCAGCTTTGTTGGGTGTTGAAAGGCTACATTTGAGAGGTGCGCTTTTTGATTTTCAAACTTGGAATTTGAACATGTAGAGCAAGGAAGGGGTTAATAGCTCTTATAAGAGCCTTTGTAGTACTGTACAAAAAAATGAACCCCTAAAAATGCACTGACAAGAAAAAATGTTCTGCTGTGCAGTGGCAGGGAAGGGGTTAATACACTACACTATACAAAGGGTATGGCTTTTATAAAAGCCCTTGGGACTCACAATTTTTTAACATTTAATTTAATTTATTACAATTAAAAAATTATGTTATACAGATCTGTCTCTTTCCCTCACTAAATCTCAAGTGAGGAGAGGGAGGCAAATCCATATGGGTCAGAACAATATTTACGAACCAGACGAATGGTGATGCTCATCTGAGAAATCACCAAACCACCTTTGCCACTGATCGGCTGTTACTGATCGCTATACACGCGTTCAGACAGCTTCAAAAGGAATACACGTAATCCCCTAGTGGGTATAATTAACCCCTAGCGAGTCTGACAAAAAAAATGCTGATAGCAAAAAAAAATCCTTCTGCGACTAGATTGCTCCATATGCGCTGCTTAGGCAGTGACCATATGCACTGCTTAGGCAGTGACCATATGTGCTGCTTAGGAAGTGATATACGGCAAGGAAGGGGTTAATAGCTCTTAAAAGAGCCTTTGATATACTGTAATAAATCAAAGTAAAAAAAAATAACCCCTAAAAAAATGCACAGACAGCAAAAAATGTGCTGCTGTGTAAGATCACTGCGTACACAGCGATCAATTGCAGGGAAGGGGTTAAATACTGGAAACGGCTTTTATAAAAGCCCTTGGGTCTCAATTCTATTAAATATATTATAATTAAAAACTTACATTATACAGCTCTGTCTCCCTCCCTCACTAAAACTCAAGTGAGAGGGAGGCAGATCTACACGGGTCAGATCAAATATTTACAAATATTGATCTAACCAGACGAATGGTGATGCTCATCTGAGCAGACGCCAACCCGCCTTTGTCATTTATCAGCTCTTACTGATCGCTATACATGCGGTCAGACAGCTAAAAAAACATTTTTACGTTAAACGTAGTGCCCTAGCGGGTATAATTAACACGTGACGGCTGTAATAATAAAGTTTAAAAAAATTTAAAAATGCTTCTGCAGCAAGATTGCTGCATTTGCGTCAGATCGCTGCTTAGGCAGTGATCTACAGCAAGAAAGGGGTTAATCTCTCTTAAAAGAGCTTTTTTTTATACTGTAATGAATTACAGTAAAAAAAAATAACCCCTAAAAAATGCACAGACAGCAAAAAATGTGCTGCTGTGTATGATCACTGCGTACACAGCGATCAATGGCAGGGAAGGGGTTAAATGGCTTTTATAAAAGCCCTTGGTGTTTAAAATTTTATTAATTTTTTTTTTATTATTTTATTTTATTTTATTTTTTTACTTTATCTGATCTGTCTCTCTCCCTTACTATAACTAGTAAGGTGAGGGAGGCAGATCAATACTTGTCAAAGGCAATATTTGCTAATATTGCCTTTGACTGTATGGTAAGTGCTCATCAGAGCACTTACCATACATGCCTGCACACAGATCACATAGATCTGTTGTGCCGGCATTGATTGGCTCCCCCTAGAGCATCGGAAGTGAAATACTTTCACTTCCGATACTCTTGCCATTAGAAGGGAAGCGCTGCCTGTACAGGCAGCGTTCCCTTCTACTGAGCCAATGGGGTCGCTCAGGAGAGCGACCACCATCGGCTCTGGGGAGCAGCATGGTGTTAAGTGCCTCACTAGCGAGGCACTTTAACAACACCGGAGATGCTTAGAAAGCGAACGATCGTTCGCTTTCTAAGCACATGTGTGCAGTGGGCGCAGCCATTTTTAAATGGCTGCTACGATCACTCCGTGGAGTGATCGTAGCGCGCCCCTGCACATTTGGGGGGTGTTGCACAATGCCTCTACCTAGAGGCATTGTAGCAACACCGTTAGAGTAAAGAAAGCGACCGCTGGTCGCTTTCTTTACTCAATTTAGTGCATGACGTGCCAGGCACGTCACCTGTCGGCAAGTCCACGATTTGCCGTGACGTGCCTGGCACGTCATCTGTCCTTAAGGGGTTAAAAAAGACCCCATCTAAATAGTTTCTAAATGTTGTCCCGAGTTCAGAAATATGCATGTTTCCATATGTTTCAGTATTTTTTTGTGAGTTATGGGGCAAAAACCAAAAATAGTGTTTTTAGTTTTTTTCCTATATTGACCTTTTGACCCCAACCCGAACCCAAAATTTAACCCTAACACTAAATTTAACCACAACTCTAATCCTTATTATATCCCTTAATATGTTTTAATTTTAATTTAATTTTAACCCTATCCCTTATGCTAAAAATTATTTTAATTTTAACCCTATAGGCTAATCTAACTATTTAACCAGTTTTTAATTCATTAAATATTTATTTTAAATGTTTTCCATTGCTATGCTACTTAACTACCACTAGGAGCAGTCAAGTAGCATATTCATAGCAACGGAAGTGAAGTTACTTTCACTTCCGAAGCTCAGACCGGCAGAGGGCATTGCCATATTGGCGGAGCAGCATGCTCGTGGGGCGATCGTGGGTGCCCCAGAGAAGAAACTTCAGTGCTGGCTATTGCCTCGACATCGAGGCAATAGACCAGCACCGTTAAAGTGGTTTTCGCGATCGTTGATCGCGAAAACCGCTTGATTCACCGCAGGACGTGCGAGGCACCTCCTTTGTCGTTAAGGGAGTTTCTCCCAGGACGTCCTTTGTCGCGAAGAGGTTATTACTACAAAAACAGTTACATTTAATATAAGCTAGTATATATTGTTACCGAAAATATCTATTCATAGAAACATAGAATGTGTCGGCAGATAAGAACCATTCGGTCCATCTAGTCTGCCCAATATTTTAAAATACTTTTATTAATCCCCTGTTCCCGGTCTTATAGCTAGGATAGCCTTGTGTCTATCCCACGCATGCTTAAAATCCTTAACTTTGTTTACCTCTACGACATCTGCTGGAAAGCTATTCCATACATCCACTACCCTCTCAGTAAAGTAATACTTCCTAATATTACTTTTAAATCGTTGCCGTTCTAATTTAGGACCATGTCCTCTAGTTGTGGTAGTTTTTCTTATTTTAAATATAATCTCTTCCTTTACTGTGTTGATTCCCTTTATGTATTTACATGTTTCTATCATATCCCCCCTGTTACGTCTTTCCTCCAAGCTATACATGTTAAGATTGGTTGAATGGAATGAACAACTTAACAGTGAAGTAAGCATTCCAAGGTGGTATAAACAAAGGAGCCAGTGTTTAAGAGAGAGAGCAAGAAGGATGACCAAGGCTTTATGAAAGAATAAACCCAACTTCTTCTTCTGGATACACCTCCCACAGTCAGTCTTTCTGTAGTATTGAACAGAGACCAGAGTGACCACTGGGGGAAGGGACTTGTATAGGCAATGACTGGAGGTGACATCTGCTCTGCAGAGTGGAAGCCATTAATTCACGGGGCGAGATTGGTCATTGTGTGATCTATACAGCTAGACCACTCAAAGAGGACATACTTGTGCCCTAGATATTGTCTTAGATAACATCATTTGCAAAGCTGTTGTCAAACCATCCTCTCTTTTTACAGTGCACTTTCTTTTTCCCAATAGAGGCACAATTTTTATTTCCATTTTTTTATCCATACCAACACTTTTGTGTGTGGATATAATAAAATTGAACTGGTGGAGATTATTCACCATATTTCAAGCACTAGTCTGGCTTTTTTTTATACATCCCAAAAGTGCAGGACAAGTGCATATACTAACGTTTGTCAGAAGTTTAAGTTATACATTGGTGCAGGCAGTGATAGTGCCACAATTTGGGTTTCACATGCACTGGTTAATATTATTTTTCTTCTCCCAGCCCCTGTCAATTCTTTCAGAGTCCATACCCTAAATGGACCACAAGACATACTTGGGGACTATGCGAAAGCAAGCTCACTACATATCAAGTATTGAAAGCTTTCAAAATAGATAAACACAGGCATTTTCTCAGCTCTACAATAAATATAATTCAAATGTTTAATATATCTGCTGCCACAGTATAGTAATTTTGCTGTATACTGTGTTATAAGATATTGGAAACACAATACATACTGCAAAGTGTTATTTCTATATCTGAAATATGTGTTTATTAGGTTAGAAAGTAATCCAATTCTTCATCTAACAGCTAATAAGTGATATGAATCAGTTCAATGTTTTTAATTTCCTTTGTTCTACTGTTTGTACACCACATCAAAAAGCTCTATGTTTAAAGAAATGTAAGTACAAGAACACACATATTTTTGATTTACAGCATTAATAAAGCAACGATGGAACTTTTTTTTTTTTCTGTTCTTCTACATATTATCCATAGTACATTTAACAAATCAATCTATGATTCACTTAATATAGCTTTAATATATTGCTGTTTGTACTTATCAGGATTTATTAAGATACCAAATAGCAAATAACTATAGATACAATTGTAATTCAGGATACAGATGATGCGTATATAATTTTTTAGAACACACTGGGGGTTTATGTATTAAGGTCAATTGTGGGGCAGAGTTCTAAAAGTGATCCACTCACCATGGAATCCAGTGGAATGTTTCTGCCAATTGGATCACTTTTCGAACATTGCCCCACAAATGACCTTTGTACATGAGCTCCAATGCTTGTAACAAATGACAGCCATCATAAACAAATGTTTAGTTCTATTGGCGAAGCAATAGTTAATATAGCGTGGTTTTAATAGACGAACACTAGGTTGCTTGATGCATTCCAATGGTTTTGTACAAGTCAGTAGCTGACATAACAGAGCACACCTGTGTTTATTTGGGATTTTGCCTACTGCAGCTTGGTTCTCACATTAATATACCATGTAATTTGAACACCTGTCCAACCCAGTCAGTTCTAGATGCCCTGACATAAAAAGGATAATAAAACTCCAACAATTACTATGGGTTCTGTACTTTAATTCCGTTACTTCCTTTCTTTCTGATGGATTCAGTTTGAACAACAATATCAATGAAATTTATTAATAAATAGGGCTGCACGCATAATTATGATTGATAGACAGTGGTGTATCTTGGTTTTGTGCTGCCCTAGGCAGACAAAATTCGGGCTCCCCTCCCACCCACGTTGCACACCAACGACATGCCCCATCACCCACATTGCACACACACATTAAATGCCCAATAACCCCATTACATGCCCCATCACCCACATTTCATACCCCCACCATGTCCATTTCATACCCCCATCACCCCGATTAACCGGAAGGAGCTAAAGCTTGCTGAGCGGTGGGGAAGGGATCAAAAATGTTTGAAGCACCAGAAGTGTGCTTTAACACCCTTTGGCAAAGTGCCGCCCTCTGGCAAAGTGCCTCCCTATGCGATTGCCTTGTTTGCCTCGTGGAAGATACACTACTGATGATAGGTGGATATCAACCATTTTACCCGGCAGCCTCTGGACCCCTCTAGAGAGGAGGACTGATTGGGGAGAGCAAAGGATTCTTTATAGGTTTAGGTACATATTTATCACCAGCCATATACAGAAATTCTGAAATAAAGGGATTGTTTATAAAATTCCCACACAGGACATTAAAAAAGGTACAATCACCAGTATCCTATATATAAAGGTGAATGCAGCATTTTTTTTTTTTTTTTTACCATCCCTATATTTCCAATTGCGGGGAATATTGCCTCATCCAGACAGGCTTTTCAGAGGCTAACAATTTATAGATAGGCTGTGGACCTGCAGGACCCCACACATAGAAATAATGCCACTATTAGCAACTATTTCAGTGTGTTGTTTTTTATACACACAGAGGATATTTCTGCAGGTAACACCTTGATCATTATGACCCTACTTGCTTTATAACAGTTTCTCAAACATATCTCGCTTTAAAACAGAATAAAACATGTATAAACTATGCATACAATTACTTTTGTTATTTAAGCCTTTCAAGCTGAAGACAATAACTAACAATCATTTAAATCCCTCATATATTTTTAATGACTGCACTATTATTGAATGTTTTTTTTTCTTCTTTTTCTTTTCTTCCTTTGTTTCACTGCTGAGTGAAACGTATCTGTATACTGGCATCATTTGAAAGCTTGGCAGGATCTACCTGCTCATTTAGTGTCAATGAAGCATGGCCATGTTCTGGATAATCTGCTTTAGTAACAAACACAAAGAATTTATTTGCCTCAATGATATCACCTGCAAAGAGAATTTTACAGGTCTTTGGGCAGGAGCCTATGCTGCATTAGTTGCCATATAATATTAAAATTGATATTTGAATCTATTATTTAATTTTGAATTGAAAAAAAAAAAAAAAATATATATATTATCATTCTATTTTATTATTATTTTTGAACACACGGACAGAACAAAACATACTCATAAAGTCTTTAACATGAAACTTATTAAAACACTATTTTTTTTTTCTCCTTAGGAATTGTTTGTTGTGTTAATACGTTAAGGTGAGATTATAAGGTTTTAAAATACACTATATACTGGACCTCCAGCTGTCACCCTCTAGCTGTGATGAACTACAAATATTATATTCCCTCTACAGCCTTTAAGAATAACGGAGAATTATGGTAGTTGTAGTTCAGAAACAGCAGGAGGGAACACAGTTCTGCATTAGGTTTGAATTAAGGAATCCCCACCATAAAAGACTAGCTAAGAAGTCCACATTCATACATATAATAACAGGAAAAATATGACCGACCCATCCTATGGGAGACCCAATTCATCCAGGTGCAGTGTCAACATTTATTGGCTGGACCACATATTCAGAGAGAGGCAGTATAATGACTGGAACTCTGGACTATTTTCTCAGTTGGAATTTAGTATTTTCAAAGTTAAATAAAGCAACTCTTGCAACATTTTAAATGTGTGGTGGGAAAGTGAAATTACTATCTTAATGGGTTTTGCGTACCTTAGGCACACTGGTCTCCCCTGCTGGTTTGTCGTGAGGGAAGGGGTGTTTATATTTTATGGGCATATAATGGTGCTAAAATTGTAATTCTTTACACATTAAGATTTTAGGGACGGTACACAGTAACCTCTTGTTTTGAAATGTTAGTATAGAGGCGCTGAATATTTTAGACCATTGATGCCCAACTGTGAGGCCCCTATCCTGACTGAAAAGCCTATAGGTTCTACTCTATTACCTCATAAAATTAATGATATCCGGATTTCAAACCTAACTTTCTGCAATGTATTTTTAACATGAAAAGCTTGGACAACACTGTTTTATTGCTTGGCTGCAGGCCTAATGTCATATATTTTCTCCTCTTACTTGTTGATACTGAGATTGAGTAGTTTTATAAATATAATACTACAATCTTGCATGGAGTCCATAGTGCAATGCCAGTCTCGCTGTCAGTAACCAAAGGGTTACACTTTCTTTAATTTAAATTAAATGCCTAATTGGCTGGAAGGCTGTTGTCAACAGGCAGCTGGATGGTGTATACACAATGTAGTCACCTAAGCACGGCCTACGTGTTGGTTCAAAATGGCTCCCGTGAAGTGACTAACCCTTGCCTATCTGCCATGAGCACCAAGTGGAATTCTTATTTAGCATCACAGGGGGGCTGTTTTACGATGGATACATGTTACTCGCTTCAATGAACACACATAAAAAAGATAGAGAAACTTGAATATTCTGTGAAAAAATAGTATAGTTACTTATCCAAACAAACTATTCTCCCTGTGATTCTTTGATGCCTGGAGAAATCTGATCGCTTTAGAAATAAGCAAAGCTGAATCATTACCAGATTTCATTTTTCTCAGTATTTGCAGTAAAATTATGTCAGCGATAATAAAGCACAGGGAGGATTCATTATACTACATTTCCAAACTGGAAACTACTGTTCTGTTTCACAATGAAATGGAATACCATTAAAAAAAAAATAAAAAAAATGGAATGTGAAGAAAAATTACATTTGCAACAAAAAATAAAAGCTAACTTAAATACTGTATTGTTCTCGTTTGGCTTGAAACAAATAGATTTGGCACAGATCATAGGGCCATTACAAAGGAATATCATTTTCGAAAATTAGATGGAATTATACAGACAAGCAACTGTTATAATAAGCTTAATTGCAGAAGACACCACTTTACCTTATCCCTCTTTCCCAAGGGAAAGAGACACCGCTGAATGTTTTAATGCTATTTTAATTCTGTATGAAAGATTGTCACCTGCTAAACTAAGATAGCACAGTGCCCCACATTTTACTCTGTATTGAATCTGCGCCCAGATTTTCTTCAGTCCGTACCATGTATGGTCAAGCTTTGTTTCTGAAACCATCTTGCTTTCTGGCACTACTGCATAGATGGCCTAAGCTGAATTGTTCAAGACTGATATACAGTGCAAATGTAGGGTCCCAGGTATCACTCCCCCCTTACTCGTACAGATAAAAGACAATTAGGGAATGAATGTGAAGAAAACGTACATTTGTAACAAAAAAATAAAAGCTTAAATCTAAAACACAGTATTGTTCTTGTTTGACTTGAAACAAATAGACTTGGCAAAGATCGCAGGCTCATTGCAAAAAGAATATCATTTTAGAAAATGGCATTAGACAGACAAGCTACAGTTATAATAAGTTTAATTGTGTAAAATGAAAAAAGGAAGACTATGTCACCTACTAAAAGAGGCAAACTAAATAAGACAAATAAGACAGTCCCCTCATTTTTACTCTGCATTCCAGATGTGCCAATACTTTCTTCTGTCCGCACCTTATAAGTTCAACCATTTGTTTCTGAAACTATCTTGCTTTCTGGCAGTACTGCATAGATGCTGCTTTGAGTAGAATGGTCCTAGGCTGTAATGCAGTGCAATTTAGGGGGCTAGCTATTACTCTCCCCATACTACTTATAGATAAAGCAAATCAGAAGAGAGAATTGACAAGGGAATTGCAATCTTATGTTCAAAATACCCAAGTTGGAAAAATGATCCCACTCAGCAATCCCCGGATCAATTCTTTGCAACCCCTTTCTTTGATTAATAAAGCGCTAGGTGTTTCAACACATCAGTGACCTTGCTATGAAGCCGATAAGGTTCGAACTGCTGCGTTTTCATCTTAGGATGAAATGTTAGGATGTACGGTAGTGTAGAATATACTTTAAAACAGTGGTTCCGAACCAGTCCTCAGGCCCCTCGCCCAGCAGTCCAGGATTTAGTGATTACCCACTTGTGTTCAAATCAAACTGGGTTGGGAACCACTGCTTTAAAGCACCGCCCTAAGAATTATGCTGGGTGTGTAAATAGATAGTACAAATGTATATTGCAAGGGCATCCAACATGCGGCCCACGGGCCAAATGTGGCCCTCTGGGCATGGAGGTGCGACCCGCATTATATTTGCAGTGGTGACTGCACCTCCAGGTGCATGTCGAACTGTACCCACCTTCGGGGACTAAGATCCCGAACAGAGTCCAGAAGAGCGTTGATTGCATGATCCCTCCTCTACAGACAATGACAGGCGTGCACCAGTAGCATCCCCATTAAAAAACAGAAAACTGTATGTAAGTGTCTCTGCATGTGAGTCTGTGTGTGAATGTGTGAGTCTGTGTGAGAATGTGTGAGTCTGTGTGTGTGAAAGTGTGACTGTGTGTGTAAGTCTGTGTGAAAGTGTGTTTAAGTGTGACTGTTTATCTGTGTCATTTTGTGCATTTGTGGCTTTGTATGTGTAAGTGTCTATGTGTGACTATGAATGTGTGTGTGTCTGTGTGGCTGTATGTATTTAATGTGAGATTTTTTTTTACTGTGAATTCTATTGCTTTGGAGTCTGTGGTACACTCACACACTGCACATTACTGTGAGTTTTGTTGCTGTGGAGTCTGTGCTACACTCACACACTGCACATTGCTGAGAGTTTTATTGCTGTAGAGTCTGTGATACACTCACACACTGCACATTACTTGAGTCTTATTGCAGTGGAGTCTATCACAGCGTGTGATAGTGTCACAGAGTCCACAGCAATAAAACTCACTGTAACAGTATGGTGCAGCGTGTGAGTTGTATTGCTTTGGAGTCTATATATACACACACTACTGTATATGTATATATATATAATAATGTGTGTATGTGTTCGTGTGTGTGTAATTTTCTCGAAATGAAAAATGGATGCGGCCCACACACACATACCTTTCTGATGAAGTGGCCCTCTGTGGAAAAAACTTGGACACTGCTGATATATTGTTATCTTCTGCTCCATAACTTTCATGTCAGACTATGTACTCAGGTACACTAATACAGTAATATTTGGAAGTCTTCAGTAGCATAATTAGCTACACTAAACATGGTTGGCCTGCCCGTGCATAACCATTGTCAAAAATATTACTTGACACAATTATATATCGTGTAGGGAGAACTTTGGTTGCAGTTTCTTGTATCTATCAAGGAGCAGGGATTTTCTGAAGTCAGTTATTTAAACTTATAGTATTTGGTCTTTGTAAGCTACAAAACTGTTGAGTGTTTTATAACTGGTTCCAAATTTTCGGATACTAAACAATTTCCTTGAGAACAGGCAATTTGTAATCAAATTACATGTGTTCGTACAGCCAGTCTCTGTGAAAACTAGTTTGGCCTAGGTCTTGGCTCAACTACACGGACCTACTGCATCCTATTACCAAAACTGCATAAATAAAAACTGCATAAATAGAACGGGAAAGTCCTGTCACAAACTGACGTGAATGGAAAATATTGAAACTGCTTTCAACAGAGACATGGGAGAATAAGCACAATCGATATTTCCATTGTTAACAAATGATAGAAAACAGAATAATATACATTCAGTTCTCCATTGTATTCAAATCAGTCCACAGGGACTTGTTCCTCATACATGCTTAAACATGCCAAAGTTTTACTTTTCAAATTAACATGTAATCAATCTATGAACACTACAATACATTGTACTAAGCAGATTGCTGAGAAAAAAAATGCAGAACATATATGAATATACACTAAATGAACAAAGGTATTGGGACACATGACCATTACACCAACAGGGACTTTTATGACATTGCATTCTAATTACATAGATAATAATATGTAGTTGGTCCCCACTTTCCAGCTATAACCACTTTCACTCTTCTGGGAAGGCTTTCCAGACGATGTTGGAGTATTTCTGTGGGAATGTTTGTCTCTTTCAACCAGTAGAACATTTGTGAGGTCAGGTACTGATGTTTGATGAGTAGGCCTGGCTCACAATCTCCATTCAACCCAAATGTGTTGATAGTCTCTGTGCAGACAGTCAAGTTCAACCATCCATTGCTTTATTGACCTTGCTTTGTGCACTGGCGCACAGCCATGCTTGAATAGAAAAGAGCCTTCCTTAAACTGTTTATCTATTAAGATTTCCCTTCATTGGAAGCAAGGAACTTAGCCCTGAAAAACGAGTTCCATACCATTATCCCTCCACCACCATACTTTCCAGTTGCCAGTGCTGTATTTACCGCGAGGCATCCTAGGCGGATGCCTATGGCGGCAAATTTTGGGGGGCGGCAGCGCCCCCCAGCACTGGAAAAAAAAAACATTAAAAAAAAAAAAAAATCAAAAAAAAAAATCTGGCCCTTTAAAAAACAAACAAACCCCACCGCGCTTGCAGGCAGAGACGGAGGTGAGAGGGGATCGCAAGATCCCCCCTCACCATCGCTCTGCCTGCCAGGCTGCATGGGGAGCCGAACAGGCAGCACAGAGAAACCTCCGTGCTGCCTGTTCGGCTCCCCGTGCAGTGTGCCGACACGGAAGTGCCGACAGGTCACGTGACGGGCGCGCTGACGTCATACGCGCGCCCGGTCACGTGACCTGTCGGCACAATCGCCGGGAAGCCGAACAGGCAGCATGGAGGGACCATGCTGCCTGCCTGCCAGGGAAAGGTAAGTGCTGATGGGAGACTGTGTGTGTGTGTGTGTGTGTGTGTGACTGAGTGTGATGGGAGTCAGAGTGTGTGTGATGGGAGACTGTGTGTGACTGAGTGTGATGGGAGTCAGAGTGTGTGTGATGGGAGACTGTGTGTGACTGAGTGTGATGGGAGTCAGAGTGTGTGTGATGGGAGTCAGAGTGTGTGTGATGGGAGACAGTGTGTGTGACTGAGTGTGATGGGAGTCAGAGTGTGTGTGATGGGAGTCAGAGTGTGTGTGATTGGAGACAGTGTGTGTGAATGAGTGTGATGGGAGTCAGAGTGTGTGTGATTGGAGACAGTGTGTGTGAATGAGTGTGATGGGAGTCAGAGTGTGTGTGATGGGAGACTGTGTGTGTGTGTGTGTGTGTGACTGAGTGTGATGGGAATCAGAGTGTGTGTGATGGGAGACAGTGTGTGTGACTGAGTGTGATGGGAGTCAGAGTGTGTGTGATTGGAGACAGTGTGTGTGACTGAGTGTGATGGGAGACAGTGTGTGTGACTGAGTGTGATGGGAGTCAGAGTGTGTGTGATGGGAAACAGTGTGTGTGACTGAGCGTGATGGGAGACTGTGTGTGACTGAGTGTGATGGGAGTCAGAGTGTGTGTGATGGGAGACAGTGTGTGTGACCTGTGTGTGATGGGAGTCAGAGTGTGTGTGATGGGAGACAGTGTGTGTGACTGAGTGTGATGGGAGTCAGAGTGTGCGTGATGGGAGTAGGAGTGTGTGACTGAGTGTGATGGGAGTAGGAGTGTGTGACTGAGTGTGATGGGAGTGTAAGCTTGATGTGAGTCTGAATGATGGGGCATGTCTTAGGTGTGTAAAGTGGGTGTGCAGCTTGGGTAGGGGGGTGCCCGGATTTTGTCTGCCTAGGGCAGCACAAAATCAAGATACACCACTGCCAGTTGCCACAATTCAGTCATGCATGTAACATTCACCTGGCAGCCGTCTAACCGAGACTCATCCATCAGACTGCCAAACAGAGAAGCATGATTTGTCACTCCACAGAATATGTTTCCATTGGCAGTGTGCTTTACACCTCTCCATCCCTGGCATTGTACTTGGTGGTGTGAGGCTTCCATGCAGCTGCTCGGCTATGGAAACCCATTACATGAAGCTCCCGTCGACACAGTGTTTGTGCCGATATGCATGCCGGTGGAAGTTTGGAATCTTCAGCTATGGAATCATCACAGCATTGCCACTTTGAAGGTAGTTTGAGCAGAAGGAAACTTAAAGACAGATGCAGATCCTGCGCGTGTTCGATATATTGTTAAAAAGTCCCTCGAGTGCATTGCTACCTTTCTGGAACATGTTCCAAATTAAGCAGCATGGAGGCACCTGGGGAAAGTAAGTAAGTGACTCTCAGTCCTGGAATTGGAGCCGTATTTCTAAACTTATTCCAATTTACATTCAGTTGTATTCAATAGGACTATTGTATTATTGTGATACAGTTTTACTTGTGTCTGAGGTGAATCTAAGGCATGTCAAGTTGATACAACGTTCTTTTATGAATGAGAACATCACTGTCATGGCCACAGTACCTACATGATCTGAGATCGGATCAGTTGCGTGAGAGTGAACGTATTCACTTTTCCACTCATCACCATCTGTCTGCTTTTGCTAATTGATTTTATTTCTATGCAATAAAATTTTTATTTTTTATAATTACTAAATGTACCTGTGTCATCAAGTGCCGACTCCACCTTCTTCTGTTTACTCAATATAGAGAGAATTGCAGGGAACTGAGACGTAAATGTCAAGACCAAAGAAGCTGAGTTTGAAAAATTCTCCAATTCAGCTGCATTCCCATCACAATTCACTGCAATTCTCTCTTGATAAAGTAGACCCCTAGTAAGGAATTTTGGTATCTACAGGGACCATGACAATCTGACATTAGTGTTTTACATCAGGTTAACACCACCCGCTTCCATTATGGCCAATATATATATATATATATATATATATATATATATATATATGTACAGATATATTATTTGCTGCCCATGTCCATTATGCTTTTTTGTTATCAATGGATTAATAAATTCCTTTTTGACCCTTTTTCACCACTATCATTAAAACAATTCTATTATTTGTGTAATAGGTACAATCAGAGGCGTCACTAGGGTTGGTGTCATCCGGTTCGGTAACTCATGGTGTCACCCCCTGTATTTCCTTCAATACCATGCCAAACAGATTCCTTAGTAATGCCAGTCAAATGGCCCATTAAATATGCCACATACAGGAGCCCCACAAATTATGTCACACACACAGGAGCCCATTAACTATGCCACACTCAGGAGCACCATAAATTATGCCACACCAAAGCCCCATTATTTATGCCTCACCTTGGAGCCCAATTAATTATGCCATACACACAAGCACCCCTTAATTATGACACACACAAGCACCCCATAGTTATGCCACACACAAGTGCCCCATAATTATGCCACACAAAAGAGACCCTTAATTATGCCACACGTGGGCCCCAATAAATATGCCACACATGGGACCACCATTAATTATGTGACACACAGGAGCCTCACAAGGTGACAATTGTACAATTCTAAAACAATACATATCTAAACACACATCTCTCTCTCTCTCTCAGAACTTGCCATACACCTATATTGCACCCACAGCACTTGGCTTGCACTCATATTGCACCTACACAATTAGGCATGCTACAGTGTCAATGCCCCACAGAACATACCACAGTGTCACTTTGCCCCACAGAACTAGCCAGTCTCACTTTCCTCATAATACATGCTATTTTGCCCCACATACCATGACAAAGCATCACTTTGCCAATTAAAATAAACCAGTTTTGCAATTAATATACCAATGCCCATATTGCCCATAAATATGGCACAGCCAATTTGCCCAATAATATGCCAGTATTATTTTGCCGTTAATAAGCCAGACAATTTGCCTAATAATATTCCAGTATTATTTTGCCATTTAATATGCCACAGACAATTTGCCCAATTTTAGGCCAGTACTATTTTGCCATTTAATATGCCACAGCCAATTTGCCCAATAAAATGCCAGTATCATGTTGCCATTAATATGCAACAGCCAATTTACCCAATAATCTGCCAGTATTATTTTGCCATTTAATATATGCCAGTATTTTGCCATTCAATATGTCAGTATGTTGCCATTTAATAGGTGCCAGTATTTTGCCATTTAGTATATTCCAGTATTATTTTACCACTCAATATGCAAGTATTTTTCCACTCAATATGCCAGTATTATTTTGCCATTCAATATGCCAGTATATAGACATTCAATATGCCAGTATTTTGTCACTCCATATGCCAGCATTTTTTCACTCCATATGCCAGCATTTTTTCACTCAGTATTACAGTATTTTGCCATTAAATATGCCAGTATTTTGCTGTCTGCTCTGTCTCCCGGTCGTCTCCTCCGTGCAGTCTTCCCTCCTGCACAGAGGAGGGAAACAAATGTAGTGGATGCGGCTACCAGAAAAAAAAAAGTTTGGCATTTATATATACATATATTTTTAAATCTATCTATTGATATGTGTTTATATCCAGGAAACTAGCATGCAATATTTAATTGGCAAATGAAACTATATATATATACCAATATATAAATATTAACACTTTAAATGTGTAATTTTACACTGTTCTTTTACCTAAATATAAATTATTTCTGATTGATAACCTGCTCTCATTTAGTTCTTTGACAGTAACACTAGAGGGCAGCCTATGCAAAAGGTTTAACAGTTGGATATGCTGGATGTGTTTAATGCGTATAACCATTGTATATGCTGGATGTGTATAATTTGGTCAGTTTTGCTAAAAATGGATAGTGTTATTATAATAATAATAATAATAATAATAATAATAATTAATAATGAAAATAAAAAGTCTTAGCCAAAAACAATAAATGTGCCCTTAATTGTATATAGTAATTTTACATTATAACAAAACAATGAAATTAGAAAATAATAATACAGGGGAATCTCCAGCTCATTGTATTATAGCACCAAATAATATTAGGTTATTGTAAGACATGATTAATGGTATAGACATGATTAATAACATTCAGTTACATCTCATCCATTCTTCAGCCAGCACAAATCTCCATACTGTGCTCCTTTGTAATACTCTAAGGGCCCTAAGACTTCGGTTTTTCCGTACTTTAGGGATTTGTAAATGTTTTACAATTATTATTAATATTATTTGGGAAACACTAAGCACTAAGCAGACTGAAGGGTAAAATGCTTAGTGGGAGAATGAAATATTTAGCAGGAGATAATCCTCATGGGAGAAAGAGTTGGAAATTTGTTTAGGAAAGATGGGAAATGGTGCTTGTGGTGGACAAGGCATTAGGGATGCAGCAGCATGGAAAAGAGAGGAAGCGAAAAAGTAAAGGGTAACAAAATGGGCAAATAAATGCATATTAAATCTAACACAAAACATACATATGCATTCATTTGTTTTTTTTTCATTTTCGTAATCAGTAATTTGAAGATTTATGTTTGGAAGGCCTTCTCTTGAGGATTGAACCTCCCATCATAAAATTTCAAACCTCTGGTAAAATATGTGAATTTCCAGTATATGCTGGGAGCCAATCAGAGGTATCCTATAGAAACGCATGAAAAGACAGTCTGCACAAATGCTGTCTAGTGACATAGTCCTTTCTCCCTTAATCATTGCTGTTTAGTGTCATAATATAGCATGGTCCTTTCTCCTTCAATCGTTGCTGTCTAGTGACATAGTCCTTTCTCCCTCAATCATTACTGTTTAGTGACATAACATAGTCCTTTCTACCTCAGTCATTTCTGTCTAGTGACATAACAGTCTTTTCTTCCTGAATAATTGCTATCTAGTGACATAGTCCTTTCTCCATGTCTAGTACCATAGTCATTTCTCCCTCAATCATTGCTGTTTGTTGACATAACATAACATAGTCTTTTCTCCCTAAATAATTGCTGTCTAGTGTCATAGTGCATTCTCAATGTCTAGTAACATAGTACGTTCTCCCTCAATCATTGCTGTTTAGTAAAAAAAAACTAACATAATCCTTTCTCACTCAATCATTGCTGTATAGGGACTTAACATAACATAGTCTTTTCTCCCTAAATCAATGACATAGTCCTTTCTCCCTGTCTAGTAAAATAATACTATCTCTCTCAAACATTGCTTTTTAGTGACATAACATAACACAGTCCTTTCTCCCTCAATCATTGATGTTTACTGACATAGCATTGTCTTTTCTACCTCAATCATTGCTGTCTAGTAGCATAGTATTTTATCCCTCAATCATTGCTGTTTAGTGACATAACATAACATAGTCCTTTCTCCCCCATTCATTGCTGTCTAGTGACATAATCCTTTCTCATTGTCTAGTAAACACTAACAGATCCATCAAGTAAATTTGATGCCTGGAGTGTCTCTTTTAAGGAAAAATGGATAAAGGAATAGCGATACATCATTTTGTATTACCAGCATGAGTTCCTTCCAATGGAAAACTCAGCATGTCCACAAACATTGGCCAAATGTATAAAAGTTTATAACCAAAAACAAGACATGTATACATCAGTTTACAAGCTTACAGCATCCTTACTACGGATGTATAGCGTACCTTATAAGTGAGTCTATATAGGCTTTAAACTAGTGTAAATATTTAAACATATGGATAACAGTTTTCATAGACAAGTAGGGGGTAGGTGGAGAGGCTCAAACAATGAACTTGCAGGTTGTGAGGAGTGCCAGGAACCTCATTCTTTGTGGAATGAAGAATAATTAAATCCTTCATTAAGACCTTGCAGGGATAGAGTATATTACCTACTTTGGTATTAATACCACAGCACCCTAACGTCCTTTTTGTGAATTTCGAGGCCAAGTCAACACCTTGAACTCATTGTTGTGTTCTCCTACCATTCCTGAACCATTTTTGCTTTAGGCGAGGCACATTATCCTGCTTAAAGAGGTCAATTTCATTAGGGAGTACCGTTTCCATGAAAAGGTGTACATGGTCTGAAATAATGCTTAGGTAGGTGGTACATGTCAAAGTAACATCCACTTAAATGGCCGTTACCAAGGATTCCCAATAGAACATCGCCCAAAGAATCACACTTTCTTCTCTGGTGTGCCACCTTTCAGTGGTTTCATAGTTACATAGTAGTTTAGGTTAAAAAAAGACTTGCAGACATCGAGTTGAACCCTTTTCCTATTCCATGTTTACCGCTGTTGACCCAAAAGAAGGCAAATAAAAATCCCTTCAGTGATTTTGAATTCTGCTTTTAGTGGAGAAAAAAAATTCCTTCTTGACTCCGAATGGCAATCAGATTTCTCCTTGGAGAAATCTCCTTGGTCATGATGGCTGATCAGTGTATATTGCATTAACAAACTTTTTGTTTTTGTAAATACGTGCTATGTGTATTGCGTTTCCCCCTAAGTCTGCCGAATTTGACACAGTCAGATTGTGAATCTCCTTTTCTAACATAATATCGTCTCCACAAAATACTTGTACCATTACATTTAAGTTTATTTTTTTACTTTCATCATTACACGCTCCAAATGATATATGATCTCACTGCAAAACGAATTTGCTCTTCGGTGCCTCTCTCTGTTGTATAATCAAAACATAACCACATGTTGTTCCTTTGTTTTAAAATAACACACTATGCAATAAAAAAAATTTGGTCTTTAAAACTACTTCATAAACAGGTTTTGGATGGACTCCTATTTGACATCACTACAAACTTGTCCCATGTTTAATCAGAGAAACATTTGAAATTAAATTTCAAGGGCCGATTCATTAAACTGTGAAAATTGACTTTTCATGTGGCAAGAGGTGATATCACATTAAAAACAGATCTTGTGTTAGTCAGCGAAAAGTCTCATGTGAGAACTGCTATTTGAGTATTGATTTCATTCAGATTTTCCCGTTTGATGGAGTATTCATGTTTGTATATAAATTACTAATTCTCAGAAAATTAAATATGAACTTGATACTTATTAGGTGACAGGAGAATATATTTTTCTGGGTAAAAAATATATTATTCTTAATTAAGTATCGGCTAGGCAGAAAATCCTAAAACTAATAATCATATCACATGAGCTTTTAAGTTTCTTTTTATTATATTTTGTTTAACAGAAATAACAAACAGTAGGAGACTCACTTATTTGTAGACACGTGCATTATTTTTCGGACGAATGCATTTTCGTCCGAAAATAGCCTTTTCGTCCATTCGTCCGAAAAAAGAATAACGAAAATGCTAAACTAACGAAAGACGAATGAACGAATGGTTAATAAACGAAAATCATTGGTCCATTCGTCCATTCGTGCTATTGGCATTCTATAAACCGAAATAGAGTCGGTTTATAGAATACCAATAGCATTACATATACATTCCATAAACCGACATAATGAACGACTTTCGGTTTATGGAATGCATGTAATACTATTGGCTTTATATAAACCGAACTAGAGTTCCCATTCATAAGAATTTCTTATGAATGGGGACTCTAGTTCGGTTTATAGAAAGCCAATAGTATTACATGTATTCTATAAGCCGAAAGTGGTTTATAGACTTTCGGTTTATAGAATACATGTAATTCTATGTATTCTATAAACCGAAAGTCTATAAACCGAACGAGCTTCGGTTTATAGACTTTCGGCTAATAGAATACGTGTAATACTATTGCCTTTCTATAAACCGAATGAGAGCCCCATTCATAAGAAATTCTTATAGATGTGGCTCTCGTTCTTATGAATGGAGTCCCCATTCATAAGAATTTCTTATGAATGGGGCTCTCGTTCGGTTTATAGAAAGCCAATAATATTACACGTATTCTATAAAACGAACGAATAAAACGAAACGAAAAAAATGAACGAATTTCGTCTGAAACGAATGCAGTAATGAACAAAATTCGTTTTAGATGAAGTAAATACCATTTTCGTCCGAATGGACGAAAACGTAACGAAAAATTTAGTTTTGCACATGTCTACTTATTTGTTTCTCTTTATTGGCCATATTTTATAAATGTGCTCCCCAATTGGTTGGTTAGACCATACATTTATTTTGGGTCTATACATTTAAGGTTGAGTATAGTCGAAGAGGTCGACTTGTGAGGAAACCTGACCTCCCTCTCACTCACCTTCACCAAAGTCCATCTCAAACTCTCTTCAGTCCCACGGTACCCAAATAGCCCCTAGACCCATGGTGTCTTAAATAGCCCCTGCCCAGCTCCCCCCTCATTAAAATGATGCCTGTTTAGTGTCTGAGATCCTCTGAGATCTGAGGACTCTCTCCCGCACCAAGTGTCAAGAGTTAAAAAAAAAGGCGCAATCGAGAGTAGCTAACTGAATGCTTAAAATGATCTTTAAAAAAAATGTCATTACTACAGTAAAAACACACTGGAAATGTAATTTTCACTATGATCCTGTTTTATCTGTAATTTAAAAGTATCGAGAGCAACATAACATCATTGAGATCAACATAACTAGATTTAATCTGCCAATTTCCACTTATTCAGAAAGTCCCATTCAGTTTAAGACTTTTATTGTTTAAGTATACAGTACTGTTCCCCTGTGCCTTCTTCAGCTCTCTTTTTTAATATGTTTAAGGCACGTAATATAAGCATCTAGTCTTGTAGGGTTTACAAAATAAATCTTAGAAAAGTAAATTGTCTGCCTTGGAATCCCACACAAGAATAGTTGAATACATAAACAATATTTTGTAAATGCAAGTGATTAAAGCAAATGTCATTGGGTCAGGTGCAAATAATGTTACTTAACAAACGATGTAAAAATATGACTGTCTATCAAGCCAGGATCCGCAATACTATGCTTCAGACTAATGTCCACCTCCATTCGCACACTGCCCATGCCGCCAATACTGTTTCCATTTGCAAACATGGAAGAAGCTCCAGATTATTTTTTCGCTTCCCATAATGACAAAACCAATTTGTGCACCATTGACACCAGTATTGCTGCATCATAGAGTAATGATGCCTATTCTGATGTCACAGGCCTCAATTTACGAAAACCTTCCTATAAACGAGAGCAACTCCTGAGACATCTATGCTCATTTGTTCTTATGCTTCCATTCTGTGCTTGACCCGGATTGCAGTTAATTAAATGGACCTTTTCTACCTCCCAGAACATCTGTATTTTGGCCCCATTCTAGAAGCAGAATCTTACACAGTCATAATTTGAAATTATTATAACTATGATTATTAATAATAATGCTAATAGGCATACTAAGTGAATACAGTCTCTTCTGCATGCCATTGCATTACAATTTAATGTAAATTAAATGATTTGTATTATGAGGTTGGGTAAGATTAAAATACTCATGCCTCCATCGGAACTCACTGGAGTCTATTAACATAGAAAAAGAAAATGAACAAATGTTAGCTTGCTGAATATAAATGTCCTTGGTGAATTTCCTGGAAACTGGTGGTCAATAATTGCAACGGTTTGGCAGTAATAAACAAAGCCTAATCCTACCCTGGCCTTATAATGCAGTTTTGCTCAAAGAATTCACTGAAGCAGAGAAGGTTGCCACATCCTTGACTTTAATCAGAAAATAGACAAGAAAAAAAATACATATTTAGTCATCGTGCAATACATTTCAGGTCATTTATTGATTATAGAGCACAGCATGAGCACAGCCTACTTATATGTTCCCAGCATTGTGAGTATCTATAAGTGTGTCTTTGCACAAAACAGTCATGATTTTTTGAAGGCTGTACCTCTGCCCCCCTTTTCGGGACAGAGGTGAAGGTTGGGCTGATAATAGGATTTAAGATCGCAATCCCGTGGTCCGGATTTCGTTCTCAGTTTGAGTCACATCACTAGCATGCATATTAGCACTGACACTTATCCTTCCAAGCTCCACACCTGCCATCCTGATGTGCCATGGGCTGAACTTGGGAGATATGTTGTTCTATCGCTTATTTACTATAAGTAAACAAATCAGAAACAGTCGCATGATAATATAGATAGCCTGAGGTAGACAATGACAATGTACCCCACACAAGAATAGGGTAATTCATTTTTTTTTTTAAATATAGTCACTGTAGTCTGTCTAACTAGCTAGTATCAAGAGCAAATTTTGGCTGGCTGGCAATGTCTGTACCTCCATCTACTATAAAGTACAGCACTGGATGTAACAAGACAGGTATTATAACGACTTTAGCATCTTACTTGATGGGTCGCATGATAGGAAAGTTAGCCTATAGAATATATATTTATTATGAAGGTTGTGTCATATTAGTAATCTCAGAAAATCAAAACGTCTTATAGCTATAATCATACTGTAAGACTGTAATACATTTTTAAAGGTAGACTTTGTTGCAAGACACATAAAATCACCACCATCTAAAAAGTCAAGTGAGCCTTGTGTATTTGTTAAAATGTATACAATTATTAGTAAATGTTGCCCATCTCTGACATGGTTTTTATGTTGTGTACAAAATATGTCACACACAGGAAATTAGGATTGTCAATTTCTAAACTGCATGCAATCTGTCTGTGGGAATCAGAATAAAGATTATACCTTGCAACCAACGGACATACAGATACAGACTGGAATTTCACATACATACTAATGTTTTTTAAAGTGACACTCCATGCATATGTATAAATAAAATAAAAAAATGAAGTGATGATCAAAAAGTATAACAATGATATACTCATCATATCAGCTTGGCAAGTGGATCTGATTAAGCCTTTTATTTTATTTTGGTGTGATTTTGGTATTAACGCTTGTGTTTTCTTGTACCAGGTTCATTTCTTTTTCCAGTGCTTACCACTATTTTCTTAGTTGCATATGTAGGTTGATTCGTGCATATTAAAGATATTTCCAAAAATAATATGTGCAAAAAAATTGTTTTAACCATCTTATCAATTTTAAAAATGTGTCACAGTTTGGATTCGCCATGCATCTCTTTGGCGAGGTTTGCACTTTCACCATACATGCTTGGGGCATTGCCACTCTTGTGTCTGACCAATATATACTAGTATTATCACTAGAGGAAATGCATGATAAACTCTGAACTTACTAGTATAACCATTCAGTTTTACATTAGTACTTACAAACGTTTAAGGAAGGTTAAAAAAAGGTTTAACTTTCTTCAGTTCATTACTTTTTTTTGGTGAGAAAGAAAAATGATGTGATGGGTTTCTTTCTTCTTGCAGACATAGTTCAACATTAAACATAGATATAAATTTAGACATGTATTTTTTGTGTTATTATCCTGTCATTAATTATACATATTTTTACCTCTCTTGCAAGTTGATCAAATTCAAAGAAATTAAAATTTGAATAAGAAGAATGAATAGTAAATTGTCCTATGAATGGTTAACCACTATTTGAATAGTAAATTTATTCAGATTGACCATGTATTGAATCTTAGTTTCTGAATATGCCATTAGTCTATATTTAGATAAAAAGATTGATTGATAATACTAGGTCTTCATGATCAACCAGGCCCACCACAAATTTCAATTTCTTTCTATGGATTTAAAATGAATTATTTTGCAAGTTCTATGTTTCATGTTTGTTTGTTTTTTAAATGTTGTACCACCTGGTCAAAATGTATGGCTGCTGACATCATGGCAATGGAGTGAGATTCAAATTAAATGGAGACAGATTTTGGCCTTTCCCAGTGACCAGTTCCCACATGCTGCCCATTGGTTGCTGGGACAACACTGTGCTATGGCTATTCCTCTATGGTGGATACCAAGAACAGAGTATCCCATTATGTTACATGAAATATATAGGTATAATAATATAAAGGGTGATGGTTTGGACCCTAGAATGTGGGTTTCTCCAACCCAAATAATATTATATACACTGCTAGACCTGTCCGACCAAGACATGATAATCCAAATTTACTTTTAATAATGGATGTTCAAATGATTAGTGGGAACAATCAGCAAACCACTTACATATAACATATAATGTATGCAGGGATGAATTACTAATAAGATACACATTTACTATACAAAGACGTGTAATGTCTGACTTGGTGACAGAGTGAAAAGCTATTGTTAATTGACACCGTATTAAAAACAAAAATTCCACAACCAAGAGGAGAGGAAATATATTACAAATAATTTCACATAATATATGTGCATATTGTTCTACATTTAGTGTTGCTGGTGGATATTGCAAAGCAGCTATTCTTCCTCTACAGAGGTGGCGTCCAAACTGCGGCATTCCAGATGTTGCAGGACTACATTTCCCATACTCCTCTGCCATCCCCTTAGCTGAAAGACCAATTTTGGTGATGTAATAAAAAGCAATCGGAGGCTCGTAGTTAGGAGACCCATGTTCTATAGGAATGCCGAACTCCAAAGAAAAATCAGTGGTAACGATGTTAGAACCGATAAACGGCTATTGTAATTGGTAGTCACGGAGCGTGCCATCAAAGTGCGCCTACAAATGTATCAAGGAAAGGTCTCTTTCTCTGTGGTAACATACTATATGAAAAAAATCTTCTTGGTTGAAGGACAACAGTAGGAAAAAAATTAAGTTATGGTATGTTAATAAAAAGATTGAATCAAGTATAAATGTTTTACATTGAAATTATTTAATGTAACCATACAAATAAAGTATCTTATCAAGCCCTATTTATCCATATATCTCTATCACCAGAGAGAGATATAAACATGGCACACTCTCCTGACAGAGGCTAGCAGTCTGTTCTACCTCCGCCAGTACTACACTTCCAGGTTGTGCCGGAACTCATTGTGCCAGTAAGATGCATGAATAAAGAATCAGACACTTAAAAGTGTTGGACAACCTCATATTGTAAAGTGTAGAGATGTATTAAAAAGGCGCAATTTCCGTTATTCATAATGAATGGCGATCGCACCTTTTTTTACTTCCCGACACGTCAGTGCGAGAGTTTTGTACATAACTCACAACCTCATACTGTAAAGTTTAGAGATGTATAAAAAAAGGCGCAATTTCCGTTATTCATAATGAGTGGCGATCGCACCTTTTTTTACTTCCCGACACGTCAGTGCGAGAGTTTTATACATAACTCACGTTGTTTAGAATATGTAAGGAGGATCTTACCAGTCTATCCGAAGATTCTAAACAACATACAAAGAGGGCTTACTAAGATACTTCTTTCATAAAAGCATGGCTATATAACTCATCTACATTTAACACAATCCTTTGCAATCAAACATAAATTAGTGTTTTGCTCGCGGTCTTTTCTAGGTTCTAAAACAAATGAACTTGTGATTTTTGGGAACACAAAGCTGATAGATTCTAATTTTTTCAATGTTTCAAATCTGCTTTTCCAAACATGTCAACCAAAGTAACAATACAAATGAATGATATCATGTGTCTCCTAGTGCTAATGAAATACAACCATATATTATTTATTATTATTATATCTCGTTAATTATTTCTCCGCTGTTTTCTTTATAACCCTCAATCCAGTAAAGCCATCAGTGCACCAATCAAGCTTCCTGTTCAAGTAAAGTCAAAATAGTTCACCTACTTTAAATCTGACATGGTTGTTGAATGTATACGCTAGAATTTCCATGTCTTTCTACAATTCTCTGTGATGATACACAAATACTGTCACATAAAAACAATTTTCTTTGCCTATGGTTCTTATGGATTCTTTTTTTACTTTTTTTAATTTTAACAGTGAAAAATGTAGCCACATCGTAAACATAGCCAACATTAACGCAAAATGACTTAACATTCAAAGAAAATAACATGCTTCAACGGTTTCCCCATGCCATGAAAGTATACATTACCACATCCTACCCGAGCTATAAAGCATTCATTTATGGAGAGTGGATTGTGTTACCACATGGACCGTTTCCTAGCTACACTATTTTAGCTCATCATCTCAGATCTCCCTTTAGTTAAATACCAGCCAATAGCGACAGCCTTCTTCTCACTTAACGGTACACATTCCAATTCATTATATTCGTAATATCTATAATTTATTTCCCTTTAAACATAATACTCTCTGGTCTGGCTACAGGTCATTCGGACCCGGAGTCATGCTTTTATTATGTTAATGGCCCAAGGGCTTCCTTTTCACATATGGTGCAAGTGGCTTATGAAGAGGCTCACTGAACATCTGTTGCTTACTTTGTAATGGTTAAGCTAAAGAACCAGATCAACATCAGCTTATACTTGAGCTTCATAGCCCACAAATGTGAATCACAGATGGAAAAACATTCTTTATAGCTTATTACGTTAACCATTTCTGGATGTCACGCATGAAACAAATGTGCTTGCGTATTCTAGTGACAGGCCAATGCCCTGAATGGGCCTACGAATCATTGTAAACCAAGACAAAGCAAAATTCATTGTAATTGTCCTTTGCTTTGCTTAGTATTGTATGCTGAAATTAGCTGAACTGCAGGCAAATATGTAAGGCTTCCCAGTGTTGTGCTGTTAGATTTACTAACGAGAATTCAACATATGTCTGTACTGCTTAATTCATACCATTTCTTACAGAAGGTCGTAACTGTGTTCAGTATGAAAGGCATACAGAAAAGTAGGTTGCATGGACAGAAATGCACAATTAAATAATGATTTAATATTTACAAGCTGTCAAAAACACACTTAACACAAACCGTTGTTTAATAATAAAAATAAAATTAATATATGTTATACTTTTTATCAAGAGTATTAATTGGGTTGTCTTATTGTACAGTTTCAGTCATAATCATTTACTTGCTTGTATACTATTATTACGAACATTTGTGTACTTAAAATTAATCCGCAGCTGACAATACACTGTATGTTTTTATTACATGTTTTACTAGTATTCATTTTATCAACCTCACTAGAAAGAATGATTTGACCCTGCCAGGAATTGAACCTGCATCACAGAGGTTTGAAGAATTCTACAGTAAGTGCTGCTGTACTGCCTCAATGTTGAAGCATTAGGCAGCACTGAAATGTTCAATCTGGGGCACCCACGGTCGCTCCACAGAGCGATCGTGGGCGCCAAATTGGAAAGTAGCATGCTCCTCCAATATGGCTGCTGCCCTCTTGTGGGTAGAACGTTGGAAGTGAAAAAAAATTCACTCCTGTTGCTCTGATGCTGTTGCTTGACTTCCGCTAGAGGAAGTCAGCAACATTGCAATTAAAAAAAAGGACTTAATTGGCTAAAAGCTAGGGTTAGGGTTAGAATAGTTGTTAGGTTTACAATTAAATTTAAATTAGAATATATTAAGGGTTAGCATAAGGGTTAGAGTTGGGGTTAAATTTAGGGATAGGGTTAAATTTAGGGTTCGGGTTGGGGTAAAAAGGTCACTGTAGGAAAAAAAACCACTATATTTGCTTTTTGCCTTTTAACTCGCAAAAAACTTCAGAAAAACATGGAAACAAGCATATTTCTGAACTGGTGACAAAATTTAGAAACTATTTAGATGGGGTCTTTTTTGATGATTGTATTTTGAGTCAAAATTAGAAAAAGTGGGGGATTTTTTCATCCTATTTTATGATTTTTTGTAGTAAATGATAAAATATGATGAACATAATGGTATCTAATGAAATCCCTTTTTATGTTGATAAAAACAACATATAATTTGTGTGGGTACAGTATGTGAGAAAGAAAAAAATTGTCAGCTAAACACAAACACCCCCGAAATGTCACCAAGGGAAAGACAAGGTCAAAAGTTCATGTCACTATGGGGTTAATTTGCTTATTTTCCAGCACTTACCTTTTTTTTAATAATACACTAGAAACCAACAGGGATTCAGTTTAGCGATAAGTTATAATTCCATTACTTCCTACAAACTCACTCACCCTAGAACGCCCAACTAAACTATGTGACATAGTTCTACCAAGGTTGATTCTGCCACCACTTTCTTTCCTTTTTTAGTTCTGTCCCAGACAAAGTTTGCGAGCAGGGCTCTCCATACCTTACAAATCTGACTGTTTTTCTTTGTCTAATTAAGTTTTGTACCAAGACATTTGTAAATTGTTTGCAAATGTTAATCTAATGTTCGAAAGAGTTACTCAATGAACCAATTTGTCTTTGCACTTCCATTTGAGGCCTTGGTGATGACATGGCCAGACCATGTCAAACAACTTGTCAAAAAATTATAATACACCCAGTGTTAATGTAATTAATGTAGAAACTGGAGAAATGCATGAAAAATCTTTAACTTATTCACCCAACTGCAGCATCTTCAATTTTTTTTTTAATGTTTGGACGTGGCTCCTCGATATGACCACCAAATTCCACTGTGGCCTTCAGTATTGTTCTTTCATGCAATTTTGTATGTACAATGTAAGAGAGTATAATATTTGAAAACAACACCCAGTCTGCTAATTAAGTAAAGCATAGCATAGTAATCATTCACATGAGAGGGAAACGGCTGGCCTCACTTGACACCTAGAAGCAGGGTAATTTGGAAATTAATAATTTATGCCTCCATATGCCAAAAGAGTAAAACTTGCAGAAGAAAAGTTTTTATGTGGTGTGTTGGTTCTATTTAGCTGTTATTTCACTGCAGTTTAAAATGCAAAACTGAGATGTAATCATAAATCTGAATTTATATTTCTGAGGTACTGTAAATAAGCAAATGTGACCATTGTACTCATTATTTCTGTCCATCAACTTCTGAGTGGACCGAAAATGTAAACATATAAAAATGGGGCTTTTGGTTTTTTTGTTTATGTTACGACTTTTATTACATTGAATAAAAAGAGAAGAAAAAACATCTCAAACCATGTGAATGTTAATTGGCAGTAATACTTTTTTTAATGGCATCATTTTTTTTTTGTAAGGACATGGTCTTACAGGAACTTTTTTTGGGCTAAAATTGGCACTCATGGGCCAAAATCAACACTTGGTGCATTCCTTCAGTTTCAGTGAGGTGTAGCCAAAAGTTATAAATGTGTTTTAATTCAGTACATGAAAAATGCATGGATAGTCCAGTAATGCATCGATAGTCTAGTACTATATGGATAGTCCAGTAATAGTATATGTAAAAATTAAATAGACCATAAGGAATGTTATAACTAATATGAATATTTCACAACATTTGGTCAATGAGGAACTGTTTTCATCAAAATCTAGATATTCTACATTTAATAATGAACAACTAGTCCATCCACTTTCAAAACACTTCACATGTTAGGCTTTTTTTAATTTCTATTTTTCCACTACTATTTCTACTCAAAGTCTTGTTACTTTGACCCATCATCTTGATAGAAGCCCTATTGTTTAAGTAATTGTAGGTCTTGCCCAGATGGAAAAGGGCTTCCCTCATTTTATCCAGAGACATTTTGCCTGGTGGTAAGCAGGTATGTATATCACACATTCAAACGTCTCAAGGCATAATTAGATCCTTAACGGAAGGTGCTCAGGTTGAAAAAAAAAAACATACTAATTACAAATGATTATAGTATATAGAGATGGTTCAGATGGCTATGACAGCTTACGGCAAAAATGACACTCCTTGCACTCCTTGAAGCTCCTAGAAGACTCCGAGAAGATACCATTATGTGTCTTTTGCCTTCACCAAGGGAAGAATACTATCTTCATCATTTTGGCTTGTCCTTGTCCTAATTGTTCATAAAAAGGTGAGATTTGGTACCATGTTACCCATAGAAACACAGGAGACAATTAGAGTCAAGTTGATTAAATTGATTGATAAATTAGAAGGTTTAGAATGCAAGCTTTCAAGACCCTCATCACATGAAAGCTTACGTTCTAAACCTACCCAGGACCAAATATGTATTGAATGCTTGCATTCTAAACCTACTCAGTTAGCCAATAAAGGCATCTACTTGACTCTACTCGTGTCTAATGGTTCATGGCACATTTCAAGGAAAATAGAACTTTCATTTCTTTACCAACTTCCATCAGTGGAGCCTTCTTCTCATGCTATGCTTTTAGAATATACACATATATGTTTTCCATTAGACTCTCTTATTTTCACATAAAATAAAGGTGTTTTTCTTTTTATAAACTAATGCCCCTTTTTTTTGTTTGGAATAAATCAAGTATAATATGTATTTAATCTGCATTAATGAAGAAAAAGAAAGCCACTCATCCAACCTAAAAAGACTGATTTATTCCTGTAGAATACACATGAGTGTTCATCATTGCTTCATCCTCGTGTTAGCTTTCCACCTGACTTCTGGCAATAAATAAATATAGTTTCAGCTTCAGTGGACATGAAGTTACCAATGTCTTAAATGCTTGATTTCTTCTGGTTTATTAACTCAATTGTTTCTGATGCTAAAAAAAAATATATTACTTTTCCCTCCCAAGAATCGTATACAGCCTGAAAAAAAGTCAGTCCATCCACCTACAAGTTGAAGCACCAAATGTGACCTATAAAGATTCTACTGACGTCAAGTGTGATAATAAGATGCAGTACTGTCGATACATCTATTTTTGTTTTATGAAAGCTTTTTATAATGAGGTGTTTTAATGCTGCTCCATTCCTAATGTTTACACAGAATCATCTTTTCCTTGCGAACATTGACAATATTCACAACTGTTTTATGAATTAATTCAATGAAGGTCAAGTAAATAGTTAGAGATCTTCGCTTCCCTTTGGCTCGTCTATCAAAATTTACCACGTTGACCTTATATTTTAATTCGTCTTTCTGTTGCTTTTATTTTATGTACTTTCTTTTGACATTTTCTTATCAACCTCACCGCATATTACTGTGGTTGTTAAGAAGTTTCCAGCTGACAAATGGAGGAAATAACATCTAGATATTTAATTCACATTATTTTAAGTTATTCTCAGAATTGATGTCATGTCAAAACTACATTTTTGTACCTGCATTAGTAAATCCTTGGGGCATTCTGTTATGGATCGAGTTGTTTCTCAAACAGACCATAATACAAGGTTTAATTTAGGATATTAAGGAAAGGGATAAAGAAATTGGCTGGATGCTACCACAAACGAAAACCACACATTTTTATAGATTTATAATAATATAGACTTTTTGTTGTACATTCTAAGGTTATAGACTTTGTCCAATTGTTTTTGAAAGAAATCAAAAACAAGTCCACCACTGTGAAGAAAAATTAAAGGACAACTGCCAGACCTGAAAGACCCCGATCACACGAGTGGGATGAGAACCCGCACTGATTGGTTATGAGTGTGTGCCAGCCTCCCTACTAGCACAGCCTCAGTTCTGAGGCAGAGCTGTGAGTAAATCCGTGGGGATCTTTAATTATATGACAAAAGGTTTATATTGTACAAGTGCACTTGATTTTTTAATCCTTACTTCCTCTAATGAAACAAAAGTTAAAACATTATTTAGTTGTCTTTTTATAAACATAGTTTGTGCTATGGAGAAATTGCATTCTGCACTCCATAATACTGTAAGGTAAATGCGATGGTGGCCCAGAGCACTAAACGGTCTACTTAATATGAACATTGCAAGGAATTGAGGAGAATTGAGACTGGATTTTCAAACTTTAGGCCAAAGTTGCTGAGTTGGAATAATTATCCAATTAAGCTGCATTGGAGACCCTTATAAATGCACAATTGGGACTAAATAAGAAAAAGTATATGTTTTAGCCCCACATCCAAATGTACATTGCCCACCTTGTCATCATGTCAATACATTATTCCATGTGTGACCTCTTCATTATTTATGTGGCCTTAGATTGTCCTTCTTCATGACCCCACAAATCTTTCTCTATTACCACTCTTCATTTAAGTGGCACACTAACTCACTACTGCAGAGCATCCAGTTGTCTCTCTCTTTCAGTCTCAAAATGTACCTTTCAAAGAGACTTAAAACATAAATATCTAGAACACCCCTTAAGGGACAAGTGTCAACAGAAAATTGTTCTGTTTAATTGAAAGATGTAGGCATTTTAAATAGAAATGCTTTAATGAAAGAACATAAATAAAGTATCTTATTGTTCCCTTCTTGTATAGCACTTGCATAGGGGCTGACTTCTTTAGTCAGATGGGTCAGATCTTCCCCCTTCCAGTCCATTCCAAAGGTGTTCGAAGGGGTTGAGGTCAGGCCTCTATGTGGGCCAGTCAAGCTCTTCCACACCAAACTCATACATCCATGTCATTATGGACCTTGCATTGTTCACTGGGGCACAATCATGCTGAATTAGAAAAATTGCCCAAACAGTTCCCACAAAGTTGGAAACATGGCATTGCACAAAATGTCTTGGTATGCTGATGCATTAAATCGTTCATGACTAATTCCAATTGAAGTATCAGGGACGGCATGCAAAATCAAGCTCCTGTTCATGATGATTGACGTGCCTGGCACATCATGTGGTGGATTCAAGCATAGGCCTCAATCAATGATTACTGCCTATGCTTTGACGGTGTTGCTATGATGCCTTGACATCATGGGCATCATGTAACACCAAAATGTGCCCCTCCCCAGGACACTGTGATCACTCTGCGAGGCATGCCCCACCAATTTGGCACTGCCTTGTATCCAGCAAGAGCTATGGAAATGACCAAAAATCACTTCTGTCACCCTATTGCTTTTACTTGACTTCCCCTAGAAGAAGTCAGCAACATTGCATTGAAAAAAAGGACAAAATTAATGATAGATGATATTAACCCTACATCTAGGTTTAGGGTTAGAGTTCCACTGCTTGGTGAATGCTAGGGTTAGATTTAAGTTGAGGGTTCGGGTGATGATTAGGGTTGGGGTAAAAAGTACACTGTAGGAGAAAATGTTCAGGACAAAATTTTATTTTAGGTTGTTTGAAATTGTGTAAAAGATTGTTATCTAGAGAAAGCCCTTTTTATTGTGATGAAAACAGTATGTACAGTGGATATAAAAACACACCCCTGTTAAAATGTCAGGTTTCTGTGCTGTAAAAAAATGAGACAAAGATAAATCTTTTCAGAACTTTTTCCACCTTTAATGTGACCTATAAACTGTACAACTCAATTGAAAAACAAACTGAAATCTTTTAGGTAGAGGGAAGAAAAAATATACAAATAAAATAATGTGGTTGCATAAGTGTGCACACTTAAACCAATACTTTGTTGAAGCACCTTTTGATTTTATTACAGCACTCAGTCTTTTTGGGTATGAGTCTATCAGCATGGCACATTTTGACTTGGCAAGATTTGCCCACTCTTCTTTGCAAAAACACTCCAAATCTGTTAGATTGCGAGGGCATCTCCTGTGCACAGCCCTCTTCAGATCACCCCACAGATTTTCAATCGGATTCAGGTCTGGGCTCTGGCTGGGCCATTCCAAAACTTTAATCTTCTTCTGATGAAGCCACTTTTTATATCCACTGTAAGTATGTGTATATTAAATGAGAGTGAAAAGAGGAAAATTACAGCTATACACAAACACCGCAGAAATGTTAAAACAACCATTATTCAGAATAACCAAAAATGTCCCAAGTGGATAGTAAGGGGCCTAGCCCAACTCCTGAAAAACAGCGCAATACCATTATCCCTCCTCCACCAAACGTTACAATTGGCACAATGCAGTCAGGCAGGTAAGGTCTTCTGGCATCTAAAAATAGGAACTGGTGAAAGCTTATGAAGGATAGAGAGAAGATAGGATCTTATATACAATATATTAAATATAATCACAATACAAATATGCATATAATAATAACAATGTTGAAACACTTCACTGTTAAAAAATCAGACCAAATGAGCAACAAATGTTGCGCATAATTCCCCTGTGAGATAAAAAGTAGAGCTTTTGAGGGTATGTTGGTTATTTGAAAAAAAATGTACTTCTGAATGATGAAGTGCATCAAATACGCATATTGAAATGATGATGGGTTTTGAAGATCTAACTTATTCTTATTGAATTATATCAGGTACAGTGGATAATATGTTGCAACTGTCCAGATGTAACAAAACAGGTGTACCACAAACATGTAAAGGATGTCATTAAATAAGTAGCTATGTTGATTGCATGTACATTCGCTACAGCTTAGACATGAATCCAAAATCCAAATGATTTGTTGGTGCAGTCATAATGAATAGCGGCAGAATAGGCACTGATTACAAGCCTTGATTATGCTGCTATCCTTTATGGCTGCCCTAACAATAATTTTGCTTTTGGATTCAGGCATGGTCGTCCAATAAGGTGCTTGATGGTGGCCGACAAGAGTGACTAGTTATAAGTTATAAGAAATCACTTCCGTCACTCTGTTACTGTTGCTTGACTGCCCCTAGAGACCTTCAGCAACATTACAGTGAAAAAGCTAACCCTAAATATACTAACCCTAGATCTAGGGTTAGGGCTACAATTAGGGTTAGGGATAGAGTTCCAGTTAGGGTTACAGATGAGTTAGGGTTAGAATTAGGGTTATAGATTTAGGGTTAGTGGTAATTTTAGGTTTATGGTTGGTGTCAAAAGTCGAAAATGGTTAAGAAACAAAAAAACAACTACTTTGCGTTATTGCCCTATAACTTGCAAAAAAAAAAACATGTAAACATGCATATTTCTAAACTCGGGACATCATTTAGAAACTATTTAGAAAGGATCTTTTTTATAATTTGCAATTGTGTAAAATATTTTTCATGTAAAAATTAGAAAAAGGGTCTTTTGTTTATTTTTTTATTATATTTTATAATTTTTCTATTGTAAATTATATGATATGATGAAAATAATGGTATCTAAAGAAAGCCATTTTTATAGCAATAAAAACAGTATAATATGTTTGGGTAAAGTAAATGAGAAAGAGCAAAATTATAGCAAACACTGCAGAGATAATAAAACAGCCATTGTCACAAAGGGTACAAAAAAACACACGTCCTGTCAGTAAGCAGTTAAACAAGAGTTTGACACTTTGTGGGTCCTATGACCTTGTCAAAATGTATATAGTGGAAGTTCCCACAACTTTTCAAGCACATGGCACTAATTTCCGACATAGGCGCACATGGGGATAATACCACTATATGTGTGATGAGCATGTGCACTGCTTTTACTTTGTACATAACCCCTGTTTGTCCCTAATGTCTGTGAGTTGTAAGAGATCAATAGGGACATTGGGGTTTTAAATTTGACTAACCACATAAGTCCAGCAAAATCAAGAAGACCAAAATCTACCTTACAGTACCTTACAAGTGTATTGAGACGTTTCTTTTTCACAGAGGACTGTTATTCCAAGATCCACTGTACATCTTAAAGAATCTAAAACTATCATGCATGCATTAGAGTCTGGACTGCAAAGAGGTTTGTAAAATGTACGACATGGATAAGTAATGAGCTGATGCTTCCTCTTCATGATTTTAATAGTGTAGTCTCGGCGGTAACATTACTCAGTTACAGTATTTCCTGCCTTACATGGTATCATTCAATGTCTTGAATCGTGAGACAAGTATGTAATGGAACATTTGTTGGGATTATGCAATTGCAATATTCAACAAGATATTCAAAAGGATTAAAATTCTGATTCTATAAAACTGTGAGTCATTTAAATCAGTGAAGATGAGAATAAAATACATACCGTATATACTCGAGTATAAGCCGACCCGAATATAAGCCGAGGCACCTAATTTTACCACAAAGAACTGGGAAAAAATATTGACTCGAGTATAAGCCTAGGGTGGAAAATGAGGCAGCTATTGGTAAATATTTCCCCCAATATGCCAGGATATTGCCCCCAATATGCCAGGATATTGCCCCAATATGCCAGGATATTGCCCCCAATATGCCAGGATACTGCCCCCAATATGCCAGGATATTGCCCCAATATGCCAGGATACTGCCCCCAATATGCCAGGATATTGCCCCAATATGCCAGGATATTGCCCCAATATGCCAGGATATTTCCCCCAATATGCCAATATGCCAAGATATTGCCCCCAATATGCCAGGATATTTCCCCCAATATGCCAGGATATTGCCCCAATATGCCAGGATATTGCCCCCAATATGCCAGGATATTTCCCCCAATATGCCAGGATATTGCCCCCAATATGCTAGGATATTGCCCCCAATATGCCAGGATATTGCCCCAATATGCCAGGATATTGCCCCCAATATGCCAGGATATTGCCCCTTAGTATGCTCGTTATGCCACCCTCCTCCCCCAGACCCCAGCACTTACCTCGTTCCTGCTCTATCCCCCGGTGCTCTGAAGCTGCGTGGCTGTGAGGGAAGCGTTGTGAGCTTGCCTCCAGCCGCGCGGTCAATAAAGTTTGTTTAAAAAAAACACACTTTATTGACCGCGCGACCAGAGGGAAGCTCACAACGCTTCCCTCACAGCCACGCAGCTTCAGAGCACCGGGGGACAGAGCAGGAACGAGGTAAGTTTTAGATTTTTTTTTTTTCCCCACTGACTCGAGTATAAGCCGAGGGGGGCATTTTTCAGCACAAAAATTGTGCTGAAAAACTCGGCTTATACTCGAGTATATACGGTATGTTGTTTCTACATCAGGATGTAGAATAGGTGGTTTCTATGACATATGGCATGGTAAAAACTATTACTACTGTTAAAGGGTGGTAAAAGAATCAAGTAAACCTATTCAATGTAATGTTTCAACCTTTCTAAACATTGAATAGATGATAATCAATTCTATCAAGGATAACATTGGAATTAGCAGTCAGTGAGCACAATTCACTACCTGTAACTCGAATATATACATTTAAAAGGACTCAATTTCCAAGCAAATGTGTAAATTAAGATAAAAATATGTTTTAAATATGCTTGCGCCACAGACACACTTCTCTCTTTTGGTTAACACAAATATAGATAATTTTCACAAAAACTTTTCCCTCTACATTATTAGCAATGTCTAGGATACAATGTCCCTTTAACCATTTATAACAATAATTTAGAATATTAACACAGGAGCATAGTAATTTGATCATAAAAAGACATACAGTACACCCATCAAGTTTTGATTATATCTATCCAAGTCCTTGCTTTTAGAGCTCAGAGGTATCCCAAATCATCACTCGATACTTGTATAGCCCTGAAAGAAACTCTGCTACCTAAACATTCTTACTTCTGTAAATGTAGAGAATAAAAACATGATGAAAACGAATACATACATTGTGTGACTAGAATTGTAAACAAATGCATAAGTAAAGAGACAAATGTGTTTTAATTGTGTGGATTAATTATGTGGAGTCTCCAGTTTATGACATCACCTGTGGCTTGATATTTGCAACAGGTGATGTCATAATATAAAGCAACAGGTGATGTCATAATATAAAGCAACAGGTGATGTCACATTCAGGAAACAAAACAAACCAACAGGTGATGTCATATTCAGGAAAAAAAACAAACTCATTCTAAATTAATGTTTCTCTTTATTTGTGCATTTACCCTATTTGCTTGAATATAAGATGGCCCTGATTATAAGGTGATCCCCCAAAAGTTGGATCTTAATTTATGGGGGGAAAAAAGAAGAACAGTGTAAATATAAGGTGACCCTCTAAGGAAGAAACCCTTTTGCTAGAAAATATTGCTTCACATGCTTCACAACTGTTTTTCAAATTTAATAAAAATGCTAATTTTTTTGTTTCAATGTCCTTCCTTTGCCTCTCATTCACTCCGGTTATTCTGATCTTCTTTCATTATTGCCCCATAACAAAGTATTGCAACCACAGGACTTGCCCCTACACTATATTGGAACACCCACATTTCTTAGCCCCACACCCCATTGCAGTATCCAGTGAACTTGCCCCCACTCCATATTGCAGAACCCACTGGACCTGCCATTTCATCAATGTACTTGAAATTGCACCCAAATGTCTTAGCATGAACCAAAAGAGTTTGCATTTGCACCCAAATGACTTGCCATTGCCTCCAGTGACTTGTCATTTTACCTAACGAGCATGCCATTGAATCCAAAAGACTTGCCAGTGCACGCACTGACTTGCCCCTGCATCCAAAGGATTTTCCATTCCACCCAGTAACTTTCTCGGTACGCACAGATATCCTCTGATACTGCCTGATACATTAGGGGGTCACAAAAACCTTCCTCTTACAGTCAAGAATATGGTACTTACAATTCTGCAACATAATGCATAGGTACTTTTTCATTTTCTTCTCTAAATTCACTGTGTAAACAAGATTTAAATGTTGCAGTCCTTTTAATAAAGAACAGTATATAAATAGTTGAATGCAACAAACTTTCATTTCCAGATTACAAAACATTTCTATAGAATACCTTGCTCTCTGAATGTCTCTCCTATAATATTTGCTCTTAGATTTAAGGTCTGGCAGCTAACTTACAGTATTTGCTTATGTTAAAGATCACTTTATAACATTCGCAGATCTACGTGTAATTTGTGGATTTTGGCACGGCTACACAGGATTTTAATTTGTATGTTCATTTTTTACAGCAAGCGAGCTGGATTTTTGTTTGCAGTCACTCGAGTAATTCTTAAGAACTTTCAGAGTAGATTTTTGGATGACACCATAGGAAAGGAAGCGATTACAAAACATATAGAAACATATTAACCAAACCTCTAGAATGCAAAGACAATATGTAGTACCACAGTAGCACACCAGAGCTGGCAAAAATAGCCAATGGAAAATGTATGCCTATGTATGTGTTAAACAACTATATATGTTTTATATAGCATACCTCCCAACTTATGCCCCTGACAGTAATGCTGACACTCAAAATGGCAGTGCTACTTAATACTGCACATTCACAGTATGCATGGTCCAGACACCTGAAAATTAGATCAGGATTGCAGGGGCAGAGAGTCAAAATCATGACTGTCCCGAGCAAAGCTGGACAGTTGGGAGGCATGATATAGTGCAAAATGACAGCAGACACCACATAATAGACAGCCAGGAGCAAGTGTGTTGGGGTCCCCAGGAACCTTAACTAACCAGGTGAAGCTGACAGTTGATATCCCATTTCCCCCATCCCCTCTACGATGGAGTGAGGGGATGACAGTTATTATAAATATAAAGGCCAGGTTACTGCAGGTTTTACTGCAGCTAAATAGTAAAACATGAATTAGCTTTTTTTGCAACACCTGAAACACAAGATGAGTGAATACACAGGACTGCCTTCCAACACAACGAGAGGAGATAAACCTGATCAAACAAGATCATAATTCTGCCCCCTTGTGATGTAATAGTTACAATACCCTCCCATTCAGTGCAAGTCTATGGTCAGAATTCAGACTTATAGACTGCATTCTCTGTCCCCAGCCCCAAAGTGAGAAATGTGTGCTGTAAAGTCGCTAGAGGGTGGCACCCGAAGATTTCACAAAATGGCTGTACCCAGTCACACTTGTTTAGTTAGATATTTTATTAAATACAGTCACATAACAAAAAGACATACCTGAAATCAACAAAACTAAATAAAAAATAGAAACCCTTTTCATTTTTTGGTGGGAGTGTCTCTTTAAGTTTTGTGCTGCCCTAGGCGTGACTAAACTCATGCACCCCCCTGCAACCCCCATCCCCCCCCCCCCCCCCCCAATGTCCTCAGCTTCAGATTGGCCCACATCTCTTTGCCCAGCACCAGGAGTAGTGTAATTTTTGTCATTTAGGGACACTTTTTTCACAAGTGCATTATAATATATATTATTTATTATTAGTACAGATTGTACTGTATACTGCGCTTAATACAGTACATTTTAATAACAGATGGCTATATCATGCTTAACTGTCCACAGCACATTTCATTGAATTAATAGAACGCATTTGAACCATAGCATAAATAGTAAATAGAAAACATACACGCATTTATAGTTGTCTCTCTCTATATATATAAACTGCACACACTACATGTATGGAAATATGTTTACTCATGGAATGCAACCATTAAACTGGAAACTGATATGCATCCAATCATCACACTCATGTGGGCTACAGTCCATAAGCAATATCACACCAATTCAGTTTCCTGTGGTACAGCAATATATTGCATTTCAAATTCAGCTCTAATGATTTATTTATCTTTTCTTTGTACTTTTCCTTTTGCACTTGGAGGAGCTAATTAATTCCAGGCCCCAGAATGCTCGGCATTTCCTTTTTTTTCAACACCATATTGACAGCACTAGCTTCGAGTAGCCCACACTAGATGCCGTATGATACTAGTCCATGGTAAGGCCCTATCACATTGCACTTCAGTAACTTCCTTTATAAAAGATGCTTTTTGGCAGGATAAGCAGTGGTACCAATGAACAGGAATGTATACCAAGTTTTGATGTCTTTGAAATAATTTCTTAAGCAATTAAACAACTCTCTATAAAAAACTAATTTTATAATCAGGTATTTGCTATTCTGTTGTCAGTAGGCCTTAGTTCACTGTTTAGTGAATAGAAACCACAATGAACAGTAGAATAAAAACTATTGGAAAACAACTGTTAATTTTCAGACATTCATTTTTTATTTATCTGGGGCCCACACAGTTGTGGAACAAGGAGGTCCCAGGTTGAATCACCAAACCCTCTGTCTGTAAGTTTGGCACCTCCCTACCCACGTTGCACACCCACGACATGCCCCATAACCCACATGGCACACATATTACATGCCCACATCACCCCCATCACATGCTTCCATTACATGCATCCATCAATCACCCTCTCACATGCCTCGATCTCCCCCATTACATCTCCCCCATTACATCCCTCGATCACCCCCATTACAAGCCTCCATCACCCCCATTACATCCCTCCATCACCCCATCCCCAAATTCTACAAATTCCCCTATAACCTGTAGTGTGATGTTTGGTTGATTTAAAATCATAGCCATAGTTTAAAAACAACCCAACCTATGTACATGTTTGTTGGAAGTGGCAAGTGCAATAAGAATTCTTACCAGTTTGCCCCATTTTTATCTATTGTCCTTAATAGCTTTAAAACTATATCCCACACAGCACAAAACTAAATGGTGATAACCTGTATTGTGTGTAAGGGAGGATAACAACTGTAGCAATGATGTGTAATTAAATTGCATGTAGTAATCTCTTGGACATCACTCAATCTGCTGCAGCACTTACATGAACACACAATACAAAACACAAACCAATTTAAGGAAATCAAATAGTGCTTTCTGCCATCTTATCTTGCCATTTAAAGTAGATTGATAGAGCCAAATACTGCATGCTATGGTGTTGATCAGTGCAGTATATTCAAATACCATTGTTTCTGATTCCAAATTTAACCTACACACATGAATATCTGCAAAAAATTATTAATAATTCAAGTCATTAAGTTAAGGGTTGAATGAGGTAGCGCCGTTATATGCCCCCCCCCCCCTCCCATGCGGTGAGTGCAGATAGGTCACTTCCCCGTCATTAGCAATGCCCCACCCCCTAAAAAAATGGCATGGACGACCTTAATTTTGATATGCGGCACCGGAGGCGTCACGATCAGCTTGAGATTGCTGGGGCAGGTGAAGGGGTTGGGGGGGCTCTTTTTTGCCACCCCTAGTGAATTTGCCGCCCTAGGCATCTGCCTAGAATGCCTTGCGGTAAATACTGCACTGGCTTAGTTATGGCGCTACACATAGGACTAAGATTTACTACCGTTTCTTGCACGGGAGAATTGATGTATGTCACAATGCTGATCATCTTGAATAAAAATATTTTGTATTACTGGCGGAGGCTTTGGGTGAGTCAACCTGGAACCTGCATTTAATTAATATAGTGGTTGGAAAGCTTGAATATATAAACCCAGAAAGAGCTTTTCTTTTCATGCTCTACTGAACAATGTTATTGGAAGACCTGGCCATTTAAGGCATTGACTGCTAGTTTTAGTTCTTAACTCCATTTTTCGTGATGCTCAGCCAGCATACTAGCATAGGGAATTTAGTGTACAACGGATGGTGTGGCAGACAATGTTTGCATCACTACTGTTCCAAGCCATACTCTTGTGAGTATTCCAGCATTATTCAGCTGGCCAAAACTAGCTTAGCAACACTGTAGCCAATACAAGTGTGAGTGCCAAAGGCAGTGATGTGTAACCTTTGCCTTCTGTTGTGAAGTACACTTCCCATGTGGAATATAGTTATTTTGCTTGCTTTCTGAGCCTCACCATAACTACCTATCCAGCCTCCATAGTTGGCTTTCCTCACTCATCTTCAGCATGCTGAATTAAACAGCATGCAAGATGAAGACAAGGATGCTCCCTTGGAATATTGCTAAACTCTGATTCCCCTGAGCAGGCCAATCTTAGTTGGTGAGCCAAGTGCTATGCCCATAGTTTGTAATGTATTCCCACATTAAATTACATACAGCCCATTTAGCCAAATTGTCTGGACATTGCTACTCCCCGTGATAAGCTGTGCTGAGGACCCCGCTGCAAGGACTTGCAGCAGGATCCCCAGTGTCAGATAAGGCCACTTTGAGTGGGTCTCCCCTGCTGATCCCATGATCTCCCTCCACTAGCACAGAGAGTCAGTCGCCGACCAGATGGTTGCCTGCTTCCAATGGAAGCATGGCAGCTGTGGGTCTGAAGATAAACTGACATGTACTATAAAAATCATACCACTAGGAACATCTAACATTTCACTTGTGCTTCTTTAATAGAAGCACCAGTAAAATATAATGTGTAGGGCTCCTTTAAAGAGTAAGGGGATATGTCTATCGTTATCTCTTTCAATCATTATTACTGTGCCACTGGTGTTTTCTTTGCCTTTAACAGATTCTGCTATTAAAGAAAATATTTCAAAAGATCTCTTTATGGCTTTTATACAAAATCCAATATGTGAGTGCGTTATAAGGACATTATATGCACATAATGTACATCAATGTCCACTGCCAGAACAAAGTGTAATCATCCAATCGAGTTTAGAGTATCCAATGAATGTCAATAAAGTTCCAAAAGACTGGTTGACATTTGGTTATAACTCCAAACACAATAGGATTGTTGGTTACACAACCTTCTATATTTTATCAACAAAGATAGCCTTCAAAGTCTGGAGTAGATAGACATCAACAGTATTACATTTACCTGCCAATAACGAGCATTTCTACCAAGTGTGCCTAGGTTAGCTAGTGTAATTGCCAAATGTGGTAGGTCAGTTTCCTCAGCTACTAGATTTTAATCCTACTACTGATTTGGAGGATCAGATACCACAACACCTAATAGATACTGTTTGGGGAGTTTAGTCCTTCAGATTTACAGAACTCAAATTTGATAAAGATGATAACAAATAATAATAAACTGTTGTGGACAGTTTTGAGTGTAATTATGATGTTACAGCATAATGCATAATGTCCGCCTCAGTAAACTTATGCCAACACTTTGAATATTTCCTCTTTATTCCTGCACTATACACTAGTCTAAAGACTGATTCTCTCCTAAGGGTCTAGGGTTGCCACCCAGCTGGTATTTTACTGGCAGGTCGGTAAAAAGAATGACTTGAAGCCAATGTTAAATCTAAGAAGGATATAGCATGACCAGTATTTGTGAAGAAAAGATGGCAACCCGGAATGGGTCTGGCATATACATACTAGTGCACCTTTCCTTCCATTTCATCATACAATGCTATTCAAAGCTTAGTACCACAAGAGATAACACAAGAAGGTAAATACTTGAGCATGTGAAAATTCCTGAGAGCATAACAAAACATGATAACGTCCTTCCTCAATACATGCAGTTATACTTGTTGCCACACTTCAATTTATTTTCAGGATCAAATAATGAAAAACAAAAAAACTTACACAATGGTAAATACATCTCCCCTATTGACGTCCAAAGATAAATGTAAAAAAAAAAAACCTCTATATGGTAATGCAGTTTTAAATGTGAAGTTGGTCACCATAGTTACTCAGCTATAGCTCATATCAGTACCTTTTGAAGGATATGTTTATAGCTAGTGCTGAATTAGTTATTCCACACCAGTGATGGCTTTACAGTTCTACTCACACAGCCAGACTACAGTATTGTTTCACATTTGTAGTCATTTCCAATTTTTTGGTAACATTTACTGCCTGTCTACATGAGAAGTGCTATTGCCAGAGTAACTATGTGAACAGGGAATCATATTGGTCCAATAAATGGATATTTAGACCTTGTACTGTTCTTAATTTTGTAGAAAAGAATAATACACAGTATAGGAAGAGAGTATATTTAAACAAAGAAAAACTACCACAACTAAAGGACATAGTCTTAAATTAGAGGGACACAGATTTAAATCAGGAAGTATTACTTTACTGAGAGGGTAGTGGATGTATGGAATTGCCTTCCAGCAGAAGTGGTAGAGGTAAACACAGTAAATGATTTTAAGCATGTGTGGGATAGGCACAAGGCTATCCTAGCTATAATATAGGGAACTGGGGACTAATAAAAGTATTTAGAAAATTGGGCAGACTAAATGGACCGCATGGTTCTTATCTAACGACACATTCTATGTTTCTATGTAATGTGCATCAAAAGTATGGCTACAGAACCAAATCATTTTAATGGCATGCATCAAGTGTATTATACTTGCAATACCATTCTTATGAAGCTAATTGGAGGTTATTTGAAAGAGCAATGATGAGTCAAATGTGTGGAAGTGGAGCAATCAGCAGGAACTTACCACTGGTTGCCATGGTGATTGCTTTACTTTTGGATCTTTGCAATGTGGCAGTCAGACTTCACCATTTCTCTATTACTATTCAGAATATTTTATTGCTATATATCTCTCCTAAATAATTTGCTCTGTTGAAGAATAATTCAGGTCCTGTTTGAAAGCTGTCACTATAATCGATAGCACCATGTTTCTTAGGCAGTAACGTAATGTTATATACATTTAGAGATAAGTAATTCAGCACTATACATTTTTAAAAAAAAATCTTGATATTTGAATTTATGATAAAACCTTCTTTTGTAACCTGCTAAAAAGCTATTAATCCATTAATTGGAGCTCAGCAACTTAGCAGGTATCATATAACTCCTCAGGAATATGACAGAAGCATATATGTCTGTGATTTCTCCAGCTTGTGACATCACATGTGGCAAATTATTTGATTTTCAATCAAGCCACCAGTGATGTCATAGACAGAAGACAGCACAGACACATTTAAAACACAGTTTTCTCCTAATGTGGGTATGTGCTTGCAATGCCATTGACACAATGTATACATCATTTTCTTAATCTCTACATTCAATTCACATTAAGAAACACTTATGGGGCTATTCACTAAAAGGTGAGTTCAAGTGAATAGCAAGTGAGTTAAAGTGAATAATAGTTGAATTAAAGTGATTAGCAGGTGATTCACCAATTCTGCTATACTTTGTTCTGGAACAAACCTGGTTAGTTCCCCCCCTCAGGTTTGTTCTAGCACAATGTATAGCAGAATTGATGACATGACATGTTCATCTCACCTCAACTCACCTGCTATTCACTTAAACTCTCCTGCTTCTCACCTCAATAGACCTTTTAGTGAATAGCCCCATTAGTGTTACACACATGTAATATTCCTGATTTTGGAATATTGTTGCATCTCATCAATTTAAGTGACAAGTAAATCCATCTTCCGTTCTTCGCATTACTGTATTATGTGTTCCAACCTCGGTGTGCTATTTTTTTTGGACTTGTCATTATTACATATGTAAGTCATGATTTTTTTGCAGCTCACCTTCGCCATATGTCTGGATTCCAAAGCTTTGTCTATTCATGTGTTTTAAGCTGATGTTTTGGGTTTTAAAAATAGTCCCCCTTCCACACTATTTGCGGTGAATTATGTGATGGAAGGAAATTTTGAACGTGCTTCATCTTGAGTTCCAGAGCTGTGACAAACGTTGATAAATATTTAGAGCCAGGAAAGGCTGGCTAGAGCCTTTTTGTTGCTGATAAACCATTGAAGACTCTCAGCTCTTCTTTTACAGCCGCTGAAGCAGCATTTTTATCCCATTTAGGTGCCAAAATCACTATAGATCTCTCTTTTTCACCTTCTTTTTTTCTCATATGCTCTTAAAATGCCAGCGAGCATTTGTTGTTCTCTCAGCTGCCCAAAGAAATATATATTTGAACTATTTGTTCAACTTACCTGAATGTATTTTTGAGGAAAATGCCTTTAATCTGATTGTTACGACTCCAGGTAGAGATTCTATGTTTGGCTCGAACTAAGAATGGCTCCGCTGTCGCTGACAGTGTGGCTAGGTGTGATGTGGATCATACAGATATCTGCTTATTTGGACACTGTAAAGAAAACAAAAAAATTGTCAAGATGGAAAAATCACAAGAATCGTGAGTAGCGCGGTCAATTCTTTTATCACTCTCGCGTGGTCAATTATGTTATCACTGTCGCCTCCAATTATTATATGACTGTCCATGTTTTCATTACAATGAATGTGACCTTCGGAGTGCTGCTAATTTCTATCTTCCTGTTACATGTCTACGTTATCTAGGATAACACCCCATACAAGTCAGTTACTTATCAGATGTTATGCAAGTAATTAATAGAGGAAAGTGTACAGCTACATCTGTATAAAAAAAATTCCTTGTTTTGTTTCAATAAAGCTAGCAATAACTTGAATTGTGTTTATATAGGTGTGGATATACTAGAAAGACTTAACACACATTCCAAAGCATTGATTCTTTTTATTTTTTGGGAAACCAGTACCAGTTAGAGAAGAGGAATGCATAGCTCTCAAAGGGTTAACAGTGATTGTATTTAATCTTAGTCTCCCGTGAGCTTGATTTCTTGTTCATTTTTTAATAGAGTTTAACACTTTCAGTGTGAAAGCTAAGATGTATTTGTCCTGTTGAAGTGAGAATTGTTATTAATTATAGTGTTGCATTTTATCCTTGTTTGTAGAGTGATATATATACTCTTCTTTGATTATCTTGATGTGATATGCTTTCTCTTTTTTTCTTTCTGTTTTTAAAATGAACATAGTAATTAAAGCTACGATCCTACCCCAGCTTTTATAGATCCAAATAATAATGTATTCCAACTATTTTTGGGACTTTGTGCATAGAGTACAGATAATGCTAAATCATTAATTGCCTCCACTTGATATCTATAACCTTTAATGTTATGAGGATCACTGTTTGGAAATCCCACTACATAGCTTGAAAGCTGGCAATGAGAGGGGTGACCTGCTGGTTAAATAGTCAGTAAGGAAGATTGGGCTAGCCCTCCTCCAGTGACACAGGGGTTATGGCAATTAACTTTGGAACACTAAAGATACCAATTTTGCTACTAAAGTCGAATTAAAAGCCCTGAAGGAGGATGAATGGTAGTAAAAGAAAGAAAACTTCAAAAAGTTCCCCTGTTAGTCTAAGTGGTAATTATGGTAATAATGTTTATTGTAACATTGTTGCAGTTTGGCACGCACAATATTGTCCAGGTTCAGCAGAGGAAGCAAATAGAATAAGGATTCATAGTGGAACAATTCCGAGACTTCCCAGCTCTTGTTTGATCTCCCTTTCTTACCTACTAAGTTCTCTCTTCTCATTATCCCTCATGTGGTACTTCTGCAGCATTGAATGAATGTAGTAGGCTTTACCATCACAGACCAGTTAATGTTGAGGGGCATAAAGTTGCACGATAACTGCCACATGTTCAATATTAGGATTAGAGTTATGGGGTATATTATGGTTAAGAAGGACATTAGGGTTTGCCTTAGGGAGGGCATTAAGACTGGGGTTGGCCATAGGGTTAGCAGGTAGCCTATTATCCCCTTCCCCCCCCCCCAGTAACCTAACCCTAATGTCAGCATAATGACACAAGGCAGTAAGTTTACCTCTGTAACTTGCTTAAAATGTACCTTACTCAATGCTTATAACGAAACCTCAAAATGCATTATCTCCGTACGCCATGAAGTATAACAAAAATATTGGAAACAAAAAAAGAGGACAACCTTTTCCTTTGGCAGAAAGGTTCTCAGGGCATCAATTAGGAAGTCACATTCTCCAAACAAATTGCAAACTAAAGTGACTACTCAATAAAGAGAAAATTGCCAGGAATTGAGAAGGGAATTTCAAACTTAAGGCCAAAGTAGCTGAGCTGGAAAAATTCTTCCTTTCAGCTGCATTGGAGAATTTGTCCAACTTGACTACATTGGCCTAAAGTTTGAAATTCCCTTCTCCATTCCCAGCAGTTCTCTCTTTATTGAGTAGTTGCGCATCTGTTCTTCTCTACAGCCGCGGGGCACTTGACATGGTGTTCTAATTCACGGAAATATACTACTCACTTCTGTTTTCGGAACGATATATATCTGTAACTTAGCAGACATGGTTGGGAAGCCCTCTGCAGATGAGGGATGAATGGCTATAATGACAAAGTGCCACACGGTGTCATGTCTGTTTCTTTTACTTCTGATGACAAATAAGCTATAACTGTACAAAATGTGTTCATGTCCTTCTGCTTTCTAATGTTTTCTTTATTTCTTTATGTTTTTAACATATACAAGCAAAATGGCTTGGGCCTACTGATATATCACTGACATTTAGAAGAACATGAGGTATATTCAGCTTCTCTACTTGCGTGTATGTAAAGATTTCTGACTGTCCCTTGTGAAGGGGACTTAAGAGCAGACCAGGAAAAATGATAGGTTTATGAAACCAGCTCAACCAAGGACAGGGAGAGCTATAATAGTCCTGCTCTGTAGTGGCTATTTACTAAAAGGTGAGTTGGAGATGAGATGAGGTGAGTTGAAGTGACATTTCATCTCACCAACATTGTGCAGGGACAATCCTGGTGAGTTTGCTTAGTGGGGGAAACTGAGCAGGTTTGTACCTGAACAATATGTAGTTAAAATGATGAAATGAAATGTTCATCTCACCTCAACTCACCACATCTCACGCTTTAGTGAATAGACCCCTATGTCTCCACTTGGGACCAGCTCACACATGGTTTGCTCAATTAAATCATTACAAGAATGCCTATCTGTTAACTATCCATTATTGCAAGTCCATTTTGTCACGGTTATATTTCGCAATACAAGTCAATGTTCGCAGTTTCAGATCAAGTATCTGGAACCCTAAATCTTTTCAAGAAAGCAACTGTTATCTGTTTACTTTTTGTTTTAGTGATGTAACTAGATATTTGAATAAACATCTTATAATGACTTTTTCATAGCTAAAATGTTCAACACATCCTTAACTATTTCTTTCTTGTGGAAACCTGAAATCTTTTATCCCTCCCATAAATATAGGCATGCATTCTTGGAAGACCACCTGACCTCTGTTGAAGAAATCTTCTAGTAAATATACACTTAACTGGGGAAATGTATCTATGTTGTAAAGTGAGGTTACGTCTTATAGGGTGGCTAATTAAGTTTCGCCATTTTTTAGTATACATTATCCAATGAAGGTGGAATTATATACTGTTGAGGACTTGGGTCATCCTGTTTTATTATTGTTTCCACTTTTTGTAATGGTGTTCTACCACAAAGTCATGGAACTCAGAAGTTCCCATCGGATGAAATACACGAGATCACTAAAATCGCATATTCTGTAATCACACATTGAGTGATCACAAGTATGCACCGTTCACTCAATGGCAAGATCTGAGTGATCGCACGCATGCACAATTCACCCAATGGGGACTTCTGAGTTCCTGGAATTTATGGTAGTACAGGGGCATAAGGGCAAGGTCATTCAAGTAGTGAAATTAGTAACATAATGAATTCCTTACATCCTTATACGTGGGTTCCTATTTCGTGTTTTGCTTGTCTCAATGTTTTTTTTTTAATGTTATATGTGTTGTGTGCTGTTTATTATTAAAATTGTGTTTTTTTGTTGTTGGAGTTGCTACTCTATTCTTAAAATGATGTGGCTCTCACAATAGAATGTCTCACTTTTTTGCACAAGTAAGTGCAACATTAATTTTAGGAAACTTTGAATTCATTGCAGGAGAAACAAAAGAAACATGCCCTAAAAATACTACAAGAACTTTACCCAAAGACTAAACAATATAGACTTGAACATTAAAAGTAAATAAGGATTTATCATGAAACAATTAGAAAAAGTACAGGAAAGTGGAATTGCATGGCAGTAAGACTTTGGCTTTTGTTTCTTATTTTCTGAAATTGCTTGTTTCGGAGAGAAGAAAAAGCCTAATAGCTTGTCAGAGAAAATCACAGGGCATTCCAACAGTTGCCTCATTGCTACAGAGACTATATAAGAAATAGTGTTTACAGTAACTATCTGGGTGCACTGGCATTAAGTTAAATTTCCACTGTTTGGGAAAATTACCTGCAATTTTGTCGGGTTCTTCTATTTACTGACAGGGCAGACTGGACATATTACTATAATTGTCAGAGAAAAACATACAGTGACAGCAATAAATGGGGTTGTGTGTATATTTGGACATTATATGCCATGGATCATTCAGCTGCGTTTAGTTAGAAACAAATTCTATGAACTATATGTAGAACAATATGAACTAAAATTAAATAAAAATGTCATATGTTTTTGAAACCTGATTAATATGAATAAAGATAAACAACTAAAACAGAATGTCCCAACAATAAGACAATTATCCACATAGCTAGGAATTGTACATGTTTCACCCATAAGTGCTGGTTACTTGCCTTATCTCCAGGTGGGATATATCCTCTCTGGACAGAAGGTTGCCGCATTTAGCACTTATATTCAGGCTTTAGCACTATTGTTGGGGGTAGACACTGTCCTTTTTTCTAGTGCGCTTGCTCCTTTTTGCTCACTAACTCATTTTGGTAGGCTGGGCCTTGTCTCCATTTACCTGGGATCATCAAGTTTCTGTTCACATGTGGAAGGAGGAGAACTCCAGGCCATGGTGCCCAGGCATAAATACCAGACACAGTACAACCATGGGTGGTGGGTTTAACATCAGTGAGGATTTAATTAATCTTCCTACATAACTACATAACATGTATGAAACTGACTGCATTATTATTATTCTGTACATTTTATACATTGGTGTAACCAGTAGTAGACAAAAAGATCAAATACTTCACATCATATTGGCTGTACATGGTTTTTTTTACAACCAATTTATCTTATGAATTCTGGTACAGAGATTCCACACACTTGTCAAATTTACATCTTACCCCCTCCTGTGCATTATTTAGAATCCTTATCTAGAAAACCTGAGTAGTCTGTGAAGCCAGGGCCATGTATGACTAGGGGGGTGTTTTTAGGGGGTGAACATTTGGTGAGGTATTAAGATAAGCAGGAGGGTTTATTTGGTATTCCCAGAATAGTAGGTGGCTACCATTTTAGCTGAAGCTAACGGTTATCAGTAGCGCTCTATTTACTTTGTGTGGAGGTATACACATGAAATGTTGAGGGGAGGGCCACCTTTCTTGTTGATTGTGTGGAGAAAAGTCATAATTCCCAGATTTTACTATTTTATGGCGTAACGTTATTTTTTATAAAGACATGGAGGCAAATTACATGCATAACTCTTTCTAGATTTCCTTCAGCAGAAAACAAGAGAGTAAACCAATCAGAACATGTATAAACTCCCTATGTTCAAATAAACCATTCCTGTTTCTTTGGTGAGAAAAAAGGGTTACATCCAAAACTGACATCATACAAGAGAAGTGCATCATAGTCAATAGAAACAATAATCCAACCAAACAACATCCAAGAACATCAAAGGATAGAAAAACAACAGGAACCATGGTTTGGGAAAAACATATGGTAGTAATTGGGAATAATGGCGTAATAACATAAGAAAGCATAATTAGTATAAGATATGTATAGCATATGGAAAAATCACGGGACGCCCCCTATATAAAATCATACAGTGAGATACTGGAGGGAAAAGAAAACAGACAAAATTCGATAATAATAGAAAACTGGGTGGGAATAATAATCGTCTTTGTGTATTTATAAATCATAGCTTTACGACATAAAATAGTCAAATCTGGTAACTTAAAAAAACACTGAGGTTCCTATTACGCAAGGAGAAAGTAAAGTTCTCATATTATAGGTGAAATTAGTATTAGGCCTAAAGTAAAATTCACAGAAGGTAGACTCCTGTGACCAATAGGCAGGTCTTCAAACCTACAACCTAATAAGACTGCTTTAGATGCCATGGCTCTTCTAGTAGAGTGAGGTCCAAACATGGATATAACAATTCCTGCTTCCTTCAGTACCCACTTGACCCATCTAACCAGTGAAGGAGTAGCTACCGGTAGATGTGGTCTATGGATAGCCAAAAACAGCTCTGGATAGGAAGAAACCCTGCCTCAGTCCTTAGATTCATATTCTCTAAGGCACAAGATGGGACAAAATGTTGGCTGATGAGGAAAACATGGATGAAAGATCTATAGACGTTAATTGTCAGTGCAGCGGTGAACCCAGATGCGAGCAGCTGTCCTATAAGCCAATAGAGGAGGAAAGGAGCACAGTAGGATTTGGGTGCAAAAGTCTACAGAATTATTGACATGTCAGTTAACTTTATCTTTTTCTTTATTGGGAAAAAAAATGGTCCGGATACCATAAGTGTAAAGAATTGTGTTAAGAAATGTTGGCCCATTGACCTGGAGGATAGTGCCAAAACGTGACCCATTTTTATTGCGGTCATGGTATGATCCGTCAGTACACATTGGTGCTTTACTGAGAGAGGGATAAAGAGAGTGATATCCGTTATGAAAATAAAATAAGACACTACACGTGAATACAATTCTTACAAAAATATTCAACTCTTTACATTTCTTTAAATGTGACCTAAAAGACACTTCAAACCATGTCAAAGTATATGCAGAAAATAATGTTTTTTTTAAAAGTTTCATGTCTGTGTAAATGAACTTATGAACATGTTTTAATTTGACCACATCTATTTAATTCTCACTTTTTAATTGTGGAAATACATATTAACACCTCCTCATATGCAACACTCAATTTTAACAAGTTTAAATAAAACATGATGTTTTGCTCTTTAGGGAGCTTCACTATCAAGTAATGCGTAGTCTTTTCATATACTAGGAGTAGTGGGAACCTATAACTTGTTAGCAGAATTACAAACAAATGCCTACATTAAGATAAAATCTCTGGTGACTTCTGTTTCTGATATCACCTTGTATCATAATATGAAAATAAGCAGGAAGGTTATAGTCTAATCTTCTCTGGTTGTGTAGTATGTAGTACCCCGTTTAATGGTTTATCTAACTCAGAAGGATGAACATCTGAGAAATGAGCCTGCAACCCTCAGAGCTATACTACCAGTTAAGATTGTTTATTTGCATATAAAGCTACATGGTGATGTCAGAAACAGGAACACTGAAAACAATTTTTTTCTCTTAATTTATCTATTTTCTGTTAAAAAACAATATTTAATTTGTGTGGTTACAGTAAATGAGAGAGGGGAAAATGACAGCTAAACACAAACACTGCAGACGTGTAACATGGCCAATGTAGTTTGTTCATGAAGTGGTTAAATAAAACCCATTGAATTGGGTTGGTCTAGGTTTGATAAAGCACTCTGAGAAAATGAGTCACCTAGTTTGAAATGCTAATTTAAATAAAAATGTGATGTGTGGTAATACTAATGCAGTAGTCTAAAATTAGAGGGGCAATGATTTAAAAGTAATGTCAAGAAGTATTACTTTACTGAGAGGGTAGTGGATGTATGGAATAGCCTTCCAGCGGAAGTGGTAGAGGTAAACACAGTCAAGGATTTTAAGCATGCGTGGGATAGGCACAAGGCTATCCTAGATATAAGATAGAGAACGGGGGACTAATAAAAGTATTTAGAAAATTGGGCAGACTAGATGAACCGAATGGTTCTTATCTGCCGACACATTCTATGTTTCTATGTTTCAGTATACCACCATTTGTGTGTTGAACCATGATGTTTCGGCTTAAGGACTGATAACATTCCAACCACATTAAATCACCGACACATAGAGTTTGCCTGAGAACACTCCTAAGTAAATCTTATAATGTTCCCCTATTTCACACTGTAAAGAAAAGCACATGATTTTGAAATGCAGCTATCAAGTTGCTGGGCTATGTTATGAGGTACATATTTGCAAGTGCTGTTTTTAATAAGTCCCAAGTGCATTGATTTCATTGTAAGTTTATTTCCCCCCTTTACCTTGCTATCACTGCTCCTTTGTATTTTGATTTCTTTGCATTCTACATTTATGAGGTGTTTATATTTTTATTTCCAGCAAAAAAAGGAATTCTTTCACAAGTTACCGTCGCCACAGTCCCGTTGTCTCCATTTTTTTTTTTTTTTTTTTTAAGAAAAACTTTATTTAAAGTTCCCAGCAGGTTTCCCGCACTACTGCTTTTTAAGCTAACTGCTGTTCTTTTAAAAACAAATAGAGAGAGAAAAAAATAATGTATAAGCTCCATGCATTATAATATCGTGTGTGGTGATGTTGTGTGAAAATCGCGTTTCTTTTAATATCGGTGTTTGTTGTTTCAGGATAGACTGCTCAGTGTCTTGTAGCACCGTGATGTTAATGTATTTTTAATGACTGTTAACTCGTATATTCCACAAAGCTCATTTCAGCAGTGAGCGAACAATTTATGGGCTGGGTTTGAAAGAGAATTTCCCATTATGGTATTTTTTTAAGGGGGGAAACCAGAAGCAATGATGCTATTGTGCAGGCAGGTTTCAAATTTCTTGCATGCTCCATCAAATATTCTCTGAGGAATGTCTGCTATTTCTCAGAGACTCATTTTGTATGAAGTGTTAAAGAAATATGAAAATGATGAGGCAGATTCCAAAGCAAATCTTAGACAGATATTGATTCCCACATGGCTGATTTTTTTTTTTTTTTCTTTCTTTCAAGATCAGAGCTGTGAGTATAACCTGCTTTGACAAGAAAATCCTTTGATATATATTTCTGAACTGACTCGCTTCAAGTGTTGCAAACATTTCTCTTTCTTTGTGCTGAACACCTACAACATTAATTCAAACACGTTATATAGGAGGGATTCTACATCTCTCCTCTATTGCCCAAGCATCACTTTTACAACCTGCGCTATTAGTTTGTGTTATAATTTGCTAACGTACATTACACTAGGGTTAGTTCTATACAGGTTGAGTATCCCTTATCCAAAATGCTTGGCACTAGAAGCATTTTGGATAACGGATCATTTTGGATGATGGATAATTTTCATCAGTAAAATATGTTAAGACATCTCGGCACTCATGAAATACAGTTGTTTTAGTGCAAATATTGTATAGCGCAAAACAAATCACTTTTACTGTGATATAGCAGTGATGTGAGGAATCGTTGGGAACCTGCCGTTGGCACGTCAGGACTCCACACTACCATCTGGCAGCGGCATCTGCTGGATTCGTCTGCCGGAAAAAAAATGTAAAAAAATAAATAAATGTGACCGGATGTGACTTTACGCTGTGATTCCCTCCTCTGTGCAGGAAGGAAGACTGCACGGAGGAGATGACCAGGAGACAGAGCAGCAAGTAAGGTAAGTACTAGGGAAGGGGGGTGTATGGTGATAACGTGCAAAATAATGACATATTGAGGGTTTAAATGCTGGAATATTGAGTGACAATTTTTGGCATATTGATTTGAAAATTCTGGCATATTGAGGGGTTAAATACTTGCATACTGAGTGACAACTTTTGGCATATTAAGTGACAAATTCTGGCTTATTGAGGGGTTAAATACTGGCATATTGAGGGGACAAATTCTGGCATATTGAGGGGTTAAATTTTGGCATATTGAGGGGTTAAATACTGACATATTGAGGGGTTAAATACTGGCATATTGAGTGACAAATCCTGGCATAATGAGGGGTTAAATTCTGGAGTATTCAATGGCAAAATTCTAGCATATTGAGGGATTAAATGCTGGCGTATTGAATGCAAAATTCTAGCATATTGAGGGGTTAAATGCTGGCATATTGAATGGCAAAATTCTGGCATATTGAGGGGTTTAATGCTGGCATATTTAATGGCACATTAACAGCATATTTAATGGCTTCTGTGTGTGTCATAGTTATGGGGCTCCTGTGTGTGACATAGTTTATGGGCTCCTGTGTGTGGCATATTTAATGGGACATCTGACTGGCAACTAATGAATCTGTTTGCATGGTATTTGGGGAAATCGAGGGGAGGTGGCACCATGATTTACCTCACCGCGTGACACCAACCCTAGTGACGCCTCTGACTCCACACATATTTTTGTTACCCTTTGTGGGCATCTGAGCATTCATGGAAAGGCTATATCACAGCTTAAGGGGGCTGGACACTGAATAAACTGCTGTGCACTTTCTGACAGGTGTGTGTGCAAATTGCAACTTGGGGCAAAATCCTAAAAAAAAGTTTGGATAACGAATCATTTCTGATTCTGGATAAAAGATACTTCCTTATAAGATTTAGTTGTTATTGTTCTTTACCACGACAATCCTGGTGCGTTTGCTCAGTGGGGGAATCTCAACTCACCTGCAACTCACCTTTTAGTGAATAGCCTCTTCTGTCTCCAACCTCACAGTCTCTCTCCATCTACATGTGGATATCGGGTAAGAAATGGTATTAACCCCATCGTGCTGGATGGGGCTTCAAGTCCCTGCAGCGTGATCCGCAGCACAGTTCATTTGCATGGAGCCGCAATGAGCTGTTACTGTCAGGATGGTCTATGCCATCCTGCAGCTAGCGCTGACTTTTGGAATGTTACTTTTGCCCAACATCCAGGGGATGTTATTATTACCCAAATGAATGGTACTCATTTTATCTACTTCAGAAGGATGAAGGGCTGAGTTACTAAATATTAAAAGGAATGTATCATCTAACCATTTCTTATACTGTGAATGTAGATAATTAAAAAAGATTGAAAATGATCTATATGTTGTGTTAGCAAATGCTTATGTCATCACCTGTGGCCTGATATTCAAATTACACATTTCCAATTGAAAACCAGTTTATTTGCATAATAAGCCACTGCTAATGTCATAAGCAGGAGACTCCACTGACACATTTAAAACACATTTTTCTCCTCCTGTAGGCATTTGTACGGCATTCTGATAATACAATTTATAGTATATTATTTTCAATCATTTTTATTCTCCACATCCACAATAAACACATTGTTTAGGTGATACAGTCCCTTTAATATGTAACAAATCCCCAAATAATTAGCCTGTTGTGTTTAGAAAGTTGCAGATACTTGGCCTATTAATCTAAATCGTTATATCTGTCTTTAGAGTTCACTGGTAGAATTATATAAACATAATAGGAAACTTAAAAACTGTTTCCATCTCATTTTATCCAGCACAAAGCTTACTGACACTAATGTTTACTCTTATACATTCATTGTTTGATTTAATTAAGATCCACCAATACAATTCAAACAAGCCAAAGATAAAAAAAAATGACGCATCAGAATATGAAATTAGGCTGTTAATGCCAAAGAACAAATAAAACAGAGGAAAAAAAAAACATGTTAAAGTGCAATGAATAAATAAATGTGTTTTTGATTGAGATCAAACTGAATGTTTAAATGTATTGATAAAATATTAATCCGTTTGTGCACGTACTCTAGTTTAAAACACATGTGCACTTATATTTTTATGAAATATATCACAAAAAGATGTCGTTAAACTATGTTTGAGTGACTTAAATTATAGCTTAATTAAGGATTTCAACCACTTTTTATTAGCCTGGCACACGTCCAGCATGTTTTCCAACTGATTTACAAGCAAAATGTGCAGGAAAAAAATCCTCCACACTTGAGGCTAGGTGAGCTCATAAAACTTAATTAATTTAAGTCTTATACACAAACACATCACGCAGACAATAATGATATTGTAACGTCAATACATGAATAAGCACGAGCAAGGAAAACATTAGTATAATGCACATTTATGACAATAATTTCAATTTTATTTTCATTTTTAACAAAGAAATAGTCAAAATGGGCAGCTCTAAAATGAATTTAGACAGGCGGCATATGAGGGGATTCAGGGATAGGCCCAATAAATCAGAACCATGTTTAACGCACTACGTTTTTTTTTTTACCCCTTTGCAAATCTAGGGCGCTTCATGTCGATTTTGCCATTGGGATGGAGCGCAGCATGAAACATCTGACAAAACAAGCAGTGGAAGCAATCCATGATCACTTCCACCCCTCAGGCTTTGTTGTTGTAATACTTTGACATCAGGGCATTAAGCAACAGCAAAATTTGGAGCACAAATCACCTGCGAAACGCTCCACTGACCAATAGTGGGCGTCAGAATAGCAGCATGCCATTCCAATATGGCACTGCCAATTTGTGGGCAATACTTTGGATCACTTCCATTGCTCTGTTGTTAGACTCTTCCTTGAGGCAGTCAGCAACATATTACACTTAAAAAAAGTATATAGCTATAGATCTAGGATTAGGATTACAATTAAAGTCAGGGCTAACATTAGGATTACAGTTAGGTTGACAGTTAGTTTAGGGTTAGTGCTAGGGTTAAGGTTACGTTTAGGGTTAAGGTTGATAATTACATTTGGAGTCAAAAGTCCGGAAAAGTGTTTTTTTGTTTTCAAATTATTACTATATTTTAGTTGTTTTTTTTTTTACAGTAAATTGCATATGATCAAATTTATGGTATTTAAAGAAAATCCTTCTTATTTAAAGAAATATATATAACAGATTGCAGATTATATTACAGATTGTAATTGCATACTTTGTTGATGCTATACAAATAACTGTTAATAAAGTGTAGCTGAGCCATATAAATAAGAGTGATGCTTGACAGAGGTTATTAAAACTATAGAGCAAACACAATGGAGGTTATTTGTAAATGTCAGTACTGTGGCAAAGTTCTAGAGGTAAAGCAAATCACCATGGAAACCAGTTGAACACTTTTTGGTCCTTGCTCCAGAATTTACTTTTACAGTTAATTAATTATTATGTCTTGGCTTGTTAATTAGAAATGGGATACAATATGGAGCCCAGAGATAATCCAGTTCAGATAGTAGCACTCATACCAGCCAACTTTCTGGGGCAGGCTCCTGGGGCATGCCAAGGGCAGACCCAAAAGTGGGTGGGGCTATGTGAAGACTTTGTGATGGAACACAATGTTGCTTGACCCGGCTACATTGCCCTCTAACCTACCCGATTAGAGATTTAAGTTCAGTTTTATAAGAAAGTTTCAGATAGAATTTCTATGGCCAAATCAATCCAGAAATATTGCAGGGAAAATAAAAGTGTGTAATGCCAAAATAATGTAATGCTAGGAAGGGCACCCAGCATTACAGATGATAATAATCAAGTAATATAAACAGTGAATTCATAAAACTTAGAATAAATAACTCTCAATAAGTAAATGGAACTAAAATGAACAATATAAACCTATGAATATAAACAGCCTCTAGTGAATAAATAAGAACATATCAAAGAAAACACATCAAAGGAAACGTCCACTAAAATACAAAAAAAAGTAGATCCATCTACCAGCCATCCGTGGTAAATGGCAAACAGGAATAATCTGAAAACAATGAAGCAGGATGTGCAATACAAATACGAAGAGTATATTGTATATTGGGAAACCTTAAATATAGGCAGAATTAGGATGCAAAGGCAGAGGTGAATGGTGTACCCTCTCTAGTGGCTAAACAGACCACCATGTGGATTCTACATCTGTAAATGAGTTACTCAAACAGTTTAGAATCAAATATGAGTGCTGTACAAACTTCAAGCACATAAAAGAGAGAAAAATATACATAATACACATTGCCAATCAATCAGCATATTGCATTTAATGCAATATACTCTACTTACCCCTAGTATGGGAATAACATGTCAAGTACTTTTTAAAATACATGTAATTTCATCCTCTGACTGGCAGCCTCCCTGCTTCACTTTGATCATGCAGGCTGACCCGGTCACTAAGTCACTGGCTATTATTTGTAGCTCAGAGACACTTGTTTTTATATATAATGAATTGTCACAGACGGGGTAGAATCTGATGATAGGAACCGCAATGCGAAGACCTGGTATCTTACTGCAACAGGCTTGGAGACCGAGCAGTGTCTATTCACCTGAATGGTATTATACCCTACGGTTGGGCCTCAGGCAAATGACCACCCAGGACTTGGTACACTGACTGTTATCGCACACTGAAGCAGGGATATGCAGGGAGCGCAGGACAAACGGATGGTCAGCAGGCCCGGTCAAACACAACAGGAACAACAGTACAATGACGGTAAGAAGGAGGCAAGGTCAAAAACAGGCAAATAGATCGTGGCAGGCAGCAAACAGCGGAGTCAGGAATCACAGCAGGAGTCAAAAACCGGAGAATCAAATAATCAGAAATAAACGTTAGACCAAGCCACAAGGAACTATCTCAGGCAAGGTCTGAGTAGCAACTGAGGGTTTAAATACAGTTTAGGCGGTAAAACCCGCCCCCAATAAGTCCCCAAAAAAGTATAAGCATAGCCCTTTAAGGCTATGCTAATTTTCTTCGTGTAGCGGGACTGCTCATGCGCGTAGTTTCTGTTTGTTGTGCGTTCATCGAGGGGAAGCAGTGAGCGCGTCTGCAGCCCTGGACGGCTGAGACGCTGAACGGAGCCTCCATTGCCCGTCTACCTGGTCTGCAGAGGTAGCGGTAGCGGAGGTACGGCAGGTAAGTCTCTTTATTACATGAATACATGGCACCCTAAATATGAATCCTGCTACTGATATATGTAAAAATGAAAGTTTCTCTGTGCACAGATAGACAATCAGCACTTATCAGACACTGACAGACCTCTACGTCTCCACTATGACTCCTCTGCGTCCCAACATGTGCCCCTGGCACTACTGAAAATCGGAACAGTTGGGGTGTATGACTATTGACTGATTGCACACTGACAGAGACAGTCTACCCCTGCAGCCAGATCAGCTCTACCTCAGCTGAGAGGAAGAGCTGAACTGAAGACTAGAACACCATTTGTAACTGTTGCTTTTACTGAAGAGACAAGAGTAAAATAAAACTATACTGCCACTTTAATTATTGCTAACATCTATTTTAACCTTGGTATTGGTACAAATGGGTTTTTTTCATACATATGTAAATATGAGCTGATCATTGGATACAATGTGTGTGGCTTTCTATAGTACACAATGTGTTCCACATGTTGTCGTCCTTGATACAGTTGAAGAATAATACGGTTCCAAGGAGAATAATACTCAAAAGTGGGTTATTTGGACAGTGCATAAGCAATGTTGTGCTCATGACAAACAATAGCACATGTCCTTTAAATGTATTGGTTTTCGGTTTGTTGACTGCATTCTTGAGTTTAAATGAAAAACGTTCTACTGGGTTGAACTTTGGAATCAGCGGCAGCTCCTCAGGGTCATTGAATTTGTTTGCAGTCTGACTGTTTAGACATGTGTTCGGTGATTATTTGAGAAAGTAAGAATCATTTTGTTTTCAAGGTGAATGGTCTATTTTGTTTATTGCTGATTTGTTGCTCAAAATAATCTTGACAGAAACAAACAGATGTAATGTAGCACTCTATTCCATCGAATAATTAGAAATCAGCCGACCTGATCTGGAGCCGATGGTGTGGTATGCATCTAAGGTTACCACCCTTCTTTAAAAAAGGACCTGTCATGCAGTTGTCTCCATAGACTTAACATTGGGTTCAACATTATCAGCTGGGTGGCAAACCTATATATAAAGATATTTGCTGTACATAACTTACCTTGCACTTTAAGAATTAAGTATTTTCATCTCTTCGTCTCTATCTCAATAGCTTGGAAATGTGTAGAACATGTGTAGCTCTATCGGTGGATACTCCCACTCTATGTTATCCATAGAGAATCTCATCCCAAGGGATAATTGTAATGTCACATATGTAACAATATTCTGTAGCCCCCTGGTATGACCTTGTACAGTGCTAATTATACTGTTGGTGCCGGATAAATAAAATTAGACAATGAACTGCAACACGAGACAGAGTAATTATTTTCACTTTCAAAATGTTCTGCTTAATTTACTTTCCTGAGGCGAATTTACCAGAGTCTATTACATTGCATGCTTCGCCTCACCAGAAATTGGATCTATAATGTTTGAAAACTTTGAAATAATGTTTGCATTGCTTTACAGCTGAACCTGCAGAGAAATAGAATATGTCAGAAAATGTCACCTATTGAGCCAGAGAAAATAACAGGCTGAGCTCAAATTGCTCATTTCAGAAAGTATAGAGGTAGTGTTACTTTTAACACGTTTATCCAGCATGAATTGACATAGTCGCCTTACAACTACAACCATTCGTTTGATTTAGGTGTTACAGGCCCTGACAGTTTTGTTTTAATGGAATTACTTCTTATTCACGGCGGCCATTTTGAACAAAATGTATGGCCTTAAAAAATGTAAACATTTACAAATGTGTATGCCTAAAACAGATTATAAACCCTCCTTAAATCTGAAGTAAGACTAAAAAGGTGGTGTATTCCAAATTATAAAAAATACTAGGACCAGAGGACTCTGTCTAAATCCAAAATATAAAATGTTTGTAAGCAATATGAGAGACTTTTACTTCAATGGAAAGGTGGTAAGAATAATGGATATCCAATGCCTATTACACGTGTACATACATTATTCTTAGCACCCTTTCCATTGCTTTACCTTTGTAGTGAAATTTATCCTTCTTATAGTAATTTTTTTTTATGTATTTTGTATCAATGCTGGTGCAGTTTAAGAAAACTTGTAATAATAAGCTAAACCAGCGGGGGTGAACCTATGGCACGCGTGACACATCTGGCACGCCTTGACCTCAGTTGTGTCATGCGGCCAGGTTCAGCTCTCACCGCTTGTCTGCTCCATCCGAGAGGAGCAGGCATCAGTGTAAAAGACAGGGACCACCGGACATCTGCTTCTTCTCCAAATGATGGAGCATACGCGCTCTCTGTAGAAGCGTTCAAGTTGGAAAGCAATTAACTGTTTGCTATCCGGCTTGAAGGCTTCTTCACATTACGCACATGCGCCCGATCATCTGGAGAAGAAGCAAATGAACGTTGGCGCCCATCTTTTACACTGATCCCTGCTCCTCTCTGACGGAGCTGACAAGTGAGATCTGAACCTGGCTGTGTGTATGTGTGTGTATGTGTCTATGAGTGTGTGTGTGTGTGTGTGTGTATGTATGAGCGTGTTTGAGTATGAGTATAAGTGTGTGTCAGTACGAATGTGTGTGTTTATGAGTTTAAGTGTGTGTGAGTATAAGTGTGTGTGTGTTTGAGTATAGGTGTGTGTGTATGAATGAGTATAAGCATGTGTGTGAGTGGGAATATAAGTGCGTGTGTGAGTATGAGAATAAGTGTGTGTGTGTATGAGTATACGTGTTTGTATGTGTGAGTATAAGTGTGTGTATGTGCGAGTATGATTATTCGTGTGTGAGTGTGTTTGAGTATGAGTATAAGTGTGTGTGTGTGTGAATGAGTATAAGTGTGTATGAGTATGTGTGTGCGTGTGAGAATTATTGTGTATGTATATGTGTGGATGTGTATGCGGTGTTGGCACTTTGAGATCTGCAAATTAGTTTTGGCCAAAAATTGGGCACTCGGGCCCAGAAACGTTTGCCATCACTGGGCTACACCATAACTAGTGAAAACCTATGGCACTATTGGAACATACACAATGTTTCCTCTTGTCATGATTAATGGTTGCTAAAAAGTAGTCTTGCCCCCCATAATTAACGGGGCTGGGAGTCAGCCAAATGGCTCCCAGCCCATTGTTATCTACAATGGATGCAAACCTTGGGGTTCAGGGGCTGCCCAAATGCATACAAACCCCATAATATAACCCCCCCCCCCCCCAAGCTTTGGGGGGCTGATCAAATTCCCCTTACCACCTTAACAAATCAAAAATAATTATCCTGGGACTGCTGTGTAATCATTTACTGTGGAGTAAAAGTCCTGTCAAAACTTGCTGAAATACACAGTAAACCTAATCTAAAGCAAGTTTAATAGCCATGATAAAAATAGACACTGTATTCACTGAATACTCAATATAAATTAGTGAAATTGCCAGAAAAATATGTATTTTATTTAATTAATACAGGCCATCAAGGAGATTGTCCTCACACTGCGCATACTGATCCAAGCTTTTTTTTGAGAAGATTAACACTCTCTCGAGAAGTGTTATGATTTGCATTCAATGTTCTCGCTTAAAAGCAGAAACCAGTTTATAATTCATAGGAATGCATAACACTTAGTAGAGAAATAAATGTGTTTATGTGGTTCAGATCTAGTCACTGAACAGTGATGAGGGATTTGAAATCCAGAATAGATGAGTTGAAAACATTCTCTACCCTGCCTTTCGTTCAAAGTTGGCTATTAACACCTGTTTTTTTTGCTATTCCCTTATCAGTTCACTTTTTAGTGAATAGACCCCTATGTGTGACATGTCAGGTGACAAAGAGTAAATATCTGGCCTGACCTTCAAATGGAAGTATTATAGAATAATTCTGCAAAGTAATTAAATAATGCCTTGTATAATATATTCATATTGAATATGTTAGGTACAACCACCCATACTTGCCAACTTTCTCTGTGAGGGTGCCGAGGTGAAAAGGGGCTGAGCCTAAAGAGGCAGCATTTCATAACTCCAAAGACCAGAGCTTCAAGCTGGTTGGTGCAGATACCAGGTGTCTGGAGATCATGTATCCCCCTTTGTGCTGTGTATGTCATATGCAGTTTATTTCCTATAAAACACCCGGCTATGCAAGTGTGTAATATACAAGAGTCCACTGTATTATGTATAAGTTAACACTATGGAAGAATTTAGCAATAAATGTATGGCACCAGGAACTATGTAACACCTTTTGGTATAAAAAAAGATTAGTACATAACAATCAGGAAAACTGCAACATTAGTTGTTTGGAAGGTTGTAGAAAACACCCTTTTTTATTGTTGATAAAAATCTATAAATACAAGAATCAGTTCTAACATTATGGCCCGTCGAGGCATGGACTCCACTAAACCTCTGAAGGTGTGCTGTGGTATCTGACACGAAGACTTTATCAGCAGATCTTTCAGGTCATGTAAGTTGCGAGGTGGGGCTTCCGTGGATAGCTTTCATGTTTGTCCAGCACATCCCACAGATACTCGAATGGATTGAGATCTGGGGAACTTGGAGGCCAAGTCAACACCTTGAGCTCACTGTTGTGTTCCTCAAACCATTCCTGAACTATTTTTGCTTTATGGCAGGGTGCATTAACCTGCTTAAAATAGTCAAAGCCATCAATGTCATTTCCATGAAAGGCTGTACATTGTCTGCAACAATGCTTAGGTAGGTGGTATGTGTTGAAGTAACATCCACATGAATGGCAGGACCCAAGGTTTCCCATAGAACATTGCCCAAAGCCATCACATCGGCTTGCCACCTGACAGTGGTCATAATGTTATGGCTGATCAATGTATATTCATTTTGTATCAGTGTGTAATCCATAAATCAACTCATTTCTCACTGACTGCCTATCTCTCTAACAGGAACTGTTAAAGCACTGTACTGTGCAAACTTCAACTTATCTTTACTACAGTCAATTAGTATTGTCTTCTTGGTTCACACTAAAGGTCCAGCCATTCCCAAGCTTGGAAAAATGCAAGCATACTGATGGTAGCCATACCCACTCTCCCTGATTAGATGACTGTGAATGCATGCAAATTAAAGACAGAATAAGTGAGGGATTCAAAATTCTGAACAAGAATGAGTGTTTCAGTCTCCTCTGGCTGCAAGGAGAATAAACATTTCAGAGGACACAATATTCTTCTTGTCCTACAGATGGCAGAGCAATCTAGGTGATGAAAGGTTTGGTACACATTATCAACCCTTTCATCTGTGAGTACAGAGAGGTTTTTTTTTTTCTTTGTAAGAATGAAATACAAAATAATAAAAAAAAAGAGAGATGTTTATTCAAGTCTCATGGAATTATAGTTGACTGAAGTGTTTTGCAGTCCAAACACAAGTCAAACCTTTACCTTGGTTTTTATAGGTGATAGAATTGTAGGTGGCAGACATCAAATGCATTCCCTCTGGTTTTAGTCATATGTAATTGGACAAGTTAAAACACATATCACAATTTCTATTCACTTAAATTGTATAATTGAACTGTCATCGTATATTTGTCCCAAAACAGAGCAGCTTCTGGGAGATTTGATTTTTCAGAGGCAGGGGGGGAATTATTTCTGCAACTCACACAGCAGTGACATGTAAATTGCATATGTTCATGTGTAAACGAAGAGCCTTACCAAGTCCATGTTCAAGGTTAACCCTTCTCTTATACATATGTGCAGTGTTTTTAACCCTCTTGTCCTTAAAGGTAATTTGTGAGTACAAATGCAATATTTTTTATAGTATTAGCTTTATAAATGTACATGGAGTTATACATAGTTACATTCAGACATCACTTTCACATTGATCCATTAGCGGGAGCTATTCGCTAAAAGTATATATTGTTCAGGAACAAACCTCTCTCTTGTTAGAAGAGCTCAACCGGCTCAGGATAATGTACTGTTACATTTTAAGGGATGACTGTCATCAAAAATGAAGTTTTATTAAATAAAAAGATTGCATTAAGTACAGGTACGTTAAGTGGAAATACTTTAATGAAAGCACATAAATAAAGTACCTTAGTGAGCACTTGTTGCTTAATATAGCACTCTGGGGAGCACATGGGACATTGTGCTCTTCAACCCCCCCCCTCCCCCCCCCCCAAAAAAAAGCCCACAGTCATGATGATTCAAACTAAAATGAAAATTACCAGATATTGATAATTTAATGATTAAAACGTGTACCCTAAATGTTTGAGCGTTTAAACTGAATGTACAATATTTGAGTCATGTTATAGGTCAGGGGTCACATATTATGTTTTGAGGAATTGCACAGCCTAATTTCATAATAATGTTTGTTTTGCCATTTCTTTCTTTTCACCTCATGGATGAGCTCATTGAAAAAAAATATTTTATTTTTATATGTCCACTAAAGCACTTTCTTATATACATAATAAAATATTTTTTTTCAAAGAGCTCACCCATAAGGTGAAAAGAGAGAAATGGTAAAACAATATTATGATAATAGCCTGTGCAATTCCCTAAAACATAATGTGATCAGTGACCTGTAACAAAATTCACATAGATATAGTCAGCGTCAGAGGAGTTAACCCCTGGATTGCTTGACATATATAGGCAGTTTCAGATGAGTTAACCCCTGGATGGCTACACAGATATAGGCAGTGTCAGATGAGTTAACCCTGGATGGCTAGACTGATATAGGCAGTGTCAGAGAAGTTAACCCATCGGTGGCTTGACAGATATAGACAGTATCAGAGGAGTTAACATCTTGGGTGGCTAGACAGATCTAGGCAGTGCCAGTGGAGTTAACCCCTTGGGTGGCTAGACAGATCTAGGCAGTGTCACAGGTGTTAATCCCTTGAGGGGTTAGACAGATAGAGGCAGTGTCAGAGGAGTTAACCCCTTGAGTGGCTAGACATATAAAGGCAGATTTAGAGGAGTTAACCCCCTTTATCCACACTCTCACACACAATGACATACAGTCTCTCACCCACACATTCACACATACACACACACACACACACACACACACTCTCACTCACATACTCTCACTCACAGTGACAAACACATACACTCTCACTCACACTGACATATACACACACACACAGTCAGTTTTTAGCTTACCTGCTGCAGGCATCTCTGTGCTTTGATCTCCTCGTGTGAAGGAGGGACTCCGCCCATCACTGGAGGCTTCTGAACTCTCAGCCAATCAGGGGAGTTGAGAGGTCTCACCTGATTGGCTGACAACTCCTTATATCAAGCTCCCAAAAAACACTGCTGCATGGAGCATCAAAGTGCTGCCTCTGCCAGGGTGCCGCTTGGGGCAGCTGCACCATTAAAGGGCCGGCCCTGGGAGCAGACATCTTGGGTCAGATCTTCCTTCTTCTAAACGACATGGCTGCCTCCTGATAGAGCTATACAATCACAGAAGGCTCAATAAGGTACATTATTTGTATTCTTTCATCATAGTTGCCAACTGTCCCATTTTTGCTGGGACAATTTCGACATTTGGGAGTATGTCCCGGCAAATTCACTAAGGCAGGACAGTCCGGTGTATTAATTGGCAAATTGGCTGTGGCATATTAATGAGCAGGCTAATAGTGGCATATTAATGGGAAATTGGCTATGGCAAATTAATTGGCAATCTGGCATTGGCACATTAATGGGCAGGCTAAGAGGGGCATACTAATGAGCAGGTTAATAGGGGCATTTTAATTGGCAATCTGGCTGTGGCATATTAATTGGCAATCTGGCTGTTTAATTGGAAGGCTAATAGGGGCATAAAAAGAAAATTTGCTGTGGCATGTTAATGGGCAAATTGGCTGTGGCCAAAGTGATGCTGTGGAATGTTCTGTGGGGCAAAATAACATGTAGTATGGGGGAAAGGGACACTGTGGCAAGTTTAGCAGGGGAAGTTCAGTGGGCCAAAGTGACACTGTGGTATGTTCTGGGGGGGCAAATTGGCACTGTGGCATGCTAAATCATGTGGGTGCAAAATGAGTACAAGCCAAGAACTGTAGGTACCATATGGTGCTGTGTTAATTCCTTTAGGTGCAATGTGGGTGCAGAGGAAGGGAATAAAACTAAGAAAAGAACAATTTTCAATAACATTTTTATTACATATGAAAATAGTTGAAAATAATATTAAAAATGTTAATATAAGTATAAATGCAACTAGTTATATACATATATTTGGGGTCCACCTAAAGCTTTTGAAAAGGGTGGAAATATTTAATATGTTAATGTTTTATTGTAGTCAGAAATGTAATATTACTTTGCTGAGAGGGTGGTGGGTACATGGAATATGGTAGAGGTTAATTTGTGAAGTTTAGGCATGCATGGGATAGGTATAAGGCTATCCTTGATATAAGATAAGGCCATGGACTAATTAATGTATTACTTTACTGAGAGTGTAGTGGATGCATGGAATAGCCTTCAAGCAGAAATGGTAGAGGTTAATAAAGTGAAGGAGTTTAAGCTAGCATGGGATAAGCATACGGCTATAATAAATATAAGATAAAACCAGGGACTAATGAAAATATCACTTTACTGAGAGGGTGGTGGATGCATGAAATAGTCTTCCAGTAGAAGTGGTAGAGGTTAATACAGTGAAGGAATTTAAGCAGGCATGATATAGGCATAAAGCTACCCTAGATATAAGATAAGACCAGGCACTAATGTACCGTAAGTATTGTTTTACTGATAGGGTAGTGGATACATGGAATGGCCTTCCAGCAGAAGTGGTAGGTTCATACTAATGTATGTTTTATGGTGTACACACAGCTCTCTGACTGAAGCACATCTGCACCAGGTCTTACTATTTTTCATGTAAAAGTGACCAAATGCACCTGCCTGATGTAGATGTTGTGCTGTGAATGTATCTGTTGTATACCAAGGATGCATGGTAATGTTGGTGTGAACTTGGTGATATAATCTACACTGTGACAATACGGTGGCGTTACATTATGCTAATTATGTGCAGTGGGTGGAGCTTTTGACCATGGTTGTGGTCAATTTTCAAGTAAGTAATTGGAAGCTGAGCTGCAAAGTGTCCCTGGAAATGTTATACAAATGTTGGCAACTATGCTTTCATTACAATATTAAACGTGGACACTTGATGCAATTTTACAATTAAACATAAGTTAGTTGTTTGCTGACAGATGTCCTATAAATATTGAGGGAATGTTCATCTCAAACTCCAGCTACAATTCCGAATTAGTGAATTGTCCTCAGTGTCTCATGCAAAATAAGGCATTAATAGCTAATTATGAAAGACTATTTTTTGTAGATACTAATGACTGGTCTTTCCTGTCCCCTTATCAGTCCACCTTAGTGTCCTGTTTAGTGAATAGGTCTCTGGCACATAAAGGGTTACATTTCAATTATTAAATGTTTTTTTTTCTAACAAGCAATGAATAACTGGCATGTGCATATTGTTATTTACTATGCAATATGTGTCATTTCATCAGCAAACATGATATTTCCAAAGGTCACTTTAAAGTTGTTGTGGGAAATAAGAGTTTGGTTGAAAATAGTTGATTGACTTTGCTCGGATTTAGTTTGAGTGATATTGTTTACAAAACTCTTTGAGCCGCTAACACGCACAGTCAGTCCTCATCTGGTTTTATACGTGAAGACTGTATTGTTATTACTTCTACCATGCAGCAGGATTAGATTTAACCCTAAACTGCCAAAGCAGTAGAAAATATTATGGTTCATCTTCTGTCTTTTAAAGTTATTTTTTTTTTTTTAATCCTTTCTTTGCCAGAATGCCAATTGACAACCCACTGTGCAATGCTCTGCTTCTCCTTCTCTCACTTAAATACTTACCTTTGTTTGCTCTAATATCTTAACAGATACACACTGGATTACTCTCTGCTGTGTCTCACAGCTGAGACGCAGTAGGTTTGGTGGCTGGCGCACGCTGATAGTGCATGCAGCCAATCAGAAAGGGGGCCCACCCCCTCTCGTCTGATAGGGGTCTGAATGTAGCAGGGTCTCTCTCTGCTAGTTAAAGTCCTCTATGCTGATTTGATTTAAAAACACTAGCAGAGACAGACACCGACCTGACAGGACAACCAGCTTCCCATGGAAGCATGACAGCCGGCGTTCAGTGGATAAACTGGCGTGTACTATCAAAAGTAAAAGCCAGTGCATCCTCATACTAGGGGCACTACATTTCTTTACTTGTGCTTCACTATTAATAAAGTTTAGTTGTCCTTTAAACTTGAACAATTTCAGTCATAAAATGTGATGACAAATTATCCATAGGCTGTTTTAGTAGAATGATGTCATAATTAGGAGACGCTAGAGACACATTCTAGGATCTACTCAATAAACAGAGAATTGCGGGTAACTGAGATGGGAATTTCAAACTTTAGGCCAGTATAGTCAAGTTGCAAACTTTTTCCAATGCAGCTGAATGGAAGACTTTTTACTTTGGTCTTAAGTATACCCATTCAAATAATTTGTTCTCTTAATTTGTTCATTATGTATAGATGATAAGTTGTTCTTTACATTCCAGGCATAAACAATATATAGGTGACGTAGGGAATCCATTCTTAAGGTTTTATAAAAGATTCCATGTAGCCATGTAAAATGTTAAGCTATGTTTTTCTATTTGTCGATCGGCGGTGGTTTTTAAAACCCATGTAGCATATTTCCTAGTGCGATTTTATAGTTCAGAAAGTCTGCAAGCCGTGGCACCATACCAAGTTAAAAAAAGGGGACACCTGGATAAACATTTCAAGTGCAAATTTCCTTTTTCTCACTCCATGTTGTACAAGCAGATTGTGTCTTCCACTGAAATGATGAGGCAGCCTGAAAGGGAATGTGAAAAGGAGGGGGGGGGGGGGGGGGCACTTAATGCTCTGATTTTCATGGACATGTCTGAAATCCAAATATATGGACTTTACACATGATACGGTGTATCAGACACAGAAATAGGCTTTGGGAACTGGTGTGGGATATTAATGGGTTTCTGAGTGTTTTCTCATATGCTGTGTATATGACCTGTGTATTGCAATGTGCAAGTTCCACAGTCTGTAGAAATGTCCACTGGAATCAAATGAGTTTAGAATTGTTTTAACACATAACATATCTAAAACACATGCCCAGTAAAACACGATGACAAAAGGCTTTTCATCTACTAAAGTTGAGTTTGGATTTATTTTTTTTCTTCCTTTTTTCGTTCTCTGGTTCCAGATGTCTCTAATTGACTGTGTTCATGGTCTCACTGTAAAAGGTTTCACATGTAATTAAGCATGCTAGACCCAACCTTATGATTGGCAGTGCCAAACACACAGCCCATTCATGACATTCGTGAAAAAGAATCTCCATTAATCTTGAGCATATACAAGTGTGATGTTCTAATTATTTATTTTTGAAAAGAAATGCCCTTCTGTCTGTTTTTTGGTTGGGTTTTTCATTGTATATAAGAACTTTGTTCATTCATTACATTACTTTAACATTTATTTATATCGCGCCAACAGATTACATAGCGCTTGGTACAGATCATAGGACCACATAGTATGGTACATGCACGGAGACAGACTGATACATTCTTCGCAAGTGTGCAATCTAGAGTGAGATAGTAAGTTGACACATGTTATGGCTTGAGCATATTTGTCAACATTCCAGAATCAATGTCGGCCAAGCGCAACTCAACCTGGTACAGGTAGCGGTTATCTGGAGCTCAATTATTTAGCGTTTAGACGTTGTATGTCTTATGGACATAAATAGTTTAAATGTAATGCTGCTTGTTTATAGGCTGCAGATACACCAGGACAGTACAAAAGTTGATGGGACAAGAACTGTCCTGTCCAAGCCAACACATTTGGCAAACTAAAATGTGTGTGAGGCGAAATACCAGTATGTTCCAAAATGTCTCCAGTTTCCTTGTAGTGTTTTTCAATCCATACTTTGATAAAAAAAAAATGCAATAACAAGTGAACTAAATTCAGGCCTCACATATATCTTATATAATAAGATATATATCTATATCTTGCAGCATAATATAACAAGTCACTGTCTTTCTATTGTTCACCTGACTCTGTACTATTCCGGCAGACTGTTCTAGAGAGTTAGACACTCCCGACTAAATGTTTCCCACCTGAGGAGAAATGTCTTGGAATGTTTTAATCATTGTGAAGCACAAGATATTTTAACATCTGAACAGGTAGTACCTACAAAGAGTTATTATCAATTAGCCTATTTGAGTCTGAATATAAAATTTGGGGTAAAGTCCCCCTCAAAAATTGGATAATGGATTGGATATGTATTTGCTACCTGTATTTTAGTAGTTACAGTGCATGTCTGATGAGAAAACGATAGTGGTGACCTGACAACTGGGTTGCAAAAATGAATACAAATTGGAGACTTTTTGGACTGATGTTGCCGTTTAGTTGTAAGACCCTACAGTCCAATGGTTAGTGAATAGACCCCATGTATTTTTACAGAATATTCTCAGACAAACTAAGATTATTCTATAGTATTCACTAATTGCAGATCTTGTTTTTAAATATGCCGGACATAATACGCTCCACAACCTCCTAATTTTGCGGTTGTTCTAATCTTTATAACCTGACAGAACGTCTTTCCAAAGATTAACAAACATATCACTTGCTAAATTCTCTTAGAAACTCTGCAGTAGTAATGCCATTGACTGCCCACAACTACAGTTTCCTCCCTCCACTTCTATAAGCTCTTCTAAGAAGTTATGAAATAATATTTCATGCTAAATCCCTGTCACATGCAGTAGTGGGTTTTAATAAATTTAGAATTAGACAAGTCCCACCAGTATAAAACTATTGCAATTCTTAATATCTTAAATAATTGGTTGTATTAAATATTTCAGTTCAAGCCAAATTCAGGTTTCTGCATTTGCCTTTATGCTATGGAACTGGGGAGAAGGCTCTATAGTAAGTTTCATGTTACATATTCAATGCTCTCCTTTTACCATCATTTCCAGGGATATACTGTAATCTTACTATTGCGACAAAACAAATGTAAACTTCTTGGCTTTATTATGGGCCCACATTTACAAAATCTCCCACTCTCATCACGTTTTATGCTGGATTGAAACTGGACCTTGATGATTATCAATGTTTGGATCCGTATACAAGTAACTTGGTGAGTTTGATCCAGAGGTTTTGTGTATAGCAGATGGTAATTGGGCTTCTGGGTCAAATAAAACATAAAGTAGATTAAATTATTTATCGACCACCCAATATTATGATGGGTAAATGCAGGGAATCTTGCAGGCCATGGGAGGACATGGAGAAGTGGTGTTTAGTGCCACCAAATCCCTACTTTCAGTCCATTTTTCATTTATCTGCTTCCACACAGTTCCAGCCTTGCCCAATTAAAGGGCTGGACTACCACCCAACCACCAAGAACAATCCCTTTCCTACCTAAGTGCATTGAAAAACCAATGTCAGGACCAATCTAACAGTAGCAATACTGACTCCCAAAAGAACCCCACTGGCCATCTGGCCTAATTTTGTTTTGTAATCGTTATCCACATACATGGATGGGGCTTAGACATTACATTTGAAGGGCTTGGTATTTGGAGTTATTTTCATTAGCCATACCACTTAAAATGTACTGTAATAAAATGAACATTTATTAATTATGATGCTGTTTAATATTTTAATACATTAACGCCTTTGTGACGCACGGTTCTTGTGTCCCAGAACATGTAAGCACAAAAACTCCAAGGTGATCGGTAGCCAGGGAAAAAATTGCAGATACCCGATCAGGGTTTTAATAGACCCCGTGGGTTCCTGCCAAAAAATCACAAGATCCCCTGATGTCATGTGTGACATATAGGAGGCGTGCCCAAACCCCGGAAGTTCGTAAAATGTTGCTGGTGCTCGCTTTGAGTGACCTCATCTGACAGGTGAGATCCTGATGCAAGTTCCTGCAGTGGGATCCGAGCACAGCTCATCGGTGGGAGCCACGATGATCTGTTAAGGGTAGGACATTCTATGCTGTCCTAGCGTCTTTTGGGACCAAAAAAATAGGGCAGCATGTCCTAGCAGCGTTAATGGCACTTTTCTAACAACATGGCAATCTTTGTGAACAGAGCATGCAAATTTCGGAAAAATTTCATATCAAAACTCTTAAAACTCTACCACTGTTTGAACAGACTAAGAACAATAATCCGTTTTCCTTATTCAACCAAAGGAAGCAATGAAACTTTCTATGCATCTCTAGATAAGTACAGAAATTAAACCACAGACACCAAAAGAATAGAAAATACAGAATTGCATAGAACAAAAGCAAACAGCAGGGATAATAATATGATATCAAGAGGAAGCACAAAAACCTCAAGATATAAAGACCTAGGATTTGCTGCATAAATACACCAAAGAAAATATAAAGCATCAATGAGATGCCAAATAGATCCAAGAAACATAAATTCTACAAATGTGACTGTGGTAATTAGCACTGGCATGTATAAGGCCTTCCTAATCATATTCTCTGTAGATTATAGTAAAATGGCTCTAAAGTGCAGATTAATGTAGAAAACTGTACCTTGGTAATTTTTCCTTGTGTAAGATTGATGGTTCACCCACAACTTTAGAAGTGGTAGTTAATGTTGATTTACGCCATGTCAAATGGAAAATATTATAGAGATTCTTGACCCACAGCCAAATAAAGTATTTATTGCCAGCACACTACTGTTGGCCTTCGGTGTTACTGATTTATATTTTCAAGCTACCTTTGATGTTCTTCAAGAAGAATGAGGCTGCAATTTAAGGTATTAATTAACTGCTAACATAATCTAATTTACTCACGGCTTTGTCTTTATTTATTCTCCATGAATAACAAAGTTAAAAAAACAGTATTGAAAAGTATACCTTTTTTGGGGAATATTATTATGAAAACTATAGTTGTTGGAAAAGTAGAAAACACAGTGTTTGATTGCATACAAATAGTTTATTTGGGTAAAAGAAAATGTTTTTCTACCTATATTGCACAATTAATTAAGTTTTTCTAGTAATAATTAGAAATGTTCTTGTAGTTTTCCTAAATAGATAGATTGCAAATATCTACAGAGGTGATTTACAAAATAAAGTAGAAGACATTTAACAAGCACCAGATTTTAGATTAGTTACACTTGCAGAGTCTGGTAGGTTTAATTCTATGCAAATGCATTATCATTTGAGCAATCATTGGGCCTTCCAAGGCAACATAGGTCCCTATTGATTTTATCTCCAGAAAAAATGATGAATCGCACAGCACTCGATAAAGTGGGGTGTCAAAGACCCGACATGGTTGAAAAGTTGCCTTTGTTGATCACCAGTTGTAAAATGTTAAGAGATCAGAGACGTCTATCTAAATGGTTCATGGATATGTCAAGATAAAATTTGAAATATTACTATTACTGGGTCCATTGTGGATGGATCCATTTAAGTCTGTTGGGGGTGGAGACAGTTATCCAGTGAGAGAAATGCTTATTGCCATTCTATGTAATGGAATGTCATGTCATAAAATTAGTTCTAAAGTTGGTAGTCAAATTTTAGGGCTCCAATGATTATTCTATTGATGTATGGGGCAGGTGAGTTTCTCCAGCTAAGAGCTCCATAGTCTTTGGATATAACAACTTACAGCTCACTTTTAGAAAATGACCTGGGATTTTTGTATAAGTCAAACTTGGATGCCGAACTTGACTTAACAACAAAATGAAAGTCGACCTCCTTCGAGCTATAAAGGGCCTGATTTGGCTAAAGGATTAAAAGACACTGTTGCATAAAATTCATAGAAAATGTATTAACATTTACATTCATGCAACCCGAGAAATGGACATACGCCTTATGCGTTTCACGCATGCACTTGGCGGTTAGTCATATGTCATTATTGGTGTATTAAGGATTTAGCAGTTATTTCTTTTTTCTTCATTAGAGTACTTTCCAATAAACAGTCTACATGTTTGGCAGTACATGGGGACAGTTTATAGACAATGTAATAGTAGTAAGTACAATTCTCCAAAGAGACCCCTTTTCCTCCATGTGTTTGATTATTTCTAGTTATGGTAAAATATATTATAGTGCTTTAGGTTTTACAAACAAATCTGCTTTGCAGACCAAGCTGATTTTGTTGCCATGTTTGCTGTGTTTCATCATGGTGGGAAGCCTTCTTTATTGCTGTTGCTACAACACAACACAAAATATATATATTTATATATATATACACACTAATGTTTTAAACATATCTTGGTTACGTGGTTTTAACAACATCAAAATGTTGGTGGTTCAGACAGGGAGTTAACCAAAAATGTTGTAGCCAAGATTGATAGCTGTGTCTTAAGATTTATAATGACTGTGCAGATATTACAACTTTAGGTTTGCAAACTAAAATTGGAAGATTTTCCTACGGTCGTAACAGAAAAGTCATGATTTTAGTAAAGACATAGAGGCAAATATTATTCTTATCTCTTTCTTTACTGTCCCATAGCAGCAACGTAAATTACATTTGTTCAAAACAAACTTGAATATAACCATGGAAATGGAACCAAATTGCTAACAATAGAATACTATGATATCCAATCAAAAACCAGGATTCCCTATAACCGCTTTGTTGAACACCGCGGAACTCTTCTGAAACAGGACCTTCTTAAACATGGACGGGTTACTCATCCCACTTCAATTCAACCAGTGATTTGATATATAGAAGAAGCATCAGATTTAAACTAGACAAATACAAAACAGTATTATTAAAGAGCATTATTTGGACAGGATAATATTTGCCTCCTTTAATGAAATCATGACTTTTCCATCATGATAATAGGAAAATTTTCCAATTTTATTACAAGACGGGAGACTCATATTATGCTAGTTTAAAGCTATCTAATTGCCACAAAAGTTAGCAATTCTCCACCAATAGATAGTACCTTAAATGGCATTACACCCCTTGCAAGAGTAAACCCCAATCATCCTCACATCATTCCCTGATAGAGTTATTATACTTTTTACACATCTTGCTAAAGTTCATGATGAAACAACTTTGGGAGGATCTTGAAAGGACATTAATAACAGTGACTGGTTATTTCTGATTTCACATGTTCTCCCTTCAGCAGCTGTACCCTCCAATGTGTATCACAATACCATTTCAAAAAGTATAATGGTCAGCAATTGATCATCTCCTTCCTGGTCGGAGGTGGGGCATAGACACTGCAGACCAATCAGCGTTGCCAGGTTGCAGAGAATCCACTCCACAACATGGCAGCTACTAGTTGACTTCCAGAAAAAGTCCAAATAGCTTCTAAATGATCTTACAGAGGAGCGTTTTTAATCACACAGATGTTATAGAGGTTTTAATCCCTCTTTAAAGAAGATGTCCATTTTCAAAATTATCTTTGGAATAAATATAGAGATCCACAATGGAGCAGAACTCTTGCACAACTCCCTAGTGGTACATTGATTCATGTTTAGAATGCAAGCATGGCTGGAAAATAGGAAAACAGAAAGTGGAAAGAGAATGCCCTTCCATTCAGAGTCATTTCTCTCCCAGGACATTTACCAGGACTATTCCAATCAATGTTATTTTGTTTGTTTGTTGTAAAACACTACATCATTCATGCACTCTTGTTGTGTATGCTCAATTCTTCCTAGGCTTTGCCTAACTGAAACATAAAAAGCTGTACATTCCAAATTGCCCACGTGAGACATGCACTGCATGCATGTACCACACAGTGATGCACCTCTGTGCTGTATGTTTCCATGCATCTCTACAAAGATACACATTAACTATTAATGCTCATACCCATGATGCTGACATCACACAGATAGGGCATACCATGGACGGATTGGCTCCTAACAGGTGATGGGGATGTCCCATAATGAAAGACTCTTTACCCTGGAGAAAGCCTGCAAACGTATGTTTTCAAGGTAAATATTGCAAATCCTTTTTTTAAAAAAAAACCCTTTATTATTTTTAAAGTCTCAGATTTAATATGCGTTTTTTTTTAATTTTTTATTAATCAGAATAGTCTCAACTAGGAATTCATTTTAGCACTGTATGTATGTGAAACATCTTCATGAGAATATAGGGTGCTCAAGTTATCAGAATAATATTAATATACAGCTTTGTATAGCTGCACATCACAATATAACTGCCCTTGAAACATGAGTAAATTATAGTAATCAGGAAAGGACAGCACACAGCCTTAAGTAACAGTACATTTTGTTACATTTCTGTCAGTAATTATTCCTTCTTAAGCATTTTTTATATCAGTGGATCCTTCGGGATTTGCAATGTGTCAGACAAAGGTCTCATGTCCTTGAGATAGCTTCCCATCTACAAAATATCCTTGAGAAAGTCAAGGCATTATCTAATTTTCTAAAAACCAAGATCCTGCTAGTTATAATACAGGATGCTGATATCCAGAAATGTAGTTCAAAGCAAATAGTAAAAAAAATAGAAAAAATACTTTAACTATTCTCACTTCTGAACAAATAGATATTACACCTGGTGATAGAAGGTGATGCCTTTCTCAGACTTTGGGCAGAATGTAAAAAAAAAAAAAAAATAGACAAATGTATCTTAAGTAAGTCTTCACCAATGGTATAAACCTGGGCCCTCCAGCTGTTGGTAGGGTTGCCACCTTTTCTTTAGAAAAATACCGGCCTTGGTACTGTCTCCATAGACTTAACATTGGCATGAAGCCATTTTTTTACAGCCTGCCGGTAAAATACCGGCCAGGTGGCAACCCTAGCTGTTGGTAGACTTCATCTCCCACACTCTCCTGCCAGGCTCTTAGTTGACAGACTATCATGGAACATATAGGCTATATGCACCTGGAGGGTCGCAGTTTGCCATCACTGGTCTACACTAAGTAAATGTAACAGTTGTATAGTGTTAGTGAAAATGATGGAGTGGAAGTAAATATAGATATATATATATGAATCAGTCAAAGGTAGCTAATGTAAAAATTTATTCAGGTGGCAAGTATGGGTACTTTTCTGTAGACGCCTTTGAAGTGTGAAACAAGTAAGGCAACCCTGTCCCCCCACAAAATTTTTAATTTTTAATTATTGTTTTTTTTTTTTTTAATATACACCGATCAGCCATAACATTATGATCACTGACAGGTAGCAAGCCGGCAGAGGCAGTCTGATGCTTTGGGCAATGCTCTGCTGGGAAACCTTGGTTCCTGCCGTTCATGTGAATGTTACTTTGACACGTATCACCTACCTAAGCACTGCTGCAGACTATGTACACCCTTTCATGGAAACAGTATTCCCTGATGGCATTGGCCTCTGTAAACAGGATAATGTGCCCTGTGGAAACCATGCCTCTATGGGTGAGGGCTGTTTTGGCATCAAGAGGGCTCCTACACAATATTAAGCAGGTGGTCAGGGCAGCCATCGGGTGGGACGGGTGATACACCGACCCTTTAAAAAACAAATGTTTTAAAAAAAACATGGGCAAACGGGACAGCTGCCCAGGGCCCATTCATTCCTGGGGGCCCAATGCAGCATCCAGCAGATGGACCCAGCTTTTAGTCACAGCCACTAGAAATTATGTGATGTCATATCTGGTGGCTGTAATTTCTTGGGATTGTGGGCTATTAATGGACAAATCATGAGTGGTCTATTAATGGACAAATTATCAGTGGGCTATTAATGGACAAATTATCAGTGGGCTATTAATGAGCAAATTATTAGTGGGCTATTAATGAGCAAATTATCAGTGGGCTATTAATGAGCAAATTATTAGTGGGCTATTAATGAGCAAATTATCAGTGGGCTATTAATGAGCAAATTATTAGTGGGCTATTAATGAGCAAATTATCAGTGGGCTATTAATGAGCAAATTATTAGTGGGCTATTAATGAGCAAATTATTAGTGCTCTATTAATGAGCAAATTATCAGTGGATTAATATTGGATAAACTATCGGGGGGGGGGGGATTTTTTTTCCAATAAGGGGCCCTGAATTTCTGATGGCGGCCCTGTGGCTGGTCGGTGTATCTTTCACCATACAGACTATATTTCATATATGTGGAGACCCCCAAGTTTTTTTCTATGCCTTTTAGTAGATAAGGGATTGAGTTGTCTTGGGGATGCTGCTCTGCTAAGGTGCTGTATACTACCAGACATCTTGATAGTATGTGTTAACCCTGTTCTATTGACTGTTATTTTTGACCACAGAATATTATATTTTTTCTAAGATTTTTTTTTTAACCGGCCTGTCGGTAAAATCCCAGCTAGGTGTGAACTCTATATGTTAACACAGTTGTATTGTTTTAAATAGAGAAATGTTATTCAGCTGAAAGAAGAAAGAATGACTAATAAATTGACTTACGCACCATTGTTATCTGATGTGCTCCTTCATTTAAATAATGCTGTCAAATAAAAACGGATGTTGCCATTAATATTGTTTATCTCACCGCCTATAAGAAAAGGAACATTTGAAAGAGGAAAAAAAGCCATTGTTAACCAAGCCAGTGGGACTGTGGCTTAGATATCCAACTTCACATAGCCCAGTGACATTTCAAAAGGAAAACAAAATTAGCTTGTGTGAATGTGTGATGTGATGAGCAAACGGAGGCCCTAATTAGATTATCTTGAATTATTAATTCTTTATATTGTTAAAGAGATTAGAGACACCGTGCTGTGTCTACATCCAAATAACTACCCAACATGTTGCGTACCAACACTACAATAGCCAGATTTTCTCGGAGAAATTTACAGAAGGGGGGGGGGGACCTGTTAATTCCCAAATGTAAAATCAAACGTTTTACTAAGCACTCATGATTAAGTACAAATAGAAATGACTACACGGCCATTAGCATTTTTAGATGTTACATAATTACAATATTCCATATTCATATGCGTTCATAGCAAGCTTCTAAATCATTAGTACACAGCAAATGATATTTCTGGGAACATTGCGGACCCCTAGTGTGTTGATTTATTATATAATGCAAAAATAATCCTTCCATTTACTGTGTTTAAAGATTTAAAATGCATTAACTGTATATTATATTAGCACGGGAGTACAGATTGTGCTGTTCATTTCAAATATAATGCACAGCTCTGAACTGCTTAAATGCCTTGCGTATTAATGGATATTAAAAGGATTTCCTGTGCCTTACAGTATATTCTTGTCTGTCTTGTCACAGGAATCACTTATTTGCATGTGATGCATTTATGATCTTAGAGTAAATTGCATAAGGCAGAGAATATTTTAAGTGCATTTTGAACTCTAGAATAGGTTACATTATTCTTAACATTCCAACATGTAATACATAAATTTAGAAAACGGATGCAGTGACCTCCACTTTCATCAATGGAGACAATTCAACTACAAGTTCTATTAGATTTGAAATGGTAAGAGTCTCTTTCTTTGGTATATATTTACGTACAGGAATAAGCAGAGGGTGAACACTCTAAACCACAAATAACAATGTCATTTACATTAAGCTTTTAGGAACACTGAAGTACGGGAATGCAGCACTTCAATGAGATACAGCCGACGCTCACCTTGAGTCTCGCTACATTTTACATGTCAGACTGAGGCCACTTAAACTGGTCTCATCTAACAGTGGTGACTCCGCTGCAAGTCATCCCAACACAGCTTATTGCAGGGAGCCGCGATGAGCTGTTACATGCAGGGCGGTCTAAGTAGGTTTTATTGGTGTAATGTAGCCGACACTCACTTTGAGGCCACTCAAAATGGCTTCTTCTTACAGTGAGGACCCCGCTGCAAGTGCCTGAAGTGGGATCCGCACACAGCTCATCGCAGGAAGCTGCAATGATATAGTCAACTCAGGACATGCTGTGCCATCCTACAAGCTTTTAGGCACATAAAAAGTAGTACGGCATAGAACGTCCTACAGGTGGGAATGGATTAAGGGCAGTTAAAGAAACAGTGAAACACAGAATATGTCAGAATATGTTTATGTTCTGAAAACAGAACATAAAAAAATAATAAACCAAAATTCTGTAACCGGAATTACATGCAAATGTGTAGAATAATAGACAAATAGACAAGGATGCATTAAATGTGGATATTTTGTGTCCCAGTTATGACATTACCTTGTGACATCACATGCAAATTCCATATTCTGCATTTTTGTAGTTAATTTGCATAGAGGGGCACAAGGTGATGTAATAAAAAGGAGATGGAAAAGGTACATTTAAAACAAATTGTTACATACATAGTAACATAGTAACATAGTAATTTAGGTTGAAAAAAGACACAAGTCCATCAAGTTCAACCCTTCTACCTATCATTACAGCTTTTGATCCAAAAGAAGGCAAAAAACCCCTAAGGAAGCTATTTCGAATTTTGCCTCCTGGGGGAAAAAATTCCTTCTTGACTCCAAGAGGCAATCAGATTTCTCCTTGGATCAATAAGCTCTTTTATTAATGCTTATTCTATTATTAATAGCCCTGTATGTTCTGCTTTCCTAAAAAAACATCCAAACCATTTTTAAATGCATCTATTGTGGTTGCTAGCACTACCTCTCTTGGCAGTGAGTTCCATAACTTTATTGTCCAAAACGTAAAGAATCCCTTCCTTTGCTGTCTATGAAATCTTTGCTCTTCCAGTCTGAGGGGGTGACCTCTTGTTCTTTGTACCTTTCTGTTAATGAACAGGTCACTGGAGAGCTCTTTATATTGGCCCTGCAAATATTTATATAATGTTATCATATCCCCTCTAAGACGCCTTTTTTCTAAAGTAAATAAATGCAATTTTTTAAGTCTCTCTTCATAACTAAGATCCTCCAAACCCCTTATTAATTTTGTAGCTCTCCTTTGCACTTTTTCTAGTTCCTTAATATCCTTTTTAAGGACTGGTGCCCAGAACTATACTGCATATTCAAGGTGAGGTCTTACCATTGATTTGTAAAGAGGCAAGATGATATCCTCCTCCCGTGAATCTATACCTCGTTTTATACATGCCAATATCTTATTGGCCCTTGCAGCTGCTGACTGGCATTGGGCACTGTTGCCAAGTTTGTTGTCTATAATTATTCCTAAATCCTTTTCATTAGTAGTTTTTCCCAGGGAAAAACCATTTAACGTATATGTTGCTTTGTTATTATTTTTCCCATAATGCATAACTTTACATTTGTCTATATTGAATGTAAAGTTATGCATTATGGGAAAAATAATAACAAAGCAACATATACGTTAAATGGTTTTTCCCTGGGAAAAACTACTAATGAAAAGGATTTAGGAATAATTATAGACAACAAACTTGGCAACTTGGTTGTTACATTCATCTATGTGTTTTATTGTAGTTCCATGGATAAAATGTATATTTTTATTCTCTACTTTATTCTCTTTTGTCTATTGTTTACATTATACCTAGTGTTCAAGTAGTGGAGTCCCTTCAACCCCTTCGCGATCTTATTTCGAGTTAACTCGTCATGCAGTCTAGCCAGGATGCACCGTCAGCCGGTCTGAAATGGGACCAGGACTCTGCCTCGCACCCGAGGCAAAGTTCCTGGACCCGTTCGGCGAGATTCCGACCACGTGATAGAGTGATCACTGCAAAACATGCAACAGTTAACGTCTGCATGCCCGTTCTGTCATTCTTATGGCTCTGACATCGCACTGTTAAGAGTTTTTTTCTGGGGTATTTTGTTGGGGGGTGGGGGTTTAGGAACCTATATTTTTATTATTTATTAGTTAGTTAATTAGTTGCAATGAGTGAGTAAGTGTTGCACTAGTTGTGTATTTTTTCCCCAAAATGTTCCCCTTTTATAAAAAAAAATTTATACAAAATTTTAGATTATTTTTATGCATAGGGTATCAAAAGAAAGCTCTAACTATCCTTTAAAAACAACAACATATAACTTGTATCGGTATCGGTGCGTTAAATGACACAGAGTAACATTACGTTTCAACAAACACATGTTAAAAATTTAAAAATCGCTCTGGTCACCGGCCCAGAAAATCCCTGGTCCGGAAGGGGTTAAATAAAGATCATCCAAAATCGCACAATCTGAACATATAAACAAAATTCCTGAAATGTGACTGTGGATAAGATTTTGAATTCTGTAAAACCTGGTGTAAGTGTGGTGTCTTTAATTCTCATATTCCAAGGATGATGACAGCTATGACAATGGGTGAATAGGGTCAGGGGCTTAGGATCTTAAGTTAACAGAGCAGTGTGTGTGGTTCCATTTTCTATTGCACCAGTGACAGATGATCTATCATCTATCTTTATTGCTATGCATCAGCTTGGAGTTTTTTTTTTTTCTAAGAATAATATTTAAATTCAGTTAGATTTCATCCTAAAAGTATATGTTACCTAACAAAATAGGTCTGTGTTATGTGGGTTTAATGTATGTTTTTATTTTTTTTATTTTTTTTAAATTCCAAGTAGATTGGAGGAAGTAACGTTTATCTTTTTTGTGTGTGTGAATTTGATTAACACATTCTAACACTACGGATTGAAATCACTTCATTTAACGTGTACATATCATGTAAAAGGAACATAGAATCACTTTATAATAAAATAGTATCCATACTCGCATATGTTTATTAAACTTAACGCTCTCTTCCTTTTTTCCTTTTAGCCACCTATGCATAAAAAAATAAAACCTGCCATGCGATTTCCTCCTTAGAATTATGATCTCTTTTAACTGGCTTACTGGCAATACGGTATACTGGCTGGCTGTTAATCCTACTTTTTTAAAGTGCCTGAAACATGTTGTTTAAGCTTCCAATTGGATTAGGAGACAGCAAGATCTTCGTAAAACTGTGTTAAATTTGTTTTCATGTATTTGTGACAAGTTTTACTAAATATTCATAATTGTTAACTGTTTTTAGCTCAGGCCCGAGGTGCGAGAGGCCCTGAGCTGAGAATGGTTAGGAGACATCATGTGATATCACACAGTGTGGGGTGACATTGAGCGCCACCTTCCCTTGTACAGACAGAGGTCTATACATCAATATACACATGTATGTCTGTCTCCTAAATATACATAGTTTAAATAGGCTGTGCCCAGACTATCCCAGAGGGATGCCAAAAACAAGTTCTATCCTTTAAAATTCAGGACGATTGTGGGAACTGTATATATTCCCTTTCAAATATAAACCTTTATTAAAAACCTTCCACACATATACCTGTAAAATACTTTACGCAAAAGGTTTCAATTGAATTCCTAGCTTTATAACTACTAAAGTATTTGTTTTTAATTGTTCGTGTTTAACTCCCCTTATACCGTCTATGATTGTACCCCATTAACCATGGGTAAATGCCAATCTTGCATCTATAAAAATACTTATATACTAGTCAATATAACTTACAGCTAAACTGAATACACACAACAATAGCAGTCATGAATAATACTGAGAAAAGCAAATGTGCTTATTGATCTGATGTGATAAAATACACTGTGCTGACAAAGATGTATCAATTATCATTATTCTTAAAAAGGCATGATTAGAAAGCGAAACTAACATTGTAATGCACTGAAGGGGATAAATACAGATCTTATCATCAAACAATAATGTAGCCTTAAGTACACATGAAATCCTATAGAATCTATATTTATTATATTTCTTTTTTTAAGATACTTTATGGATGAACATTAAACCACAGTTCATTAACACAACCTTTGTTGTTTTCCATTAATTTTTCATGGTCTCCTTAAGATAGAATTTCCTGCTTGCATTTTTCTCATACTAAATATAGCTTCACATAGACTATTAAATGTTATGATTACTATATTTTATAGCCTATTAAATTGAATATTTTTTTTTCCTTCCAAGGATAATCACATTATCAGGTTATTTTATTGTAATTTATCTTTCCCATGAAAATTATTTTGTCCTGTGTTTTTTATCGCTCCGCTGATCATTAGTAATGGGTATTGGATTCTTGTATAAACTTATTTTGTAGGTTGGATTATGTTGACTTTTACCAAACATGTTTTTTCTCCACTGGTGATGTAAATGTAGTAATTATTAATGGACCACTCCAAGTAAAAGAAAAATATTTCCACGCTCTACATTGCTACCATTTACTTATTAGTCTGACTAGATCTTAACCCCATTCCTCCTAATTCCTGTTTTATATATAATTACATAATGTATACCAATTGTTTGAGTGACACTTAGAACAAAATCTATATAAAAAACGTCTCTTTCATTTTAAATTTTCATACATATATTTTTAAAATTGCAACAACAAACATTTAAATTGAGTACAAAGAAACAGGGCAATAACAAACAAACAAACAAACAAAAGAAAAATATATACTGGGTTTTTCAGTTAATAAGAAGTAAAAATTACAACAAGGAACAATACATTAAAATACATTAAAATAAAAGAGAGCATAAGTACTGGGTTATTCAAATTAATTAGTTAGTCTGTTAGTTAGTGCACATAATCTTTAGTCTGTTAGTCTGTTAGTTAGTGCACATAATCTTTTTACATCATCCTCTCAGTTCGCCCGCTCCCTCCTCCATCCGCTCCTAACGCCATAGGATTTTACAGATATAATGTTTAACAGGATATGCTGTAGAAAAAAAAAGAGGGGAAAGAGGAAAAAGCAAGAGAGAAAAAGAGAGAGAGAGAGAGAGAGAGAGAGGAGGAGAAAAAAAATGCAAGCCTATTTCAAGTATTCAAGTTCCTTTAGTGCCAAGATTATTTTATTTATTCTATAAACCCTATTATCCCCCAATGGGGAGAAGAAAAAAACCCACTGCCCTCCTGGTCTGTGCATTCCTTCGCCTGACCTACGTATTCTTTCCATTGAATCTCCAACTCTACCCGTATTAAGGTAAAAAAAAAGAAGAGAGAGAAGCACTAATACCAATATATCTGCTTCAAACTGTTAAGCAATCTAGCATCGTCCCCCATAACTGCCAGAGATTTCTGTTCCAGTCTCTATAAACGATACCTGTGTAGATCAAATCCTCGTTTACTTCAACTACCAACAATCTATTAATTAATCACAGTACTTCCTGTGAGATCCACTCTTTTACTAATTATCTGGTTCACACATTCCATAGGGAAGCATGTAAATATGTTATATGTACCCAGCAAAAATACGGACTAATCCGGCAACTGTAAGGACTTCATTCATGAAAGAGAACCTTTCAGCTTCCAAACCTCTAATTTGGCCTAAAGTTTGAAATTCCTTTCTCAATTTCTTGCAATTCTTTTCTTTTTTTTTTCCAACTTGGCTACTTTGGGCTTTCCCTGCAATTTCCCACTATAAAAAGCATTGTGCTTGGACCGGCCAATGTTCCTGGCAAAGATAATACATATGGTGGCCCCGGGCAAGTGTCCCTGGACCCCTGTTAGTATTAACAGGGCTGGGAGACTGCCAAACGACTCCCAGCACCCTAAAAATGAATGAGCCAGGGACTTGTCCCCCCCACCCAGGGCCCCTAGAATTAAAATCCATAATAGCCACCCCCTAAATAAATGATCAGAAGCTTCCCTGTCCCAGCCCTATTATTGGCAGGATTTTCAAACCAGTCAGTTGTAGGTTGGGTTGAAAACCAACTAATGGTAGGGCTGGGATAGGCAGACTTCTGATAGGCTGACTGTGTGAGCCAATTAGATGACTCCTATAGCCTTTTGGCTCGGTTTTTCATTATTAATTATATTAGTTATTTATGTGACCTGGAAGCCTTGGGCAAGTCTTTTGGGGCTTATTAAATATTTCGGGGGGTATTATTTATTTGGGGGTTTCTATTATTGATTTAATAACTCCACAGTGGATGGGGTTCAATTATAACCACCATCATTGTGGGGATTGACCGGCAAGGTGGGGGATTGGAAAATCAAGTTTATTTTAGTGAACAGCATTAGGAGGTCCACTATATATCTGTGATGACTTCTTTATGATATTATCTCTGGCTTGATTTGCAAACTATGCATTTTTTATTGCAAACTAATTCATTTGCATGTCACGCCACATCACAAACACGTTGAAAACATAGTTGTCTCTTAATGTATGTATTTGTTTGCAGCTCTACTAATATATAGTAAATAAAGTATAGATTATTTTTTATCATTTCTTATACTTTAGATTCAGAGTATAAACAATGTTTGGTCCATTTAAATATTATTTTATTATATTACATGCACAAATCCAAGAGGGTGATACCAAGAATGCCAGGTGGGTACCACACATTCAGATTGTAATAAAAGTGATGCTTTATGGCTCCTATTTAACAGAAAGTGTATGTAGGGCTCGCTTAGGTCATATGCGTGGAGAATTAATTATGCATGGTGAGGATATGAGCCTTAGCTCATCAGAAAGGAATCTATCAACATCTCACCTGCTTGTATAAGGGCGCATATCCAAGCCCTCCTCCCCCACTCTATTGCCACCACTTTAGAATGATAGATATGAGTATAATAACCCATGAAAAGTCACATATATTTTTTTTAACCCTGCCAGTGCCAGAAGGCATGATATCGTATTCCAGTTGAGTTTGAAAACCAAAGCAATACATGTGACTCTGGAACCTAAAGGTTTAAGTATGTAAGAAAAAAAACATGCATAATGTCCCTATTCTGTTTAATTTATAAATCACAAATACATACTACATTATTTTAAGTATCGGATAAGATAAAATAAAGCATGTTTCTTCCTCAATAACTAAAATGTCTTTAAATGCATCTAATCATTTTATACCAGGCTTATTTCTGTTCAATAACATCTCCCCAAACATCTGGTAAGTTAAAAATGTATTGGCAAAAAAAACATTGGAAACGAAGATATTTACACGTCAGTCCAAAATACTAAATGCCAGTAGCATGTAAAAGAAAGTTAATTTGATGAGATTTGCTCAGGCAGTCAAAACATATAGGTGTCGGAGGGGTGAACCGGGGAGCAGAGTGCAGGGGTCACCACTGCAAGAGGTAACAGACAAAAAAGGGAAGTCCGCAGCAAAGGTACCAGAGGAGCAGGCAAAAAGAGTGTTCAAGTTCGGTCCGAAGGTCAGAGCAGGCAGAGAGGGTTCACAAGTGATAATCCAAGCTGAGGTCAAAATCAGAGGAGAAGACAGCAAAAACATATGAAGTCCCAAAAAATTGGTCAGCAGCAGGGAAATCAATCAGGGGGAGTTAATAGGAACTATAGATAGGATAGGGATAACCAGAGGGAACAATACTAGGTACTGCAGCGTGGACGAGCAAGCACTGAATGAACAGTACGTGCCTGTTTTATAGTCTGCCTAGTCCTTAACCCCTCCCACCACTCCCCAGGTACACACCTTTAGTCTCTGGGAAGCCTAGGAAGGGAGGTGGGGCAGAACCCAACCTCCTATTCCCTCCTCCTTGCTCTACCCAATGAGGGTGCGGTAGCCGAACACAGGAAACGCCCCCCAGCCTGTAGCCTAGTACCAGCGCTCGCGAATCGCGGGACGTGAGTTACTACAGTCCGGGGGGTGTGGCCTACATCGCGCTTGCCCGGCTCCCCGACGGAGTGTTTGGAGCCTGGAAGCGGCAGTGCCAGGTAAGGAACCCTGGGGAAGTGGCCTCGGCGGGTGCGGGACCCGACAATAGGAGAACAAAACGCTTAAGGATTCATAAGCTTTATTTTTTGCACACTTCTTTGGATAGGTGTTCTACCACAAAATCCGTGAACTCCGAAGTTCCCATCAGGCAAACTGTGCAGGAGCTTTATCATGCAGATCTTACCATTCAGAGAACTGTAGACTCAATTCACGCACTGAGTGATCGCGCACATGCACGGCTCACTCAGTGGTAAGATCTGAGTGATCTCCATTTCCTGTTTCTTTTGTTGCTACAGTGCTCAAAGCGGATGGAACGCCCCTTAAAAACATGGCTTCACACCAGAGTATACATATTAAAGTGCATTTCCTTGTCACTTATATAATATAAAATGCAGGCTAAACGAAAGTTTTGAAATTCTTGTCTGCGATCACATTTCGCCAGTACAGAGCACTCAGTGAGTGTTTCATAAGACAAAATCTAACACAGTACGACTTCACCAGTTTTAAGCTATAATATTATCAGGGCTTGAGTAACTCTTTGCTCCCATGACTAGGAATAGCACATAAGACAAAACAGTCACCTGGCTTCATTATATATAAGACTTGGCAAAGGCAGCAGCTGCCAAGCTAACAAGACATCATTGCCCTTGTTAGGATCCACAAAGCGAACCGGGCTCTGAACTAATCTGCTTTAATTAAGACAGACATGCCATGGTCCAGAAGAGCTAGCGGGGTCACTACTCATGCAGTTTTCAAATGAGGCATTTTCTAATTGGAATCTAATTGAAAATCTGTACGAGTAACCGAACTTGAACTTTGTAGGCCTGAAATGTAAAGTTGCTGTGAGAGTCCTGTTGTGTAAAGATATTAAATTGTTAATGCTCAATTAGACAGATATGAAAAAATGTATCTTGGGATAACTTCTGTAAATAGTCCTGTATTGTCTATGTCCATTTGCTGCATCTGTTTGAAAAGAATTCAAAGAAATAGAAAGCAAAATAGAGCTACACTGGTGACTGTGTATCACATTCAAGTATATTTTCTTTCTTTGCCTGGCTTAACGGTGCTGTCTGGAAAGTCAGCTTCAGTGGATGTGGATAGATCAGATAGATAGATAGATAGATCCCTAGGTACAGAGGAGACTACAGGGACTCCCATGTGCGAGAAAGGTTTATAAAAGGCTTAGTGAGTGGAGCAAGGGCCTCATTAAGGCACTGCTAGGCCCTGGGCACACATTTTAGTGGTACTCTGTCACCTAAACATGGATGTAGATGAATGTAGAGAAAAATATACATATATATATATACCATGTTTGCTCTAAAATAAAGCGACCCTATTTATAAGACAATGCCCCGCCCCAAAGATTGGCTCTTAATGAGTGAAAAAAGAAAAGGCTTAAATATAAAGTGACCGTGTAGGGAAAAATTTTGCTAGCAAATATTGCTTCACATGTAAAATGTTTCATATTTAATAAAAATGTTACTGTTTTTATTTCCTTCATTTACCCCCTTCCCTTGCCCCCACATCACTTTCCATTGCATCAACAACACCACATTGCAGCACCCGTAGTGCAACACTCATTGGATTTGATACTGCACCCATAATGTGCCCACAAGGTTTTCCAACTATACTCATATTGCATCCACTAGAATTTACCATGCACCCATATTGCACCCACAAGGTTAATTCACTACATCCATATTGCACCCAGAAGCACTTGCTACTGCACCAATATTACTTCCTCATGATTTGCCATGCACCCATATTGCACCCATGTGCCTTGCCCTTACACCCATATTGCACTCACATGATTTGCCACTGCCACAAGGACCTCGCACTGCAACTGTATTGCACCCACAGGAACTTGCCACTGCACCCATATTAGATTTTCCATGCTCCACCAGGACTTACTATATGCCTGGTGTCTAGCTGTGGATGTCTGTATGCTGCCCAGGGTCATACACACCTTCTCAGGCTGGCTTGTGCTGCCTTTGTTACCAAGGAGTCAGTCTGTTTTTCCACCCACCTCTGTATAAAAGCCGATGTTTTAAACATAGAGAACTGTCCTCCGGGTAAATCAGTGATGCTGTTTCACACTTATACTGTATTTCACACAATACATTCAACATGTTTCATCTTGGAAGAAAGAAACCCACTATTTGCAAAAAGGGGTACAAATGCATGGTGTGTATTGCGTATACAGTATAAGTGTGAGACAGCATCACTGACTCATCCAGAGGACAGATGTTTATGTCGAAACCGGCAGCTCTAACACAGAAAATGCACTGAACGCCGGGGGATATCTATTGTTGAGGAACTATAAGTCCCTAAGAGGTCTGACTTATGCTCATTCTGTAGAGCAGCGGTCTGCTCTGAAATAAGTGAGTGCATAGTTTGGAGTTGTTCTTAGATATACCCCCATTGTACTTGAAATACTACACTATTATGTGGTTTTATATATGTGGACACATGGGTTTGAGGATATACCCGTATTCTGAAGGATATACAAGTTATTGTTTGTATATCACTAGATCATTATACTGCGTGACTAGCACACTTTATCACCATATTTCTTTGCATTGATACCACATCTATTGTTGAGACACTAGAGGGATTGGTGCAGCTTGTTTGTCACTGGGCTCAGTGTATATTGCTACATTATTTGATAAATAACCTTCTGCCACTAACAAAATGCATTTACATTATGGTAAATAGCAGACATGATTATATGTCTTCTGATGAAGAAGAAGAAACTATGTTAACATAGATATGTGTTTATTTCTGTACATATGTATTACCTTTGTCTGAGAATTTCCAGTTCCTATTGGACTTTGTCTTATAAGTTAGTAAATTGTGCCACTGGCTTCCAAACCAGACCAGATGGCCATTCACAGAGTGAAATGATGTTTCTGTCATTAATCATGATGACAAGCAGCACGATTCCCAGCTTGGTAGCTCCTAGGCACCTCCCTTTCTCTGGTCAATCCTGATGTTGCATAATTTGAGTGTTCTGCTTCTGCTAATAAGATATAACCTTGTGTAATCTGGGGAAAGCAAACGGATGCCAAACCTTTATTGATGTAAGACAACAGAAGGGAAATGTTTCAAAATGTGCTAATAAACCTCTTTTGTTCTCTGCCATATGGTAACTTGCATGTATTTTCCCCTTGAATATCAAAATACAATACAATGGTCAAAATGGCAGAAACATAAAATAGTGAAAATATTATGTCTGCGACATGTTATTTTAGCATCTAAATAACATAATGAAAATATTGTGCCTTCAACAACTGTTATTTTAGCATCTAAATAATATACTGAAAATATTGGGCCTTTAACAACTGTTATTTTAGCATCTAAATCATATTATGAAAACACTGTGTCTTCAACAAGTGTTATTTTAGCATCTAAATAACATAATCAAAATATTGTGCCTTCAACAACTGTTATTTTAGCATCTAAATCATATAATGAAAATATTGTGCCTTCAACAACTGTTATTTTAGCATCTAAAACATTTAATGAAAATATTGTGCCTTCAACAACTGTTATTTTAGCATCTAAATCATATAATGAAAATATTGTGCCTTCAACAACTGTTATTTTAGCATCTAAAACATTTAATGAAAATATTGTGCCTTCAACAACTGTTATTTTAGCATCTAAATCATATAATGAAAATATTGTGTCTTCAACAAGTGTTATTTTAGCATCTAAATAATATAATGAAAATATTGTATCTTTAACAAGTGTTATTTTAGCATCTAAATCATATGATGAAAATATTGTGCCGTCAACAACTGTTATTTTAGCATCTAAATCATATGATGAAAATAGTGTGTCTTCAACAAGTGTTATTTTAGTATCTAAAAGGGACTGTGTCAACCTAAACATTATCTATACTATAAATTAAAGTATTTCAAAAAATAAATATCTGTTTCTCTATAAGGAATGCATTGCCTGCAATGTCTTCTTCTTATGACATCACGTTGTGGCTTGATATGCAAATTGCCTTCTTTAAATAGGAAATGTTGCAAAACATGCCAGAAGGCAATGTAATAAACCAGACACAGTTAAGACACATTTATCTCTTAATCCCTTCATGAAGCACCATAACACCAAGTTTTGTTCCTGGCCACCAACCACAAGGTGATCGGTAGCCAGGAACACTATGTTAGAAACCCGATTAGGGTGGGTCCCTGCCAAAAGATTACGATACTTCCCAATGTCTTGTGTGACGTCACAGTGGTGTACCTGAACCTGGAAAAAAATAGCCAGAGCTCGCTTTGAGCATCAGCTACATTTTCCTTGTCAGACTGATGCCACTCAAAGTGTCCTCACATGACAGCTAGGATCCCGCTGCAAGTCTGACTGCAGCTCATTGCCGTTCTATGCAATCCTAGCATCATTTAAGACCACTAAAATTAGGACGGCATCGGACGTCCTAGGGTCACGAAGGGGTTAAGTTATGAACTTTCTCGCAATTCTGCTAACACAAGGTACAGATCATTTTTTTTACATTTTTTTATTCTCGACATAAACAGTATAAAGAATGTTTAGATTACAGAGCCTCTTTAAGATTAATATTATCTTTTTAAATAAAAATCTTAACATTCTTAGTTCTCAATTGCAATATTATACTTTTGTCCACTCTATCTAATGTATCTTTTTTTGGGGGGGTGCTCATATTAATATTTCTTCGGATGTGCTTTCAGAGGTTTAACTTGCCATGAAATTGACCTTTGGTATTTATAAATAATTCTAATCTCTCCGCAACCTACGATCATTTCTCATTATTCCTTGTGTGCATGTGTCATCTCCTGATAAACTTTAGAATTAACTATTTTCCACATGACTTGAAATGTACATCTATTGTAATTTTTTCCCCCTTTTATTTCCTATTTCAGTTTGGTTTGTCGCACCTTTACAACCCCACTAAAAAAATTTAAGACCATGAATTTACATTAATATTTTACAAAAGCTTCATATTTATCTCCGCTCCTTCACCGGCTTAGAATAAATTGGCAATGACATAAAATCACATGCTGGAAACTATTTCTTCATAGATTGATGCACAAAACTCATTGTTTTATTTTGCCCTAAAAGGAACGGAACCAAAATAAAATAGTTTGAGTTTAATTTTAAAAAGTAGCGAGTTTTAACGGAATGGGAAATGAAGAAAGATGAACAAATTCTTATCATGTCTTATGGAGAATGTAGACGTGGAGGATCAGGTTATACTGTGGCAGGATCATTATTATATTATTGCTCATAATTTGTAGACTCCTGTTTAAATGGAAATCCATATTAGAAAAGTTTAGAAAAAAAAACACAAAAATTAAAAATAGTTTCCTTTATTGACAGCATCAGAGCTATTCACTAAAAGTGAGTTGTGGGTGAGTTGAGGTGAGAGGAACATTTTATCTCACTCACTCACTTAACTGTAGTCACAAAGCTGGTGAGTTTCTCCTGCGGAGTTGGCCCAGGATAATGCATAGTTAAAATTTTGAGAGAACTTCAAAGATTTAACAATGCAGGACCAACTGAGTGCTTCTGGCAGGTGAAATGCAGTTAAAATGTTTATTATGGAATAAATCATCATTTGGGGGACAAAGATGAAGCACCCAAATGTTAAGGACAATGATATGCAATACACAATTTGCTCTTATGGTGAACTGACAAGTGGATTGCAAAAAACCATGCATTAATAGTTGGAAAAATACTTCAAAATGTTTATCTTTCCAACTGCACTAATAATGCCCCCTCTTAGTTTGACATACACCCTGTTCATGTACCGCAAGGTTGGAAGTTAATCGTGTGTGTCATGTGTCATTTTTGGCTCCACCCAACTGAGTCCTGGTCCAAACCACGATGTAACACAATTAGGTAGTGTGATAAGCGAGACTTCAGATACAGCAACAAGGTACATGGGTTTGGTCATCACGATGAGCAGATCCTGCCATTTAGTGGTGCTTTATCTTGCTCTTCAATAAACGTATCATCACCGATGTTGCTTTCTTACTTCCACACATCTGTCACTCCACTGATCAACCAAATAAATAAACCATAGGCTATGTTCTGCTCATAAAGGTACACATTAGATCTAAGCTATAGTATACAGTCATTTAATTTCCCTTCCACACGTCTGTTGGCTCAGGTTATGACTGGATTGGGTCAAAAGGAAATTGCTTGCGTTTCCAACTGCGCTGTACATGTTTACAGCAGTGTTTAGAACTCAATAAAAAGCTATCTCATTATTTAGCGCTCTCACTGCTAGAGGGATTAGCAACACAATGCCTTGTAAACCCCTCTACACTGAAGGTGTTAAAGAACTTCTTCCATATGTTATCAATTACTTTTTTTTATGTGGGATTCTTTTTAAAAACATCAGCACCAATACTATCCAGTTTCTCTCATCTCCCCAAAATATTTCCATCTCAGTTAATCTCATTTAATACCATACGCACTTTGTTTGGTCTGCTAGTGCTTACTTCATTTCTAGTTCTTCCTTTCTATGTGTCATGAAAGAAATATATGAATAACAATTCTCCCAGTTTACCCATTTTGGCTGGATTTTAGTCTTTTTGTTATGCTCAAATATTCCTTCTTTTAAATCAGCATTGGTTTTGTACTTTCTGTGCAAGAACTGCATTTGTATGTTCCTTATAGAATATATTTATGTCAATAGATTTCACCCAGTGATGTGTCACTTTGAATAGGGAACTATAAGAACAATCGTTAATTATTAATGGTGTCAATAAAGAGCACAGAAGAAGATGGGCCTATCCAACAAAAGATCAAAATTAACTATTTAAAAAAAAAACAGTAATTGACTGATAATGCAGTATATACTTGAAACAGACTTCCAGCAGATGTCGCTTGGGCAAAAATAATTAAAGCATTTAAAATAATTGTGTGTGTTAAAATGGATTAAAAAACATATTTTCACACGTTTAGACCACATTAAAAATATGTCACATAATCTATTTTAACAGGAATCTTACAACAGTGTAGATCAAACGTTCAGATTCAGGTAGGTATAGGCACTTCATGTATAAGGCTGCAATCTTTTTTCAAACCATGCCAGACATTCTATCATCTCTATCAACTTAACATTGGCCTCAAGCCATTTTTTTACTGGCCATCCGGTAAAATACCATCTATCAATGTATATGTAATTGTCAAAATCATAAGCAAGTAAATAAGTTAAGAGATTTACTGAATAGGTCTGTTACCTTCTCCAGCCAATAGTACTCTCATTTTTTCGAGTCAAATGCCACCTATGCACAGTGCACAGGCAGCATTGTGTTAAAGCTGTATGTATGTATTTAGGCGTACATAATTTAAACATTCAAGAAATAAGCTACAGGCACTAAGTACATGTACCAGGGAGGCTGGAGCGCAATCTCACAGATCTCATTGCATGACTCTGCCCCTTACTGACTCTGCCACACCGAGATCTGGTCCTAGGATGTAGGATGTTGATATGTATGCATCCCACTATACATAGCATGCAAACAGAATGCTAAGCAATGTGAGACTAAAATGTTATCATATGGGTGCTGCCATCATTGTAGTTTTACATTTTCCATTTCAAGTACACTTTCAGGGACCTACCTAATGTATTTGGCACCTGGGTCAGATCCTACCTTTGACATAACCAAGTTTTCTTTATATAGCTAAATCTCTTTTTAAATATAGTTTTCCACCAACATAGACATTTTGCAAGCATACAGAGTACCAGAGACATACACATAGTGCACATAGATTCCTATGTAAATACATCACCCCTGATGCCTGTCTCTCTCTTCCCTATGCTAGTGTCTCTTCCCCAGATCCCCATATCTCTTCCACCCTTGTTTGTGTCTCTTCTGTCCTCTCCTTGTCTCCCTCCCCCTGCTTGTCTCTCTTTCACCCCATCGGTTTTTCTGCCCACATCCTGCTTGTCTCTTCCGCTTGCTTGTTTCTCTCCCCTTGCTTGTCTGTTTCCAAAGCCCTGCTTGTCTCCCTCCTCACCCTTTCTGTTCTTCCCAGGAGCCGTGGTGCTCACAAGGAGCCAAAGTCCTAATAGTATGTCTTGCTCAGATTTCTATCAGAACTGAATTGCGCTCCCTGTGCATAGTGATGACTTAGACCTCCTGCCAAGCAGTGCAGCATTACTGGTGACAGACTGCAACCCTGTAGGCAATATCCCCTGCCTCTTGGATACTTGGCTAGACCCCCACCTTTGGTACACTTTAATGGACTTTAATGTAGGTGCCTTATTTCAATTACTTGAAATCACGTGCCTACACCACATTAAACATGGTGTTAGGTGTTGGTTCTAAACCCATCTGTAAAAATAATTAGCATGGTGTAAATGATGACACCTCAAAATGCTAGTGAACATAAGCATTGTAGGAAAGTATAAGCCAATCATACAAGAAACAGGAAGTAAGAGTGCAAAAGTCATTAACCACAAATGTTGCATGCAAACTAAATGTGAATACCCATACCAGAAAAGGCCAAATATTGGTCACCTTGTGTTTATTTGCCGTCAACAGCTATGTTTTTATGTGCCCGAGAACAGTAATTTGGTTTGAAAAGTACACATTATCAGTTCAGTTGTCCAAGTTAAATTTATTACAGGTTTTATCTTTAAATTTCCCCATAGACCAGTGTATTTCAGAAATGTGTCTGAAAGAGGAAAACTACTGTAGGGCAAACTGTTCACAAGTAATGGAATGCCAATGTAATTGATCTAGTGATTATTTACAATGTACACAAGGACAATAGTACTCATGTAACAAACTATGATATAAAATAAGTATGATAATAAAATATTATTACGTAGTGCAATGTTATTGAAGTACAACTTTCAGTTTACATCTGTAAAGTGGTTTCTAAGAAGCCAAGCAAAAATTGAATTGACAGGACACTGGGAGAGCATGAAGAGGTCAGAGCTATGGAAGGACCAGTGATTTATCACTGCAAGCTTTTGGAAGCAATGGACAAATTGCTTGCTGCCAGATTTAAGGCATACTTGAAGAAGGCACTAAAGTGAAGCAATTACTTTGATATAAAAGAGATGCTTATCCAGAAATGAGGAAAATAAAAGCTAACTTTAATATAATCCAGAATTATAAATATATTACAAGACAAGGTGTAGTTCAGGGTTGTGCTTTTTTATTTACATTTTTTAAGACATGCTATATTTTAATTAGAAAATGTCAGGTCATGATAAGGGTAAAATCATTCTCCAGCACTTGGGTGTGGTAGTGTATTCCCTCTGAAGCCAAACACCCCCCGATTCTTCCATTGCTGGTGGGACATGTTTGAAAGTATGTGGTCTGGGATGAGTTTGAAGGTCAATTGTGGGAAAAGTGGTCCAGTAACTGTGGACACCAGTGGCATGTTCCTGATAATTACGTCATCTTTAGCAGCCATTTATAGGTATTTCCCATGCACACAATTAGAATATTGGTTAATCATGGATTTAATTATTTTATCAAATCAATTTCAGGTAGATTTATCTTGATTCAAACCCACCATTTAACTACATGGCTATTATTGACACCAAGTATATGCTGCAAACTATTCTTCAGGACTGGAGTAGGAGTTGTGATTAAGGGGCAGCAGCTGGAATTAATAAGTATCCCCTTTTAAACATGGAGGTTTGCAATGTTTTGAACTGTAATCAGGCACATACGTAAATTATTTGGAACCCGGGCCGTAACTATGTTTGGCATCCTTCCTTCATTCTTAAATGTAAAAACAGTGCCATCTCTGTCAAAAAACTGCTTGACATTGCCCTATATGCCCCCAAACAGTTTGCAATGCCATCCACCTCAGAAAACCCAGCAGAAGTGTCAGGCAGCTAGGGTGACCACATTTTATTTCTGCCATTCAGGTTCACAGTATGGAACAGATGAGATATATGTATACTTATATAAAATAAATAATATATTATATGACTTATTAGAAAGCCTTGAGAACCATGTAAATGTTAGATTTAATAATATACTTATAATATACATACTGTCATTACCAGACATGAGCAGTTTCAGAGAATGTACCTCTCTAATGCCAGAAATGCGCAGTTTTAGAGAATTAATCCCTCTTTTACCAGACATCCACAGTTTCAGATAATGAACTCCTCTGTTACACATATTCATATACACAAAGTCACAAACACAGTCACACAGTTGGTTTCTTACCTGCTGCTGCATCTTACACTGAGCTCTGAGAAGTCTCTCCTGATTGGCTGAGACCTCCTTCACTCAGAAGTCTCAACCCGGATTGAGGCTGGCAGTATCAGAGGGTGTCTGTACACTATGCACAGGCATTCTCCAATGCTGCCTCCACGAGGCACAAGGGAGACTGGGAGAGGCTGATCTGGCATCATCTATTGGGTGGCAACTGGGGTAGACCGCATCCTTGCCCGTGCCTACGTATGTCACTGTCTGTAAGTGAAAATAAAAACAAAGGAAATACTTACTATGATTGATGAGTTCAACTATTGCTCAATATTTTTATTAATTTATAATATATATATTATTTTTTTTTACTACCTTATTGCTCCCATGATGTATGCCAGGAAGATGGCTCATGACTAATTCAGCAACTAGAATCCTCTGCATTGCATGTTTGATTCAATGTGTGATTGACTCAGCTTTGCTTTGACTTCTTTGCTTACCCATTCATAGCCATGCTATAACCTCCATGAGCCCTACTCATCCTGCTGAGGTAGGTAAAATGAATACCATTAAACTGAGAAATAGTAACATTCAGAAGTCATCCTTGAATATCTCCACGTGTTGTCCTAATTAAATACAGTCTTCTTATTATTATTTTCTATTTATCTTCCCTTATTCAGTTCTTTTATTCTATTGTCAAATGCAGCACCACCCCTGTATCAGAACCTATTCCACACTATCTATGTAATTATACTCAACTATTGCCATTAATTCCTAAACTCCATCCCAAACCTTCTAATCCCCCAATGACATTATCCTCCCACTTTTCCTTCCTTGTAATCAGATCTCACATGCTACTGCCAGCAAGCTCCATAAATTACAATGTGGAATGAAAGAGGAATCCTTCCATGCAATGGGTGACTTCACATGGGTCATTAACAATCACAGAAGGCACTCAACAAGGTATACATCATCTATCAGGTTCAGTGACTTCCTGCCTTCCACAATGTGTTCTAGGGCTGTTGTCTATCATTAAAACTTCAGGAGGCAAAGTGAGCTGACCCACACTATAAAAGTAACTTTTGGTGTTTGTTTCAACTGACTTGCAGCAGTTGATATAACTAGGTGTATCACTTTGTCTCAATGTTTTATACATTTTTTAAATGTATTTATAAGGTGTTTTACTAAAAAGAATACATTGAGATTTCTCTTGTTTTCAAATATGTCCTGGGGACCAATTGCAGGTGTATTACACAGTGTTTCACATTTAACAACAGATCAAAAAAACACATACTTATATGTATACAGGAAAGCTGGGGAGAACATACAGGGTAAATAATTATTGATATACAAAAAAAAACATCTATGGTATATATATATATATGTGAGTTTTTAAACTAATAACATGTTTATTCTTAGATGTGGGGAGGCAGAGATTTTCACTGATTGTAGAGAAGCAGTTGATTTGACTATTTCACACATGAGGAGCTCTGAAAGAGAACACAGCTCATGGTTGATACTGGAACTGACATTGTTGGACATAATAGTGAGCATGTTGCTCAGGTACAAGAAGAGAGCTCTCCAGGGAAGTGGTTATTAACTAAGCAAGTTTAGGTGGAGAGTGTGCCTGGAGGGAAGCATCAGCCAGTTTCTGTTTTTTAATATTTCGCAGTGATGCATGTCCTAATCACATTGGAGGACATATCAGCACAGTGCATTTGTTGCACAATACACTTCCTTACTGTGGAATCCAGGTTAGAGTTGTTCCTGTATAGAGAGACAATCTTAGGATACACCATTGATTATAGCTTGTCAATATGGAGACCAAAAGACAAGTTGGGATCTATCCACATACCTAGATACTTACAGAAATGTACCTGGGTGAGTTTAGAACATGATTTGGTTTTGATTCATATTTGTGGATTGTTTAACCCCTTCATGACCTTATGACAATTTAACTTGTCATAACATTAAACTGGCCATGCTCTCTGTGCGTCATGTTCCTGGACCCGATCAGCAGCTTTCCTGCCATGTGATCATGAGATAAGTGGATCAATGTTAGTGTTGTACTAGTTTTGTACAATATTTTTTGGGGAAATAGTGAAAACAAATGTTTTTTTATATGTATTTTTGAATACTAAATGGTCTTTTATATGCACATTTGCCAGGTTGCACACCGGGGGTAGAAATAGAGAGAAAAGCAGCGGTCCAATGATGGATTCTTGCGGCACGACACACTTATCAGCAATGAAAGGGAGGAAGCATTAGCAAAGGAAACATATTGCATTCTATCACATAGGTATGAATGAAATCAGTGGAGCGACTGCTCAATTATTCCAAAGCAATTAAGCTTGTTTAGCAGAAGATCATGATAAATCATATCAAAAGCCTCTGCAAAGTCTTTGAAAACTGCTCCAGTAAGTTGGGAGTCCTATGGTTGTCCTGCTTGCTTAACTGGAACCTTTGCCTCACTTTGTCACATGGCCTGTTCCCTGCTTTGTCCCCTGCCCTGTTCCCTGCTTTATCACCTGGCCGGTTCCCTGCTTTATCAACCTGGCTGGTCCCCTGCTTTGTCCCTTGGCTTGTTCCCTGCTTTGTCACCTGGCCTGTTCCCTGCTTTGTCACCTGGCCTGTTCCCTGCTTTGTCACCTGGCCTGTTCTTTGCTTTATCACCTCTCCTGTTTCCTGCTGTGGAACATTTGCTATTCCCTGCCTTGTATACTGTGTCTTGCTTGCTTACCTGGAGTGTCCATCACCTCCTGCCATTCTATGCAGGCTGACCATCCCAATGTCCTTCAAACATAGTGATGTTTCTGCATGTGGCCACTCAAAGCCAGAGGCTCAATAACTGGGGTGCAGTGACCACCTTGTACAGGATCCTTCACTAGATTCTATCCCAGCACCTACCAATACAGGGTGAAAGGTAGAGTATGCTACCTAGATAGGTAGCATACTCTACCTAGAGTGACAAGATAGAAGAAACCTAGTAATCATTGTGTGCACACTGTTCTAAATTTATGGAAAAAATGTAAGAATTAATTAAATTAATTTAGATTATGGTAATGTGCAGGGCTATATTTGCACCTCCGACTGCTGGATTGCTTCTGACTGCTCCACATTTACCACTTTGCACCAGAATTTGCTCTATTTAAGTAACCCATTATGTCCTCTTCATATGTCTCTAATCTAAAATCAGTGTATTGATCAAATGTCATTTTTTTCTCTTTCATATTGTATAATCACTGCTTGTAACAGAGATATTTGTTTCCACTCCAATTCGGGGATTAAAAAAGTTTTTTAGAAGCAGCGTTAGACTACAATAGTAGCAAAACTGCAAAGGGATCAGCCTCATGACAAGACAATCTTCGACACCTAGATAGATCTGGAATGCTTCAGAAGGTTTTATGGCTCCTTTAACTACAAGGTGGACTGATCAAAGAATATCTAACTGAAATAAATTAATCCGGTATGTCACCATAAGACTGGTTACCTTACTAATTTACTGTTGAGAATTGTTTTTTATCTTTTTTGTCTATTTTTTCTTTTGTATGTTGTGTGTGTAGTTTGCAGGTATGTACATTTTTTTGATTTGTATTTCTTGATAACATACCTATTTAAATATAGTGAGATCGCCATAATGTCTGACATTAGTGGTGTCCAGTAAGCTTTCAAGAGCTATATTAACCACTTCATGGAGAGATAAACAGTCTACATAAATAAACAGGGCTCCAACAGTCTAGCTTTATACCTTCCCTTCAAAACTTTGTTAACGTATAGGTATCTATTCCGAGAGCTCTGATTTTTCTTATAAATAAATCTGAGCGCCAACATTCTATCTAAATCGGATGTTGGGGGTCCGAATGGCCTTTTAAATCCGGCCATTTAAGGGATCAATTAAATGATCCTGAAATGGCCCAAAAATCAGGCACCAAGATGATAGAAATGAAAATAAATATATAAAAGTAAATAATAAATATAATATATATATGTATATATATTAGTGTTACATAAATATTACAGTAATATATATATAACATAATACAATAAAATACATCATAAAATCATTACATATACAAAAGAAAATCATAACAATACAATAACTACAGATAGATACATATTTTTCATACACATATATAAATATAAATATTTAAAATTCTACATGTATGTGAGTGCGCTAGGCAGTGTTGTAACTAGAAACCACTGCGCCATGGTGGTAAAATTGCCACATGGACCTGTGACCATGTAGCACATCACCACATGGGACCGCCATTGCAATATGCTCCATTTTTATGAAAACACATGACTTGTAAGTGCAATGGTCACTACAGGAGAGGCGGGGGAATGTTTCATGCCCGATCAGGCAATGTAAAATAAACCCCATGGTCAAAGTCAAAAAAACTCATTCTGACAATTTTATGTAAATTACAAAAAATAAAGCACTAACTTAAAGGCACTCTATCTCCTAAATATTGTGTGTACCATACATTGTAGAGAATAATAAAGTTTCAAAAATGATCTATGTTAGCAGAAACCAATATTAAAGTTTAGTTGAACTTTTCAACTTTATGGTGCCTGTAACAAAATGCCTACATTTTTTAATATTTTTTTGTTAATTAAAGTCAGATCCACACTGTACACATCAAAAGAGTGGCTGGTAGAGATAATAGACAATTTTATTTTGGTTATAATTTCCATTTAAAAAAATGACTGATAAAATGTTCATTCATAGTAAGTATTGTCGGATAAAAACAATGCTAATGCTTTTCTGATTTATACAATCTGCATTCTCTTGGCTTCAGCATATTGCTCTAATCAGAGTTTAGAACCATGTAAGCCCCTTGATCCAGTGTCAGAAAACAGCTGTAACCAAAAAATGTGTTGCATCTGACGGGCTACATGTTTGGAAGACAGACAATAAATGTAACGATGCCAACTTCCTCCAGTCTCCTGCTGCCTAAAGCAGATTGGAACTGATCCCCTGACACCGTCTTGACAGAATGCCTATGCGCGGAACACAATGGAAACTATCGCCGTAACTGTCAGCGTCTGTACTATTTGTTAACAATTTGAAGCTGTAAACATGCCACATGTCAACAATGCAGCACACACTGTCATAAATATTAATGGGATTCCTCGTTAATGGAACGCTCAGCTGTAAAATTTTATCTGCTTTCTTATGTGTTTTTTTCTCAGCTATAATTATCCAGTTGTGTTTCGACAATCTTACCTTATAAATGTAACAAGTAAGGTAGGTATAAAATACGTCATGTGCTGTAGCAGAAAGGATAGTAGACACCTGTAATAACCAACCAGATCATGTGGTAGGACATAACTAGTTAGCCTCGGACAGGAAGAGGAAGTGGGTGGAGCAGAAGATGTAGGAGGAGGGACAAAAAGAACTGTGTCCCGGTTATGTGAGACTGCAGAGATTGAGCACAAGCCCCCACTCCCTGTATAGGTACTGGAGGTCTAGAGCTCACTTCCTCAGCATTAAGACTGTGTATGTTTAGTAGACAAAACCTCAGATAAGCTATTGAACAAAGATTTTTATTGACTTGCAAAAATACTTTTTGTAATGAATTTTATTATATTAATTTATAAAGACCCAAAAGTTTCTACATTGTTGCATGAAAAGCAGCATGGTTACATTTGCAAACACCCAGCAGAATATGTGGAGAGAAATGATCACAGTGTTTAAACTTCAATTTAAAATAAATAAATCTTTTAAATTAGCCAGGAAGAAGCACAGGCACAATTCTACAAGATCTACAATAAAGTAAAGATTCAGATTAACTGTACATGATACAGCATTTTAGGTAATACTATAAATGAATAGACTGATCTACATTAAAGTAAAGAAACAGATTAACTTTACATTTACGTAATAGCATAATTTCTAAGACATACGTTTAAGTTCCCTTTTATAAATATATGTTGTGTTGCAATCCAGGTGCACAGTGTGCACATAGATTAGACTGAATCAAAGTTGAAGTCTAAGTTTATCTTTTCTAAATGTATGTACACTTGATAAGACATATGTTTATGTAAACCAATAATTCCAGATTGTTAGAAGGAATCTTGAGTCTTTACAAAAATAAATATTATCAACACAATCTATGATCCCGAATTTACAATGTAAATCTCAGATTTTGTACATTGTCATACAGACAAACATATGTGCTGTGTGATTTCACCTAACTAGGAGTCAGGAATGTTCATGGCAAGTTAATCCATATACTGATAATAGTTTACATGACCACAGACATTCCCAGCTTAAATCTAAACAAATCAGGGCTTTTAATGCTGCTGTTCTGGAAGATAGTGATTATAGTATGAATACACGCAATCAAATAGTGAGTCAGTCGAACAAAAACATTGTTTTCTTTTTCAAATAACATTAAAATATGCAAAGTAGATTTAAAACACAGGCAAACAGCATGCGGCATCATAATATGTAAAACGGGTCATTAGATGGACCATTTTCTATTGGCCCCCTGCAGCTAGCAGAGCAATCTATTTACACATTCTGTTCAAGCATGTAACATTCTATTCATACATTAATACATTGCAATCATAACCAAGGATGGGCAGAGGGTTGTCCATATGATGATATCACTGTCTGTGGCAAGGTTTGTGAAGGTCCATTGATCATCATTAGATTGTCCTTCACAATGTCCAGTAAATGTTCATCATGAACATTGTGGTTGCCTACACTTGAACATACAGTGAGGAAAAAAGTATTTGATCCCCTGCTGATTTTGAACGTTTGCCCACTGACATTGAAATAATCAGTCTATAATTTTAATGGTGGGTGTATTTTAACAGTGACAGACAAAAGAAAAATCCAGAAAACACATGTCAAAAAAGTTATAAATTGATTTGAAAAAAGAAATGAGTGAAATAAGTATTTGACCTCTTCGACTTAGTACTTGGTGGTAACACCCTTGTTGGCAATCACAGAGGTCAGACGTTTCTTGTAGTTGGCCACCAGGTTTGCACACATCTCAGGAGGGATTCTGTCCCACTCATCTTTGCATATTTTCTCCTAGTCAGTAAGATTTCGAGGCTGATGTTTGGCAACTCAACTCAACTCAACTCAGTGGCTAGGAATCTCCCTTAATGTGCTTCTTCTTAAGCCACTCCTTTGTTGCCTTGGCTGTGTGTTTTGGGTCATTGTCACTTTTACCCAATTCTCCTCTGAATCATTCAGATGCTTATTGGCAAACTTTAGACGGGCCTGTAAATGTGCTTTCTTGAGTAGGGGGACCTTGCAGGCGCTGTTGGATTTGTAGTGTGTTACCAATTGGGGTTTTTTTGGTGACTAGCTGGTCTCAGCTGCCTTGAGATCATTAACAAGATCCTCCTGTGTAGTTCTGGGCTAATTCCTCACCATTCTCTTGATCATTGAAACTCCACGAGGTATGATCTTGCATGGAGCACCAGACCGAGGGAGACTGAGAGATATTTTGTGTTTCTTCCATTTGCGAATAATCGCACCAACTGCTGTCACCTTCTCACCAAGCTGCTTCACGATGGTCTTGTAGCCCATTCCAGCCTTGTGTAGGTCTACTATCTTGACATCCTTGGACAGCTCTTTGGTCTTGGCCATGGTAGAGAGTTTGGAATCTGATTGATTGCTTCTGTGGACAGGTGTCTTTTATACAGGTAACAAGCTGATATTAGGAGAGCTCCCTTTAAGAGAGTACAACTAATCTCAGCTCGTTACCTGTATAAAAGACACCTGGGAGCCAGAAAACTTGCTGATTGATAGGGGATGAAATACTTATTTCACTCATTGACATGCAAATCAATTTATAACTTTTTTGACTTGTGCTTTTCTGGATTTTTTTTGTTATTCTGTCTCTCACTGTTAAAATACACCTACCATTAACATTATAGACTGATCATTTCTCATGTCAGTGAGCAAACGTTCAAAATCAGCAAGGGATCAATTACTTTTTTCCTTCGCTGTAACTAGCCTAAATCACAGATCGTCATCCAGTTAGTACATTCTTTAGTGTACACGAACATTTAGCATCTTCTTAGTTATTAGAAAATACAGGGACCACAGTATATGAAAGATGGCAGTCTGGAAAGAGGAATCCTTGACTGATATCTTTGATATCTTGTCTGTATACTCGAAAATGAGCCCCTTTTTTAGTTTAAAATCCTTGACACTGCAATTTGGGTGAATCCGTGCTGTCTAAAACATTTGCCATAGTCTTCAGTCAGGAGACTGGCCAGGCATGGTACTTTCAGCAGCTGATGGTTCAATTCGACTGTTTCGTCACTGTGCCCTCAATTAGTGTTAGGGTTCAATTTAGGGTTAGTATCATGGTTTGGAGTTAGTTATAGGCTTAGTATTAGGGTTAGGGGTTACTTTTATAATTAGTACTAGTGTTAGTATAAGGGTTAGTGGTTACTTTTATAATTAGTACTAGCGTTAGTATTTGGGTTATGGTTATACATTGGCGCTGACAGTTCAGCGCCAAAATGGCTGCGCCACACTGTCAGTGCTTTGATGTCGGCGATGAAATGGCCATTCTGAAAGTGTGGAAAAGAGCAATCTTACACTACCCCTCTGTGCGCCTCTTTATACATAACCTCCATTGTTCCATTTATTTTGCACATCGGGTCAACGTCTTATAAAAAAAATATATAGATATATTTATATTTTAAAATCACTGTATAATGAAAACCAGTCATAATCAGTGATGATGAATTTAACTAAGATATATTCTCTATTGACGTCCAAGAAATGGTTCCCTGATGTCATGGTTCATGTGTTAGACAGATGGAATGAATACAGGAAATTATTGTATTTCACTATAGCCATCTCATTTTTCATTATTGATGAGGGACAAAGGGAAAGTCTCAATCTACATATTACCTCACACATGTGTATGTATATTATACTTCAAAACAGTACCAATGTTGTTGGGGTTTTTTTTTTGTTCATTTTAGAGATTTCAACCCACCATCCGCAAATTCTGTTTCTATACTGTGGTCATGATGGGCTTCTTTTTCAAGGATACAAAGCAGTAACACTAATAATGCCTACGGGTGGGATTTCTAACGACATGTAATATCAGGATCTATTTCATAATAACGATGTAGCTGATGTTATTATACCCTGTAACAAAAGGGGTATTATACTCATATCTCACTCTGCTTCTTTTGGTAAAAGGATTTCCATTACAATTTAAGGAATTGACAATATAACCCTGGTGTCTGTGTCACATCAAATACCAATTATTGTATCAAATAGTAAAATAATGACCACAGATCATATCTCTTACTGAGGTATTATTTCCTTCATTTTCAATGTCACTGTCTAATATTGCCCATTTTAGGACCATAGTGGTGATTTTATTTTTAGTGAACTTAAAGGAACGCCATAATCTAAATGGAGAAAATAAAAATATGATCATAAATATGATGTTATAGCAAATCAAATATGAGCATAAGTATGATGTAATAGTCAGCAAATGCATAAATTAAGAGAAAAATATGCAAACCTTACAATTGGGACCACTACCCAATGGTCTTGGTTTTAATTTTCTGGTGTTGGGATGGAAAAGATCTGTCACTCCTCCTCCCAAGCCACTCCGCCTGGTGTTCCCTAGAGAGACAGGTTGTGAGGTATGAATGTCTTTTAAATGTGTCTATGGTGTTTCCTGTGTATGACATCACCTTGTTGCTTGATATGTAAATTACAAATTTCCCATTGAAGAGTAAGTCATTTGCATATCAAGACAAAGTTGATGTCAGACATAGTGCACATTGAAAACATACGTTTCTCTTAATGTATTCCATTTAATTGAAATTCTGCTAACAATTATACAGATGAAGGTCAGGGAGTCCCTTTAATATCAAAGGGAAAGTCTACAGAAGACTTGTGACATGGTTATTGTTGAGAAAATAATACTTGTAAGGAAATGATGAAAATGAGCTTTATTGTTAATCACATGTAAAAAAAAAAAAAAAAAAAATGGTATGTATTCTGCAGTGGCATATGCCAAGTGTTGACTAATGTCCAAAATATCTTCACGTTTTATTTATTCTGATACTAATTTTCACGTGTTGACCAGTTTGGTAGATTTGGAACAAAGGATTACAAACACATTAATGAACAACGAACAAAGCACTGCATAAATTAAAACTGATTTTTGTCATTGGTGTTGTCCAACATAAATTTAATAAGGCTAGAGGTGGCCATCTTGGAATTGCATGTCAGCTATAAACAGCCAATTGCTTTATTTAAAAAAAACACACAAAAAAACGCTGCTACCAAGAGCTGAACTGGGATTTACTGAGCTAAACGGAATGATCACAGAGAGAGAGAAATGAGTTAATGTGCCCCATGTGCCTGAAGAAAAATTACAGGAAACACAGGTTCTGTTAGAAATCTTTCATTCAGTTTTAAAACATTTTTTTTAAAACAGCTGAACACATTTAGAAATTTCAACTTTATTTTTACGTGTGCGAAGAAAGTGTTTGATGACAGAGCCACTTGTGGAAAGAAAACATAATAATTTAGCAACCTATTTTTATTGCTCCCCAAATAATATACTGGTCCTGCATGATGTCCCATCAAGTCAGAAATACATTTTTTCCATACAACAGTTTAGCATTGACTAGTTTCCAGATAGAAGCTCATTTGTCCTCATTGATAAATCACAGAGCTCAAACCATTTATAACCCTCTGTTCAGACACTAATAGAAGAGCATACAGTCATATCACAGCATGGTATGTGGTAATAGTTTGTTCTTGTCATCTTAACAAATATCTGTCTGACAACAATCTCTTCCCTTCAGGAATTCTTTTCTAAAACACTAGTGCGGCCAAAATGGACGTCATCCTTGTTTTATCTCAGTATGAACATTTTATTTGTGTAGCCAGCAGCACATCATCTGTAGAGGAGCAAGATCAAGGATTTTGACATGGTTGCCTTGGTTTGAAAGCATAGCAGCATAGATTAAATAAATATATTTATACTAAGAGACTAAGTAACACAGGACTGTCCCTAGCCAATTCATCTCCGGTTCTATACGTTTCCAAAATAACAGAGAAACTAAGGACAGGAACTTTAAAAGCTTCTTATTTTTTTTATATGAATGAACCACTTACTGTTTGGTTCCAATTCAGATAAATAAGATATATCGTTTGTCTTATATAATTCAGAGGCTGAGAACAGTTATTAAACAGGATTTTTCGGCATTACTTTGGGAGTGATAGATGCGATACACAGGGGGTTGGACACGTAATTAAGAGACGTGACCAAAGCACTAGATGTGCGGTCATGCAACTTTTTGGGTGTCAGCTTATTCATAAGGGATTTCCATTATCTGCTCATACATGTGTGGTCCCAAATAAGGAAAGTCCCACCAGATCCGGAATGTTTGGGAGACATGAACATTTTGCTTTCAACATTCTTTGATAATGCGAGATTTTAGTAGCCAAGGATATACAATTTCCTTTGAGTTTTACGTAAGACAGTGAGAACATTTTAGGAGCCATTACTACTGAAGTGTGCCTCTGGTTTGTTGACATCTCCACCATCACTATTGTTTAAAAATGCATCAGAAACCATAAATAAAGATGCAATATAAACCACCAGCTTGAATAAAACAGTTAACTCATCCTTACCCCTCCAGTGTATGTATGGCATATTTGGGTTATAAGTCTTTATCTGCCAGGTATTTGTGGGGGGTTTGTATTTTTTAGTGGGGTATCAGAACCATTTCTGTACTTCCTAGGAGACGTGGGAGTAAATATGTTTATTATTTCTAATGTATTTCTTATTTGTATTTTTTTTGTTTTTGTTTGCTTTTCATTAATAACTCAGACAAACACGGGTACAATTTATTACTTTAGTTGTTTGTTTATTATTCATTTCTTACATGGCAGGAATATTTCTATTGTACTTGACATGGATCATTTTTATAAAAGTATCCTAATGTGTTCAATGAATGATTAATGGGCTGTTCCCATTACTTGGAAATAACGGATGAAGTTCTGGTCCAACTACATAAAGTATATTAGGCCGAAAATATTTAGTGTGGTAAATATTTATGTTTATGCATCATGGCTCTTGCAATGGCATTATACATTTTTATTGTAAACTATGCTGTTAATGTACTGTTAATGTTTTGTGGTTTCCAGACTCAGTTTAAGTACTTACAGTGGTGATACGTATTTGGCCCATTCTGACTTGTGCAATTGAGACTATACCTCGTAGTGTTAATTAAGGCCAAGGAGTTTTAACACATTTAAAGTATTACATTACATTGTGGAAAGGCCTATTTTCTGCTGTTATCCAATATTTCTAGCATTCTGTTATGTCCACAATGGAGTTTAATATACTGCTGCATCAAGAGGAAAATAGATTAAAGAGTGCAGTGGTTTTAGATTCTGAACACAAGTCCAAAACTGATGTACACTGGGAAAGCATTTTGCTGGTTAAGATTGATTCTACAATGATAACTGCATTGGCTCGCTATAAGAAAAATAGACCTATTGGATATTTCTAAAGCATTTTCTGTAGTTAGGAGCTTGAGAGCAAGGGACATTTTTAATCTCTGGTGCTCATAGGGAGAAAGAAGTCAGACTTTTGTGGCTAAGATTTAAAGGTTGAGACTGAGAAATATCTAAAGTAATAAATGTGCATAAATGCTGACACATTAAAAACAAGTAGGCATGTCACTCTTTTTAGTTAGGTTTTTTTCTGTCTTTTTTTAGGGTTTTTTTTTTTATAGTTTTTTCAGTGCTGACCTTCAACACTTATGTTTTGCAGGCTCTCTCCCTGGGATTCATGCTTATACCTTTGTGGTCACATACAATGTCTTCTCTTGGGAGTAAACTGTCCAATCTCCATGTGCACAACATTAGTTTTGCATACATGTGCATTAGGAGTTCCAGTACATCTCTATGACATTCCTCCTCGCAGCTCTTATCCCTGGCCAATCGGGGGTGGAGCATGGGTGGTTGAGTGTCAGCACTATTGCATTGTTACTGCGCATGCACATGTACAGTAACAAGTCTCCGGTGACCCCTTCACAGGAGACCCCCATATTTACTGCAGGATTACGGACTAGAGTCCTATTATTCTGTTGAGTTCTACCTCTGTCTTGAAAAGGTCCGAGGTAGAGCTCGGCAGGACAGTGGGATTTTCTCCCAAAGTCAGGACTGGAGGGTGAAATAAATGGAGTTTCATCCATCTGCCCCCTACTGGTGACTTAGCATACGAGCTGCACACAGTTAGGTGTGCAGGTGATCAGTATTTAGGGGAGAGCAGAAGGACACACATCCATTTCACCATTCATCTTTGTCAAAGGAATAAAAAAAATGTGCCTTGATAAAAAGAAAAAAATCAATCTATACATTTTGGTAGCAAATTAGCTTTTTTGTGTCTTTTCATTGATACAATAATTTTTTGCGTGACAGCTTCACTGTAATATAATTCTCTGATTAACTATATTATTTATTTCTAAATTGTCATCTTACTCTAAATCACTGCACAATGGGCACACACAACATACACATAGCAGCTAACATTACATGACAGTTCTGGCACAAAAAATTGTCTTGTTCAAATGAGCTTACAATCTACACATATATATGTATAACTCAGTATCTATTTTCCAAACTGTTCTGAGATTGTTAATTTTAAGGGACTGTGTCCTACATGTTTTTTATCCAGTGAATTTAGAGTGTAAAAATTATCAAAAATGATAAATACGTTGTGTGCATGCATAAATTAAGAGAAAAATATGTTTGTGTCTGTGGTGTCACCAGTGGCTTGATATGCAAATTAACTATTTTTTATGGAAAAGCCACACGGTGTTATCATAAACAGGAGATATAACAGACACACCTATAGCATGTTTATCAGTCTGTATTTGCTTACAATTCTGCTAACACAAGGTATAGATGTTATACTGTATACATAATGTTTAGGTGGACTGAGTCCCTTTTATGTTCAGAAGGGGAAATAAAATTGTGAAAAAAGTACGAATTTTATGTTTAGACATTGCATTTTGTCCTTCTGTTTGTGGAGAGAACAACAGATAAATTAACCCTGATGAGTTTGTGTTTGTAAAACCATCTTACAGTAACATTGGAATGGTATTCCCTGTTTGCTCTATAAAATCACTGAGGTCCTGCCAAGTTTTTCCTGGAGCAGATATTGTTTATTTCTAAGCCCAGGCAATGCTTCTAACAGTGTTATCCCTGTAATAACAATAAAACTGACAGAAAGTCACCAATACCTCATCATACCATAGAATACCAGTATGCATTAAACAGGACAAATGGTCTGGAAAGTGCTGGTTTTATTAAGGATCCGAGCACACTTACCACAGTAAATGGGACTAGGAAAAACAATGAAAGATAAACTTGTCATCTATATGACTAATTTGGTCCATTAGCCAATATTTCATAGGGCCCTATATTAAGAGGTCAAACATCTGCAATTTGCAGTAGCAACATATGAAGGTTTGTTTTACTTAGTTTTCAAGCTGCAGAGATAGATTATTGATGTGAGTAGTCCTAAGGAAGGAATTCTAAGGACACTAAAGGTTTCCCGATTGGCTGGGGGTAGAAGTTGAGAGACATGCATCTCTTGTAGAAAGTTGTGAGTATAGTTCAGATAAAAAGTAGAACCATTTCCACATGCTGCCATGGATTGTATCATGTGTCATAAGCCTGGGTAGATAGGACGTACACAATATCCTGCTCTGTGGGACTCTGTGGGACTCTATGGGATGTTGAGACTCAATATTCTGTAAAGTGGCATTAAACGGAATGCTCTACTGCCCAAAGGTCTGTTTAAATAAAAATATAATTAGAAAGCGTTTGGGTGATCGATTACCTTTTAAACGTAAGACAATCTCTCTGATGCCGGAAAAAAAAACTCTCTCGGCTGCAGCAAACACAAAGAACATCTGCAAATTCGACTTACGATTCTCTACAGAATGCTCGTTGTAATTTATTGAACAATAACAAGGAAAAATGTTCATGATCTGTCCACTTTTTTGTCCTGTTGAAAGCAGTAGATTATATTTAGCACCTGGAATTTTAAGCATGATAAAGCGACTTGGTTCTCGAATCTCCCAATCGCAGCAAAAAATTAACAAAATGTGTGAAACCGATAGTTGCATGGCTCTTGTAATGGTATCCATGCTTCAGAAACACTGTTTAGATTTGAAATATCTGCCACAATGGTATATGGCACACTGTATGCAGATTAAATAACAAACTGTCAACGAATGTGAAAAATAGTGTATATTTACCTTAGAAAAAAATGAATATTCCACATTTTGGGATTTTACTTTTTCCATTCTGTGGTATCTGTACGTTTTGACATTTATTTGGCAAAGATATGCAATGAGTTATTTGTCTAAGAATTACAACAGCTGCTAAAGTATTTGGTTAGAACACCCAGACTTCATTGTGAGTGGCTCAAACCTACGGTCCCAAAGGGGTGAGTTAACTATCCTCTGATGTAACATAGATTTTGACAGAAAACTTTCTTTTGACAATGTCCTTTCTTACCCAGTGTTTCCATTAAGTGATTTCTTGTACTGGTTCTCAAATTGTAATGTCTGGAATATTCACCTGTGTTGTTCAAAGTCAACTGATACTATTAACTGTCAGCCATCAGATAAACCAAATGGAATTCTGGGACTTCTATTACTTAAGTGTTTCAAATGTTTGAATATATTTTAAATGTATGCATCTCTTTTACCCTACTACTAATAAGTCCACCGGGTCCCAAATATATGGAATTAAAGGAATTCCTTTGATGTTTGCCTCAGACATAAAGCTAAGGATTATTAAGGGTTGACTCAGATAGCTCCGAGTTTTAAGCACCAAAATGGTGCCTCCGCATTTGCGGATTAATATGGACGACAACAGTGGTAATATATAACACATTTTAATATATAACATTAATATATTAAAATTGAACATAAATATTTTTCTGTTTAAACATGTTTACTTTTAATTATGACCCGATACAGGGATGTTGAAGTGGCTGCATTTCAGAAATTTGTGAAAATTGGCTGAAGTGCCCAGCCCTGAATCCATTTCGGGGCAAATCAGAACTACCTAAGTCGACCCTTTAGTGTTATAGGAAAATAAAATGAGTTGTGTATTTAAGGATAATTTATATGGTGTGTCTGGATAACTGCTTAATCCTTTTGCAGCTCAAAATTAACAATATGCGGACACATATATGCTTATCCGACCTTTCCTGTACCATGTCCGTTTCTGATTTCTTATACCGTAATGACAGTTATAGGACTATTTTGAGTGATCTATTTTGAGTGATTTTGTCTTGCTAACTACATGCTAATCAACCCCTGTCTAGAACATCTCAGTACGTGCATTTTGACTTTTTCTTCATATCAGAACAGTGGTTGTTTATGGAAATGTTTTTCCACCACTAAATAGGTATTCTCTAAGCTGTTTTTTCATTGGTTGACCTAGTAGTAAGCATCAGTGTCCATGCTGAGGCAATTACATTTCACTTTCTACATGGGGGTACTAATTTCACTTTCTACATGGGGGTACTAATAAACAAATACTGCATTTGGTAAAATCATATCGCTCGTCAACATAATTCTAAACACTCTGTATATGCATCTGTTATTTTCCAAGGTAGTGGACTGATGCTTACATTTTGATAGTAGATATAAAGCAAAGGAGTAGTACAATAGTGCTTTTAAAACTGTTAGCCCAATAAAAGAAAACGTATTCCATATTACCCTTCACTGCTGTATGTCTGGACAAACATGAACTATGTGAGACAACAAGCTACGTTGGAAACAAAACTGTAAGATAAAAATGTTATATAACATTGCATTACAGTATTTTCTGTATTATTTTCTAGAAATGTAAGCAAAAGATCAGCATGGATCTTCTCGTTCAGTGTGTAACTAACTACTTTAATCAGTGTTTATTTTAAAATGTTGTATCTGAATAAAATGTAATTTACAAATATGGAACATTTATATTTTTTGTATGAATGCATGTAGTTTATTTTCTTTGGTTATTATAATGTAATTACCAACCAACTCGACCTCCTTGAGCTATTCACTAAACAAAACTCGACCTCCAAATCAACCCCCTCTTCAAGGTCCAACTTGACCCTCCATCTCAACCTTGACCTCCACACATAAAAAAATACCTATCACTAAAAGCGAAGGGAGGTTGAGATGGGAGGTCTAGTCTTATTATTTTCAATGGGACAAGAAATTACACATTTGTTTTTTTCAAGTCCGACTTGAAAAGTTGTCACCAGTTGTCACCTCCCATTATGTTTACTTTATACATTATAGTAGAAGTTTTAGAGACTACGTCCAACTCAACCTCCAAACTCAACCTCCTTGGCAAAACTCACCCAACCTCGCCTGCCTTCACCAGATCTCAAACTTGAAAATATGCTTTGGGAATAGCATTATTTGTGGTCAATATGAGGGTATGTCGGGGTGGTCAAATCTGTCCGAGTTGGGTTGTAGAGATGAGCTCTCATCTCAACCACCAAACTTGGACTTTAATGAATAAACCCAATTATTAATGTTATCGTGTAATACCACAGAAGGTATAGGCTTTTTAGTCAGGATAGAAGCCACACACATTTTCGTGAAAACCTCAACCGTTCATCTGGACCTTGATGATCTGGAAGATACGTAATAAATCTTAGAGACACGTTAAACATCCATGGTAACATATAATGTTGTACAGCAGAGGAGTATAGAAGACTATTGTGATTGTTTGGGTTATTTAAGAAGAAGCACTTGCTTTAATATCCTTTCCAAACATGACCATCTACCGTGGTTTCAGCCTCAAATTTTACAAGCGCTGTTGAAGGTTTCTCTAATTTTGCTAAATAAACTGTTTTAATTTTCACTATTTCCTTGACCCATTTTGATGACTGTGAAGCTGTACTAATGGACTATGTTTTACATTCCAGCTTGTGCCTGTAATTTATACAAAGTATTACAGCTGCTGGCTATAATTATGTAATTCTCTTTAGTGTTCTTTTCAATTCCAATTTCCATAAAATAATTCTCCAGCACATGGCACCATCTTCATTTATTTGAAATGTTCCTGTTCTCTTTCACAAATTTCATCTCTGGTATGTAGGTTTTATCCCCACAGTAGTATTGTTATTCCCAATGCCCTTATCTCTTAGGTATATATCATTATTACCTTTTTCATTTGTAGTATATGAGCTACTTTAAGCTGAAATCAAAATGTATGGGAGAAGTTACACTTATTTATCTAGTTATAATCAGTATTCCATTTGTAACAAATATACTACTGGAATTGAGAGCCATAATACAGATACACTGAGTGCTTACTCAGTCTCAAGAGTAAGCACTCTGTGTGCGACATGCGTCAAGCGTCTAGTCTGTTACCTGTGACTTTGTCTGTCTTACATTCATCTGTTTTTAACATCTAAGGGCTCTCAATAAATTTATTTTCTACTTTGGATTACAAAAGATCTTCATCTGTTTCTCCCATAGTCTGCTGGTGCAACAGTAAATTCTTTAATATTTATACATTACTCTATTTCCTTAAAAGGCAAATTAAGAAGTTATATAAATATTACCACAATAAATTATTCCTACACTTTCAAATGTATTATTATTTTTTCTATTTGTCCCTAATACCTATTTATGAACAGAGACTTCACTCTTTGATTTTGAAATGCTGCTGGTTGAGGCTTTTTAAAGTGAGCACAACTATTATGTGTAACGGCGATTGTGCTTTTTTATAACTCCTGACACTCGGCGGAGGTTCCCTGATATTTTGTAAATATGCTGCACTGAATTAAACACACCCTGATTAGTGGCTGGTTTTCGGCCCCCAAATACCCAATTTGTCACCCCCTAATTTAAAGGAAACTTACACATTCCAAATAGTAAATGACCACACAGGAGCATGGGTGTACTCCTATAGAAGTGTGTTAATATTATTATTTTTTTTTTAAGTGTGACAACACAAACAATCACTGACTATTCACTAAAAAGGTGAGTTGAGGTGTTTAAACTATTTAAATTATAAATTGTGCAAGTGAGTTTCCCCTTCTAAGCAAACTCACCAAAATTATCAATGCCCAATGTAAAGTTGAGGTGAGATGAACATTTCATCTCACCTCAACTCACCTATAATTCACCTTATATTGAATAGCCCCATGAGTGTGTCTAAACAAATGTATACCTAAGAGGCTTAGAAAAACCTGTAGTAACTTCTACCGTTAAAAGACCAATTCGTTAAATGATATGCAGTTTAATCTTGCAGGTCAAACAGTTAATTGTACTGAGAATTACTTTGAGATACAGAATGTCACAAGACAGATCTTTCATTCCTTTGAGACCGTGACAGGTCACAGTCAATATATAGCACTTTACAGTATTAGAAGACTAATGTGTCTAATCGGTTTCATATGCATCATGCATTGAAGCAGCACAGAAAACAGGGCATGCACCGCACTATGAATGGAAGGTGCAGGTAAATGTGATCATTTGTAGAGTTTTCACATAACTGAGTGCAATCTCTCTAGTTTGTGTAAATGTCAGTGCAGCTGTAATACATACCAATATTCTGAACTCCATTAGATCAGAGGGTGTACAAAATAATAATAGTAGGAAATGGAGAGTTTATACTGTTTGAGTGAACGATTTTTTTAAAATCACATCTTAGTACATTTTGTTATAGTTTACATTATTTGTGCTTGATTATAGTAGAGTTGTAAGTAGTATAACTGATCTCAAGGGATATGTTTTTGCTCTGAACTGGGAATTCTACACGTACTAGATAAACACTATGGGCATCATTTACTAAACAAGTGCAGTGGGGAAAAAAGCAGGTAAAACATGAGTAAGGAGCAATTTGCGAATATTTGTAACAATTTGCTCTTTTGTTTCCTGTTTCGTCCCCCTTCCGTTTATGTTTAGTTAGTGCGCATTTTTACATTTTCGCTGATGAAATGCGAATACATTTGTACATGCTAAAGACTTTTGCAAATATTTTGTGAAAAATAATTCTTATTTTGCATGGGAAAATTAGGCAAACTTTTAGAAAGTGCTAATTAAAAATGTAGAAAAAATATTTGCAAACTTGCCTGTTTTTATTAGCAAATATCCCTGTTTTTATTTGTAATTTGCTTATATTTATTATTTGAATATTAAATGTTTAGTACATTGCAAAAGGAGAAAAGAGCAAAATTAGTTTTGCGCATAAAATATATTTACTTAAGCATAGTAGAAAACTGAAATGGATCAAAATGAGGCCAATTTTTACAAGAAAATTTTACATTTGGGTTGCTTTTAAGGATCTCCCACCAAGCGTCAGTGTAGTACAACTCCCATCATGTTTAGCAAGAATCTATGTTAATATGATGGGTTATTTACCAACAGCTGGAAGATTACCATCTTGCACAGCAGTGTGATAATACATGGCTCCAAATGTGTGCTATTTATAATGTCATCTAATACTTGTCAAGAACCTGATTGTTTCAACAGCTACAGCAAAAGGGATTTGCTATTAAACATGTACAGTTTAGTAACGAAAACTTAAAGATTAAGGAACAGTGACTGCGAGCTGTCATCCTCAGCCACCTGTTGCCGTTTCAATAAATGTGCTTGTATTGTATACATGAGCAATGATAATTATCCTCGGACATATTGGATGGGAGGGATCCCATCAGTGGATGGAGAGTCTGTGGAACGTGGATGTAAATTAGTGGAACTAGACAAAAACAGTATTTTTTTTTGTAAAATGGCTTGGCCACAATGCTAAGTCTATGGAGGTAGTAGCATGGCCAGTATATATATATTTTTTTTAATTTTTGTTCTTTATTGAAATAAATAATACTTTCTTTCCAATTTACAGTTCATCAAAATCGGGTACTGGTGGGAACCAGAGGTAGATACAGTTCTCTTGAAGTAAGGGTTGATGCCTGATTTCAATGTGTCACTCATTCGTGATATTAAAGTAAAGACCGGAGAGACAGGACCAAGGAATATTCTCAGGCGCAACCCTAAATTATTAAACAAATAGAAAAAATCTGCTGACACATATCTTCTGTATCACAAATAAGTTGTACCTATATATGTTAGGTAAAGCTTTTGCATTGGTTAGTATGTTCCACTGGTTGCGACTTAAATGTACGCTACAATAATGCTTAGAGAGGAAAAAAAAAGGTAAGGTGAAAAAAAGAAAAGAAAAGGAAAAAATGAAAGGAAAGAAAACAGAAAAGAAAAGTATGGGCAGTATATTTTTGAAGGGAATTTGGCGATCCTATATATAGTGCTACGTGTTTAACATACTTAAATTAAAATATAATCAATGTTATTCTTCTTTCCCAATATCAATATGACATTACTGGTGAACAGCTTACAAGGGTATCAGTTGGATAGTTCTCCATCCGATTGAAAAATACAACTCCTATGCTTCTCAGCCTACCATTGGCCAATCAGGTCTACATGAGATTCCTAAGACTTGTAGTTGAGCAGCAGCTATAGAATTGTCTGTAGCCAACTTTTAAATTAAACACTGGCCATGCAAGCAACCCAACCGACTAGTGGATAATCATAACATTCCCTACAATAGTGATGATGAACTGGTAGCACATGCTTCCATTGTGCTCATTAATCATGGAAGCTCAAGAAAAAATTTCATGAGGTGCTGATGTGGAACCATTGGAGGGGAGGTAGCTCACATAGATATGGTAAGGATGATCTGATGCGAAGGAAGAAGAGGGTCTGCTATAGAGAGCAGATATTGGTGTAACATTGTTGTTAACAAAGGCGAAGAGGGAAAATAAACCCGAAGAAGGGGATGATGAAATGTAGATAAACGTAGATAAATAGGGGGAATGAAATAGGTAATGATAAAAAAAGTGAAGGGGTGCTAATCTTTAACTATGTTTCTGTAGAAGATTAGACTCTCATTAGGCCACCATTGGTCTACGATATACATACCGGCTCTGCTTTTTATAAACTAGTACAAGTACTAACTTCGAAATGCAGACTTCAATGAATTGCAAAGGTAGCTCATTGCTGTTGATGTGCTCAGTATTACATCTTACCCAAGACATTATATATGGCTTGAATTCAGAGACGCAAAGTTCCTTGTTAATTGAATTCAAATTAAACTGGCATTCTAAACACAGACATTTAACATGCTAAAATTACATACCAGTCCATAGCTCGGAAAGTATTACAGCTGTTAAAAATTCCCCTTAAATAAGTGTCAGTGTAGCAAATGGAAAATATTTGCAGCTCGCAGGATGAAAGATTTCATGAAATGTTATAAACAAACGAAAATTCAATTGAAGGTCCTTTACAATTCTGTGGCAAATTAAAGACAAAAATGACATCTAAAATGCATGTTCTATCTACATGGAAAATGTTTTGCAATATTTCACATAATTTAGAACTCTTGCTGTGTTTCAGATATCAAAGGAATGTTTTTTTTTCTATTTATTTCACGTGTTGTTGGGTAACTGCACATTACAGGAAGACACCACATATGTTATGATATGATATAGGCAACAGGCTTCCCCTCCACTGTAACCTACAGTAAGTCAGTAGTACAATTGACCATATCTGCACATTTAATACAAGTCAGCAGACCTGTTTTTTTTTTATAGAAATCGCCAATTAATTGTGTCATAACCATTGTTATAACCAAGGGATTCTGGGTAATAAAATGCAAATAGAGTTAATACTCTAATGTACATGTACTGCTTTACAGGAAGTGCACAGGAAAATAGCAGGTAATACAAACTTCATACCTCACAACATTTTTCCCCACTGTGAATCAGGATGCCAGAAAGGGGCAGAGCTTGGAAGGTCAAGTGTGAGGGCTACCACAAATGTGCGGTAGCACTGTCATTCTGACAGCTCTAATCACCTTCTCCATTGTCCCAGACACCAAAGAATGTGATCAGGGATGCAAAATGTTGGTGTCCCGCTGAGTTCTACCTCTGTCCGGAAAGTGGACAAAGGTAGAATTGTTGGCCTGCCAAAAGCCCTGCCCATAGCCACACCCAGGAATTCCCCCAAAACAAAAGTGTTGCTCTTTTCACTTTGAAATATGCCTTGTAACTTTTTATATATTTGTTTGTCATTTCTTGCAATACACAATAGATATGTGAATGAAGCAATGTATGAGAGGTGGTTAAAATGGAACCAACTGAATGGAATTTCGTGGATCATGTTCCTTGTCCAGTTAAAGCATTTGAAAGATAATATTTGTAGCTCATAACCATTAACCAATGTAGCTCTGCAACTGGTGCTTTGTTCTAACATCCAAGACAAACATTTTCTGAAGTATATCCCAGAATATAAAATAGGCACGTTCCTGACAGGTGGCAACCCTATGGCAAAATCAATATGTAGGAAGCAGAGAAACATATTTCACTGATTTGTTCTCAGCGAGATCAGTTGTCTGACTGGATAAGAGTTTCAACTTCAAAATAAAGCTCAGGTTTCTCAACAATTTGCTGGTGGATTTAAATCTGGTAGAGAGCAGAAATTATAGAACAGGCCTTTCAAGGAATTCCCTCACTCGAGATTACCATGTCAAGGGAACTACTTAATTGCTACCAAATAAACAAAATGATAATATGTATACAGTGAAAATGAAAACAAATTATAACAAAAACTAAGAAAATCGTTGACAAATTAGATTTTTGATAATAGGCAGAGGACTCATTTGATGTAAGAACCATATGTAGAATCTGTTTAACTTTCAGGGCTCAACTCAGCCCTTCATCCTCCTGAGGTAGATAAATTGGGTACCATTAAATTGTGTAATAGTAATATCCCTCGGGCAAAAAATAGACAAAATTTCCAAATTTGTCCTGGAATGGACAAATGTTGGTGTGCTGAGCATGTCGCAGGCGCAAATAATATACAGTATGTGTAAAATTATGCCTACCAAGTATGAGAGATGGCGGGTGAGTTTAATTATGCTTTAGCCAATTCATATAACCAAAACCTCTCATTTATATTATGTTCACGCATTGTTGTGAAAAGCGCAGCATATAATAAAGGATTTCACAATCATGGTTTTTAATACCAATGTTAATAATACTGAATGAAAATATTTCTTTCACATGTTACCTGTCATAACAATCCGATTAGATGTAGCTGCTTTAGAATTTAGAAATCAACTGATTGTAATGATGCTAGGGGCTATCAACGACATCTCCTGAAGAGGGTAACATTCTATCAGCTTCATCAAGTCTTGTAATGATAAGCCACTCACTTAGTATCTTATACTTACACTTCAGATCTTCACATTAGCGGAGCTGTAAAATGGAAGAGCTCGATGGATTTATGGAAATACTTAGTTTACTCCCTGGAAGCAAAGCGCACCACAAGTCAGACTAACAGAGTCAAAAAAAATGTTTTATGGAAACAGTGAGAGAATGAAAAAGCTTTTCAGTCATCAGGATATTGGCTATTTGGCTTCAAGCCTACTTGTGAGGGTGACTGGAAAAAAAAACTCTAAAGCCAAAATGGAATAAAGTGCATGTTTTGCTGGTGCATGAAACACTGGTGAAATCATAATTTATTTCACCCCACTGCTAAATTGAAATATGAAATGCATTCATATCTGGAAAAAGCAGTTACAATAGGAAACAGATTGGAATGGAGCTTTCAGTTTTCCTAATGTTTTATTCTGTCTGTTGAACATTGTACCTGCCATACATTGGATCTCAAGCAGCAGCGAGGGTCATGTGACATAGCATGAGATCACCTGCCGCGGCATGACAACAATCGACCAGGTGTTAGGAGCCCACTTCTTTTGTATTTAAAAAATGCCATTTATTCACACTGTACAGTCAGTGGTGTATCTTGATTTTGTGCTGCCCTAGGCAAACAAAATCCGGGCACCCCCCTACCCAAGCTGCACACCCACGTTACACACCTAAGACATGCCCCATCATTCAGACTCACATCAAGCTTACACTCCCATCACACTCAGTCACACACTCCTACTCCCATCACACTCAGTCACACACTCCTACTCCCATCACGCACACACACTGTCTCCCATCACACACACTCTGACTCCCATCACACTCAGTCACACACACTGTCTCCCATCACACACAGGTCACACACACTGTCTCCCATCACACACACTCTGACTCCCATCACACTCAGTCACACACAGTCTCCCATCACGCTCAGTCACACACACTGTTTCCCATCACACACACTCTGACTCCCATCACACTGTCTCCCATCACACTCAGTCACACACACTGTCTCCAATCACACACACTCTGACTCCCATCACACTCAGTCACACACACTGTCTCCCATCACACACACTCTGACTCCCATCACACTCATTCACCCACACTGTCTCCAATCACACACACTCTGATTCACACACACTGTCTCCAATCACACACACTCTGACTCCCATCACACTCAGTCACACACACTGTCTCCCATCACACACACTCTGACTCCCATCACACTCAGTCACACACACTGTCTCCCATCACACACAGTCACACACACACACATCCCATCAGCACTTACCTTTCCCTGGCAGGCAGGCAGCATGGTCCCTCCATGCTGCCTGTTCGGCTTCCCGGCGATTGTGCCGACAGGTAACGTGACCGGGCGCGCGTATGACGTCAGCGCGCCCGTCACGTGACTGTCGGCACTTCCGCGGGTTTTGAGGTTGATAAAAATACATGCAATGTATAATTTGAACTCTTATGCACATCTCTAAATAAAACTTAGTAAAATAAAACACAACGATGTGTTAAGTTGCTGATTGATAACAGTCTCTTAAACAAGTCTTAGAAAGAATATATTATGCTGTAATAAGTAGTGGAATTTTCATTAAAATAAATAACGCTGCTTCATTAATTTATGAACATTAATAAATTGACTTCACTCCAGTCAACTCAAGAATAAGAGTGGCTTCCTTCAGTGAATTCAAATAAGCAGCAGCAGCCAGAAGGCAGGCAAAAAATAAAACATTTTAACTATTTATTATGCTTAATTATTAAGAGTCCCTCTGCAAAACCCATAAGGTGAGCTGTGACATGTGCCTTTCATCATCTGAAATGGTCAGCCGTGTGTTCTTTGAGCAATAGTATTATAATATTGTATTGCTTTTCTTTACTCTGTGTACACTGGGCTGTTTTTTCATTTAGTTTTATTGATTTCTGCCAAAGTTGGCATCGTTCATGGGGAGACATACAAATATACTTTATATATTTAGATGGTGTCCTACACTGACATGCTTAAACATGCCTCATTGAGGGTGTCTTACATACTTGTATACTCATCCCATAAAAAGGTTTTCCACACAGATGTCATTATTATATCTCTCCTCTATAATCTATAACTGTAATTGTTGGACCTACCACAGAAGATAAACACCACACCTCTCCTTTAGTTGCTCCACAAGATTTTGGCAGGAACTAGGGCATCATAAAATCTTTTTTCCACTAAGGTTTTTTTCTTATAGAATGACAGGAGCCTAGAGACAAAGGCAGATATGTTCCTTTCTACCTGGAACCAACCATGACATATGGACCTGTCGACTGGGGAACTGGAGTTCAAGGGTTGGGGTTGAAAGGGTCTGTATTTGGCCGCAGCACGATGTCCATGATTCGGGGGGCTAAATTCCCACTCAACAAAAAACAATTATCGGACTCAAATATTAGTGATGTAGTCAGAGACTGGATCCCAGTTACAAAGTGCCAAAAGAGTCAAAGTCCATAAACAGTCTGATAACCAGCAAACAATAAGTTCAGTAACTTATCCCAGTATCCAATGGAGATATGAAGCCGAAATCAGAGTATCTACAAAAGTCAGGAATATAAAGTTGATCGGAGCAAAACACCAAAACATCTGCACTCGGACATCTTTGGAAAGGAGGTTTACATACTCTGCATGATAGGTAGCAGGTGCAGATGGGTAGTAAGATCAAGAGTAGCATACTTATTGCTGTACAGTCCAGAATCACATTTTTGGTACATGCATCCATTTAAAAAAATAAATGGCATGTGCTCTTCATTGAACATTCAGAATCCATGTAATAACATTTACAATATGTTCTTGTATTACACGTTCATAATTTTCTACCACGTTTACTTCTAGGACACGGTCCAGCCCCTCTGACAGCAAGATACAGCCCAATTTATTTAACTACTCAAGTTCTCATCAGCCCTATAAATGTGTAGTTTACTTTGAATAAAGTAATTTAAACAGTTCATTTAAACTGTTAATTTTAAATAAAGCTGATTTAAACAGTTTGTGAACTAAGTTTCTATTAATGCAGATTAACCAAACTTTATTTAAGGCTATTAAGCTATAAGTTACTAACATTATAATAATAAATCTAATTTTATAAACATGCGGCCAACTTCATTAAAAAAAAAACGTGGTTGTCCCTGCCCTAGGTAACCCCAATGTTAAGTTTCTTTAAAAGATTAAAACAATAAGCTTCTCTAAAGTTGAACAAAAAATGTGTAACACAGAGTATATTTTATGAGGGACTAGTCCAACCATATCCTCATTCGACTGCAGAATGACATCTGAAGTATTTTAGTCATGGCTGCTCTTTTTCTCATCTATACGAAATACTCTTGCAGTAGCAGCACACCGCATGACTCTAAAATGTGTCTCGTAAAACAAATCTTTCCACAATCTCCCCTCAAAGGATTGCCCATGGCAGAAGATCCTAATCCACTGTGCAATTTATATAGATTTTTGATTTGGTCCGTAGCATGTTGTAAATAAAAGCTTCCTGTAATTTGACACAATGTGGAAATAATATAATCACACAATGTGCAATGCCTTTGTTTCAACTATTGTAAAAAAAAAAAAAAAGAAAGTGAACAATTTGGGTATTTTTACTGATCATATCCATTGTAATTTATGTACAAAGTCTAGCTGTTCCTTAATCATATAAAAATCAAAATAAATGCGATCTTGTGACTTTTGAATATGAAATAAACTTTATCAGTGAAAAGGATATTGTTTGTGTTGATGCTCATTTTTAGGTAGTCTAGTGTATTGTTTATGTTAAATTCAGAGCTTTAAAAAAAATTAAGCAGATATTGTAATTAAAAAAGACAAACATTTTCGTCAAATGTAATTGGTAAAAGATCCCCACAGAGTTCAAAGTTTAAGTGGAACCGTCCAAAGTTGGGTCCACTATTCAGTGTTCCCAACTTCTCTTAAGAATATATTCTGTACATTCTAGTGTATGTTGGTTTGCCACTTTGAGTGACAGTGCTATCATGCATATGCAGTAACTCTGGTACTCCCCCATCCAAGGCATGTCCCTCAACATCCCACATTGCACTCTTGGCATCTATAGAGGTATGATAAAGAGAACAAATATTATAATTACACAAATCTAACTTCTTTATGGTCCTCAAAATATTAATTTCTAGATCTATTTCAACATTGGAATTAAATATTGTCAGAAATATTGTGGATCTTCAGTAATTTTATAAATGTCCAATCAGATATAAAAGTGTCAATTGGTTTGTAAGTTGGAGTTTGCAAGCAAATGCATAAAATAAGAGAAATTTATGTTTTAATTATATCTGTGATGTCTCAAACTAAGTACGTCACCTTGTGGCTTGCTATGTAAAGTACTTATTTCCCATTGAAAATCACTTAATTTGCATATCAAGCCACAGCTGATGTCATAAACAGGAAACACAGATATAGTCTATTTAAAAGAACTGTGGAAAAGCTCAAAAAGTAGGTACTTTAAATAATGCAAATCCAGAGGACTTTACAGGAAGTTAGGGCAAAACCTCCACATAGGGTGTTTCCCTCCCGTCGGTTTAGGTCAGATAAGGTCTACACATCTCTTCTTTCTGGAGACCATAGCTGCTACTCTAGTTCCTGTTTCACCAACATTTCAGGCAACTCCACTCAACTGGCATGGGGGTTTCCTTCAAATCTAGGTCTCATAATATCACATGTTAGACAAAGTCAGGCATGCTAGATGCAAAGTGTATAGACAGTTATTATTCATAAAGCAATAAGTCCTTGTGCTTTTTATTAACAGTGTACATTGCAATTTATAATACAAATATACCATTAGCGAGGTAATGCTACAACACAACGGGGTTTTTAAAGCATCAGATATACAAATAAATATTGTAATAAAGACATTCCGGTCTTAAAGAGTTTATAGTATAAACAAAAGAACTGGACCAAATCCAAGACACAGTAGGAGGGCTTCCTCCTGTTGGTCCCTTGTCTTCTTTGAGAACTAAGTCAAGCAGTTTTATTTCCCATTTGACAAGGCTGTTTTTATAAGAATGCTGATAATTTATACAGGAAATTGCATAACGCACTGTTGTCCAAAAAAAACTTAAGAGATAGCCTTGAGTTAATGGCATGATTTTGTTTGGTTTAGTATAGTGACTGCCTTTTATGGACTGAGGAGAAAATTGCAATATTGTTTTCTTTTAGTTAAAGCAATGTAACTCCGGCGGAAAACTTCATTAAGTTGAACAGTAAACGTTTTTAAATAACCGGTCACTAATTGAAAACGAAAGCTTTGTTTTTCATACACAGGAGCTGTGCAGGTGAACTTAGAACATGACCGGGTTATATGTGGAGTAGTCACCGAGATGGTGGGAAACATTTTTTTTAAATTATGGATTCCAATTATTGCAACATATGAACTATGCTTGTAAAAAAAAAGACGTAAGTAGATTTGTAAATTTAGGTTCAAATTGCCAGTGTGTCCTTCAGGCACTTGGTCGAGAAGAAGAAACTGCTAATGCCTAGAAATACAATCAAGCATTGGGTCCACCCTCCAGAATAATCGTACCTTCAGGATACGTAGCTGTTTGTAGTCTTGAGTGTCAAGAAAGCAACTATACGTAGCAAGGATTCACTCTTATTTCATTTGATAGGTTGTCCATGTTAGTTTTGTCAACAGCCAATGGATAAATTAGAAAGACTGAGTGCATAACATCTACAGGTAGAAAGCATATCATGTGCAGATGGCTTATATTACATTGTTTGCCATAACCTCCAGAACCTGTGTATTAGATATGGTTCTAAGCTTCTGCTGGAGCCCGGATAGGCATAACTCATGTCAGTCCATCTACTTAAATTACCCCACTTAAATTTGAATCAGTTTTAGGGTGCATCCCAAAATGCAGCAAAATAGCACAGATTTAAAGAATGAAAACACCACTGTGTTGTATGGATTTGCATAACATATGTATGTATTACAACAAATCAAAGTCAAAGTGTTTCTACCTGCTTTGCTGAGGATTTGGCAGGAAAAAAAGCAGACGGGTATAATTAATCAGATGTTCCTCTAACCAGAAAACGAATTTCTGCATACAAGTCCTGGTTACTTGTCTTATGATCTGAATTATATTGAACCTTTATTTTAAAGGCTGCTGCTAAAATTTGGGATGTTTCTAATTTGACATGCTTTGTGGTTGAAGTCAATGTGGCAATAGAGAGACGTTCGACTTACTTGAGTTAGTTTCTTTCTGGAGTTAGGGGTGATTATTCCACTTGCTATTTCCATCTTCAAAGCACATTTCTAATATTGCTTTTCGTGCCAGGTTACAGTTGGCTGTGTTTCTCAAATCACTGTTTATATTAAAGAAAAGTGCCTAATTAGCCTTGAAAAAACATTTCCCAAATTCCACATTCATAGATCACAGGGTTTTTTTTATCGTGTTTCAATGTGTAAGTGGGTTGTAGGTATAGAGGAATTCACTTTGCCATCATTATTTCTAGAAGGACAATATATCTAGACTGGTCACTAAACTGATATGTAGGCTATATGTCATATACACCCCCCCCCCCCCAAAAAAAAAAACCAAAGGAGAGAAAGTGTCAGGTACCTTTGTGTTGGAGGTTCCAGACATATCCTCTGTACCACTGCTGTGCATGTGCCTTGTATCAGGAATTAAACATTTCATAAGGTTCATATTGAGTATACCAAAGGAAATGAAGATATGAATTAATTCATATCCTACTCCTTTGCTGCTTGCTACAACATCATTTACTCATTGACCATTCTAAATACCAGATGTCTCTAGATGTTCCTATTATGTTTTTGTTTCTCTGGCTTTCTGACTTGCCTCTGTCCTTTTGATCTTGACCTCTTGCCACCTACCCCGACCCCTTGAACTGTATTCTGGATTTGATTTTGCATCAGTGATCTGTAGTACTTTTTTGCCGATTTCTACATGATTACCACCCATACTGGAGGAAACACAATCACCAAAATAATCAGGCTCTACCATGCTGGTGAGATATTAAGTCCTCTGATGGAAAATTCATGTCCTAGGATCACGGTGCACAGAAATCCATTGACCAAACTAGATGCAGACAAATAAACAAACACAGCGGCACTCCAAAATCCAGAAAAAACGATGCATATTTAATCAAAACTGCAGTGATAGGAAGCAGGATACAGAAAAAAAAATGTTTTATGTACCATGAAACTTAATCATAAGTGATGGATGTTTCTGTTTATCTACTTGAGGCTTAACCTCTGAAAAGGGTAGCTGTCAAGTTTTCTGTGGCTTTTCTAGCATGGTCCAGCCATCCCCCAGACATCAAAGATAAAATATGAAATTATTTATATATATATATATACTGCAAACTTTTTAAATATTTTTATTGGTAATGAACATTATCTGTAATAACTTACTATATACAGGGAGTGCAGAATTATTAGGCAAGTTGGATTTTTGAGGATTAATTTTATTATTGAACAACAACCATGTTCTCAATGAACCCAAAAAACTCATTAATATCAAAGCTGAATATTTTTGGAAGTAGTTTTTAGTTTGTTTTTAGTTTTAGCTATTTTAGGGGGATATCTGTGTGTGCAGGTGACTATTGCTGTGCATAATTATTAGGCAACTTAACAAAAAACAAATATATACCCATTTCAATTATTTATTTTTACCAGTAAAACCAATATAACATCTCAACATTCACAAATATACATTTCTGACATTCAAAAACAAAACAAAAACAAATCAGTGACCAATATAGCCACCTTTCTTTGCAAGGACACTCAAAAGCCTGCCATCCATGGATTCTGTCAGTGTTTTGATCTGGTCGCCATCAACATTGCGTGCAGCAGCAACCACAGCCGCCCAGACACTGTTCAGAGAGGTGTACTGTTTTCCCTCCTTGTAAATCTCACATTTGATGATGGACCACAGGTTCTCAATGGGGTTCAGATCAGGTGAACAAGGAGGCCATGTCATTAGATTTTCTTCTTTTATACCCTTTCTTGCCAGCCACGCTGTGGAGTACTTGGACGCGTGTGATGGAGCATTGTCCTGCATGAAAATCATGTTTTTCTTGAAGGATGCAGACTTCTTCCTGTACCACTGCTTGAAGAAGGTGTCTTCCAGGAACTGGCAGTAGGACTGGGAGTTGAGCTTGACTCCATCCTCAACCCGAAAAGGCCCCACAAGCTCATCTTTGATGATACCAGCCCAAACCAGTACTCCACCTCCACCTTGCTGGCGTCTGAGTCGGACTGGAGCTCTCTGCCCTTTACCAATCCAGCCACGGGCCCATCCATCTGGCCCATCAAGACTCACTCTCAATTCATCAGTCCATAAAACCTTAGAAAAATCAGTCTTGAGATATTTCTTGGCCCAGTCTTGACGTTTCAGCTTGTGTGTCTTGTTCAGTGGTGGTCGTCTTTCAGCCTATCTTACCTTGGCCATGTCTCTGAGTATTGCACACCTTGTGCTTTTGGGCACTCCAGTGATGTTGCAGCTCTGAAATATGGCCCAACTGGTGGCAAGTGGCATCGTGGCAGCTGCACGCTTGACTTTTCTCAGTTCATGGGCAGTTATTTTGCGCCTTGGTTTTTCCACACGCTTCTTGCGACCCTGTTGACTATTTTGAATGAACCGCTTGATTGTTCGATGATCACGCTTCAGAAGCTTTGCAATTTTAAGAGTGCTGCATCCCTCTGCAAGATATCTCACTATTTTTGACTTTTCTGAGCCTGTCAAGTCCTTCTTTTGACCCATTTTGCCAAAGGAAAGGAAGTTGCCTAATAATTATGCACACCTGATATAGGGTGTTGATGTCATTAGACCACACCCCTTCTCATTACAGAGATGCACATCACCTAATATGCTTAATTGGTAGTAGGCTTTCGAGCCTATACAGCTTGGAGTAAGACAACATGCATAAAGAGGATGATGTGGTCAAAATACTGATTTGCCTAATAATTCTGCACTCCCTGTATAACTATGAACTTCAGATAACTAGAGAGCAAAATAATTTGTGACTGGGTTTTAAGACTCCATCATTTGAACATTTTTTATTTATAAATAAAGAGATTGTGTTAATAGAATTGCAAACAAACTAGTAGATTAAAGTGCTTAAAATGAAGTTATTTAATTGAAAGATTGCATGGACTGAAGGCCTTTTAAATAAAAATGTATTGATGCAGGAATGCAAATAAAGAACATTATTGAGCCCTCTCTGGATGTATAGCTCTTTTATGACGCATACATTTTGTTTAGAATCTTGGGTCAGATAAGGAAGAAAGATCTGACGCAAGATTCTAAAACAACATGTCTGCCCACGACAGATCTATACTGAGCAAAGAGGTCTCAGTAACATAATTTAAATCTAGATCAGTTGTATTTGACTGTACACTGTTTTTTAACAGTCAAAATTTAAATTATAAGAGAATTCAAGTAGTTTATCTGGTTATCAATTGATTTTCTACTCACCAAGGGAAAAGGGGGTTAGCTGGATAAATAATCTATAAGAAACAAAGATATAATAAAAATTATTGTTTTAAAACTTACTTAATTTGTATTCTTTTATTAAAGCATTTGTATTTAAAATGTCTTCATATGATGCACTCTTTCAGTTAAACATAATACAATTTTTGTCCACCAGCCCTCTAAGAGCAAAACATGCTTGAATGTATCTCACTGCACGCTATAGGTCCTGGGATCAAGGAGCTGAGCTAAAGGACGATTGTGGAATAAAAAAGTACTTTTGTTACTGAAAGAGTGCAAGTGTAGGTGGTTAAATAGAAATGCTTTAATGAGAGAACACACAGCCCTCTTTGCTCCAAACAGCTCTAACAGGGAGCAGATATTGCTTACACTTTTGGGTCAGATCTTCCTGCAGTTAATCCAAGTTGAATGGATCTGACCCAAGATTCTAAACAACATGTCTGCCTCCTGATAAGGCTCTATGGAGAATAAAGAATTTAATATGTTATTTTGTCAATCTTTCAATTACAAAGATTACATTTTTGTCAACAGCTGTAAATGCATAAACTTTGTATATCATGACAATGAGAAAATTAATACATAAACTTTGTTTATTATACCAATGAACAATAAATGCATAAACTTTGTTGAGCCATCTTTTGGACCACACTGCCTGTCAGTGCCATATTTGCACCAAACAATATATCTGTGCCATCCTTGTGCACCAAACACGTTCTCTTTGTTGCTGTCTTTGTTTCCAGTATCACTGTACCCTATTTGTCCTAAAACAACCTGCTATTGTCATCCTAAACACCAAATAACCTGTGTATGCCATCTTTGCTCCAAACATACTCTCTGTGCCATCCTTGTTCCCCAAATAGCGATTAGTTCACCAAACAGCAGAGCCAACCAGGAGCATTAAAAAATAAACATCTTCCTGCATAGAAGTTTCCAGTGGGAGTCAGGTGATCATAGAAAGCAGCACCATGGTGATAGGGAATGAAGCAAAAAATAAATAAAAAAGCAACCATCCTTGGTGAAGATGAGCTGACCAGAACTATTTCTTTCCCACTCGTCACTAGTCATTTGTCTCCCATGCCGGCGCATCGCCCGCTAAACCCTTCCGCAACAAACGTGTAAAAATGTAAATGGGCAGCACTCACAAGTGAAAAATCTAATTCATGAGTTTATCTCGGCACAGATTAGATTTTTTACTGCATGAACGTGTCCACAGGCACCTTAAAATAGGCCCTGTGTAGAACAGACAGAACCAGACACAACAGTCTATAAAATTAAAGTTACAAACGTCTTACATTCCTACAGAGAACAGCTGGCTAATGAATGCTACATTTTTAGCAAGTTAAACTCCACAAAGGGAACCCATTTCAGTCAGCTGCTCTCTGCAGCAGAAGTAATAACGCATTCTACCACTTGCCTGATGAGTAATGCAACATAAATGGTTTTGAGAATGGCTTATGAGATGGTAACTGTAAGTCTAATCAACTAATAGTAATAGAAAACTGGTAGCTTAGAAATGTGTATGACTTCTAAATCCTGATCTCATAATATGGTGCAAACTTAATGACTCCACAGGGGATTCAAATAATGATTTGGGAAACATTGAATGTGTTGGTAGATAAGAACGGTTTGGTCAGCACATATTTCTACCTGTGGTAAATACCTTATGTGGTTTTTTGGCCTTATCTTCTGTTCAGGATAGGCTTAAATTGGTGGTCAAATGACCAGATCAACCAATTATTTAGGGTTCTCCTCTGATGATTTTACAAGTGACCATGCCCCCACTACTTCTAGGTCACTGGTCCCCAAACCAGTACTCAAGGCCCATCCAACAGTCCAGGATTTAAATATGACCCAGTTGTGTCTAAGGTGTTTTTAAAAAAAAACACTTTAGACACAACTAGGTAATCCCTATATCCTGGACTGTTCGATGGGCCTTGAATACTGGTTTGGGGACCAGTGCTCTACATTGTAAGCTGGCAAGCAGGGCTTTTTCTACCTCTACTGTATCAGTCTGTTCTTGTTCATATAACTTAGTATTTAGTCCCCCTCTGTGCTCTGTGCCAAGCGCTATGTAAATCACTGGCTCTATGTAAAGAAGTGTTAATGTAATAAGGAGGGCTTGGAGAGATAGGCAGGATTTTTACTTTAGCAGCAGCAATACATCTATTACACTTTATTTGCAGTTTTTAGAAGATAGGAATCGTTGAGAAAAAATCTGATAAGAGATCTAGATATCTAAATATAAGTTTTCGAAAAACAGTAGGTGGAAACATAGAAACATAGAATGGTTTGGCAGATAAGAACCATCGGTCCATCTAGTCTGCCAAATTCCCCCGTGCCCTATCTTATAGCTAGGATAGCCTTGTGCCTATCCCACGCAGGCTTAAACTCCTTCACTGCGTTTACCTCTACCATTTCCGCTGAAAGGCTATTCCATACATCCACTACCCTCTCAGTAAAGTAATACTTCCTGATATTACTTTTAAATATTTGCCCCTCTAATTTAAGACTACGTCCTCTAGTTGTGGTAGTTTTTCTTATTTTAAACATACTCTCCTCATTTACTGTGTTCATTCCCTTTCTGTATTTAAATGTATGGAACTGCCCCTTTAATTCATGATTGCCACTAGTGACTAAATAGAACCCACAGGGGTCATTATTTTATTAAATGCAATTAGGCTGTGGCGAATATTGCATTCCCCTAATGCACAGGGGCCGCACAGAGAAAGTCGGGAATATAAGTAATAATTTCCCAGGAATGTGATTTATTGGTGTAATAAATTATTTTGAAGATAAGGGAAGGAAACGAGAAACCTCACTGTTCTTTAGCAAGACAATCCATCAATGACATCAAATTAGGGAAAGTCACTGAATCCACAGCACTGAAGTTTAATTATTTATTGGAAAGTAAAGAAATCTCAACCTGACAGTCTGGAGAGCAGACTAGCAGTAAATGTGACCCGGAATGGATTAAATAAATATAGATTTATCTATATGCCAAATCATGATTTTTGCATTTTATTATAATCATTAAATAGTAGTTAAGTGTGGTATATTTCCAACCATCTAGGTATCATATTGTTATATAGAATAATAGCACCGTCAGGGCTACACTGTAATTAAATGATAACAGAGCAGCGTTGAAAATAACTACATTATAGGGGAGAATAGAAACTTTAATGCGGCTTCTGGTTATGGGAGAATACTGAGAACATTCCTAATGACTGCTTAGTTTGGGTCTTATTGTTAGTTAGCTCCCCTTGCTGTAGCAATACCTTTAAGGACAACTGTAGCAAAATGTAAAAATCTGTTTAATTGAAAGATTACATTAAGCATAGGAATTGTATATAGAAATACTTTATTGAAAGCATTTAAATAAATTACCTTTTAGGGCCTTCTTTGGTCACTAAAGCTCAATCAGGAGGCAGACCTTGTCTTTAGAATCTTTAGTCAGATCAGTCAGATCTTTGTTTATCTGAACCAGGGTGAGTGAAGATCTGACACAAGATTCTAAATAACATGTCTGCCCCCTGAGAGAAAGATTTGGAGTAAAGAAGACACAAGACATTTCATTTGTATTCTTTTTGTATTCTTTCAATTAAAGATAAGTCTTTTTTTTGCTACAGTTGTCCTTTAAGAAATATAAAATGTCCACTTTTACAATCAAATAGCTTGCTGTGGCTCCATCTATAAAAAAATAAAAAATAAATAACCCTCCCCTGTCCAATAACCCTCAGGGGAGCAGTGTTTTGTTTGTTATTACAAATACAAAGGTAACATAGTTAATCCTAAAATCTACTACTGTAGCAGAAATTACTCTGAATATGTTTTTCTGGATAGCCATATGGCCAGGTCAGACTATCTTTCCAGAGTTAGCCCTTTACTACAACTACAGACACAGGCAAAAGCCACAATAGTATAAAATATATGTAAGTTTTTACACTATTGTGGCTTTTGCCTGTGTCCTTTTCTTGCTATTGAATTTCAGTGGGGATAGAGGTATTTCCCCATTTGGTAGTGATCAGCACTTTATTCAGTATATTTGGTTGCACCCACCACTTTATACCTTTCTATTTTTGCAGCTTTATAAAATAGCTCTAATGCTTTGCACTGTAACGCATTGTGCTTAAACTGTGTATGGCTAGACATTAATGAAGTGAGCTCCAGACACACCGGAGCTGTTTTGGATAGGCTACAACTCAGACGTTGCATAACTGTACCCTATTTGGCTCTGCTCGGCTGTGTCCAGGGACTGGAGAACCAGGATGTTTGCAGGCATGCAACTGAGATTTCTGCTTATATTAAGCTGAGTGAATATCTGGAGCAACCCTTTGGTGGAGGAGACCCGCCTCATCTATTGATTGGACTATTGCTTTCCAACGGCTTGTGTGATATTCTCACAAGTGCAAGAAACATTGAAGTTCCCAGTTGAACATTTTATTTTGCTTATGTTCAATACTCCACAAACATCCAACTGTTCCATTGAGAATCAGCAGATCATTGGCATAGTTACATTTTAACCTTTTTATCCTACATGCTTCTCATGATTGTAATAAATTACCTCCATCTATTTTGTTTATTAACTTCGGATGCATACTGTGATTTTAACACACCAACTGAATCAAGAATCACAAACGACAGATACTATTCTACCCCAGTGATAAATGATCACAGTCCCACCTTCTGTGCAATCTAACAATTTAAACAGGTATTAGAAAGATTCCAATTATACAGCATTGTCAAGCACATTAATATTGTGAGTCATTTTATTCTGTTTGAGACATGTGCTATCTAGCAGATACACACTCAGTAGTGTTACAGAAATAATCTGTCAGAATGTAATCAATTATTTTACCTTCCTTTTTTTCCAGGCAATAGTGGACGCTGTTTCTGTTTACATAGTATTATAGTGATTTTGAAATAGATTTATTTCTGCTTATTGGGGGGGTTTGCATATATTTGAAGAAGCAAAACTAAATGTCTGAAAAATGTTGTCAAATAATTTATATGTTTCATATCATGTTTATTATGTTGTATTATTTATTACTTGGTGCTATCCATGTTGGAATTAGATCTTCATTTGTTTTCCTCAGGAGGTGGGCCGTATCCATGTTAGATCAGGTATAATATGGGCTTTTTACCAAAGTATTTGTAGTAGATAATTAGATTGGCAACATACTAATCTAAAAAAAATTGTTTTAAAGGTCAACGAAAGATATTTTAAATCCTTGCTTTCTCAGAGTAAGCAAGGGTTAAAAACACTTCCCCTAAACAATGCAACCATGTATCTTTATAGATACACGCAGGGCTTGAGCTCAGCATTGTGTCACAGAGGTAGAGCCAGTGAGGAGTATAGCGCGTGCTGACAGTGTCAGTGCTTGCATAGCCAGTCAGATCCTTGTCTGATCTCTGATCAAAGTCTAAATTGTGTGGGGGGGGTCTCTCTCTGCTTGCGCAGGCATAGACCCTTCTTTTTACATGGGATCATCAGAGGGTGCAGATCCCCATTTTTTCAGTTTGTCTCAAGACCCTCAGTCAGTACTATGTTCCTTATACTCATCTATGTTTTTCCTGTTTTATTCAGTCTTGGTTATTATCTTAGGCAGATTTAGTTTTAGGAACTAAACACTCATCGTTTACAATCTTGGAGTTCTAGGCTAATCCTGTGTTTGTATCTGTGGTTTTGTTTACATGTCTCCTTTATGTTATGTTTCTATGCCCTATTTTTGTGCCCGGTATGACTCTGCCCTGTATGTATGTATGCACTGTATTTCTTACCCTCAGTTTTGTTTCTGCTTTGCCTTGCTGTTTTCGGTCTTGATTTTGCTACAGTATTCTGCTTTGTACTCTGCCCCAGTTCCATGCTTGTGCCCCCTGTCCTAGTTCTGCTTTTGTTCCTTAGCCCTGTACTCTGTATTTTGCTCTGTTCTATCTTTTTAGCTTGTCTCTGCCTACAGCGTCCTTTATTTATGTTCCATGACTGCTCCAGGCAGGGCCGGCCCTACAATGGGGCAAAGTGGCGCAACTGTCCCAGGTGGCACTTTTGCAGAGGCGGCACACTGCCACCTCAATAAACGATATTTTGGCTGCTCAGCAGCCGAATCTTGAAGAAGCCGCCTCCCTGCCGCTGCCCATATGACTGTCTCATACGGAGACAGTCATGCGGACAGCAGCTGGCAGCCGCATCAGAAAAGGTAAGTAAACAAAAAAAAACTCCTTCACACGGGATATGACGTTACGTCATACCCGGTGGCTGAGCTTCCCTCCTCCGTGCAGAAGGGAAGACTGCACGGAGGAGACCAGCATCGTCTGCACGGAGCATCGAGGAGGTTAGTACTGGGAAAGGAGGGGAGGAGGGTGGTGTAAAACGAGCAAAATCCTGGCATATTAAATGGCTAAATCCTGGCATATTAAATGGCTAAATCCTGGCATATTAAATGGCTAAATCTGGCATATTAAATGGCTAAATCTGGCATATTAAATTGCTAAATCCTGGCATATTAAGGGGTTAAATCCTGGCATATTAAATGGCTAAATCTGGCATATTAAATGGCTAAATCTGGCATATTGAGGGGTTAAATCCTAGCATATTAAATGGCTAAATCTGGCATCTTAAATGGCTAAATCTGGCATATTTAGTGACAAAATTCTAGCATATTAAATGGCTAAATCTGGCATATTAAATGGCTAAATCTGACATATTAAATGGCTAAATCCTGGCATATTGAGGGGTTAAATCCTGGCATATTAAATGGCTAAATCTGGCATATTAAATGGCTAAATCTGGCATTTTGAGGGGTTAAATCCTGGCATATTGAGTGACAAAATTGTATCATATTAAATGGCTAAATCTGGCATATTAAATGGCTAAATCTGGCAAATTGAGTGACAAAATCTGAGCATATTAAATGGCTAAATCTGGCATATTGAGGGGCAAAATCCTGGCATACTGAGGGGTTAAATCCTGGCATATTGCGTGAAAAAATCCTAGCATATTAAATGGCTAAATCTGGCAGATTGAGGGGCAAAATCCTGGCATATTAAATGGCTAAATCTGGCAAAATACTGTCATATTGAGTGGCAAAATTAAACTGGCATATTGATTGGCTAAATCATAATGGCATATTAATTGGCTAAATCATACTGGCATATTAAATGGCTAAATAATACTGGCATATTAATTGGCAAAATCATACTGGAATATTGAGGAGGGGGGGAGGCAGCATTTAATTATTCGCCCAAGGCAGCACAATGTCTTGGGCCGGCCCTGGCTCCAGGATTTCTGCAGGGTATAACCTGTCCCTGTCTTGTCACATACTGAACACAGAAGCTGCTATATCAGGGCCGTGGGTTGTGGCCGCACAAACCTGGGGGCTCAAGCCTACATGGGAATGCAGTTACCATGGACCAGGCCCTGTGTCTCCATTTCTGAACCGTAATTCCTGATTTCGAAATGGAAAATATGTTACCTATTTTTTGTGTTATTCATGTTCCTTATCTACTGAAACAGAACAGCAACAATATATTTTGATAGGAAGGGTACATTGGAGCATTCCCGGGATGTTACTAAGTGGTAAACAAATACCCTACTTCATCAAACCCCAGAAAAATAAATAACTGAGTTGACATCACTGATGTATCTGAATATATCTATTAAAATTCACTGTGTTTATGAAATGTGCTCAATGAAAAAGGGCACAAAGACTCAGACAAAGATTACTTTCTTAGGACAAGAATTTATTTAGGTAGTTTTCCGCCCAATTTTTTAGGTGAAAGTAAGTTTGTAAATCATACCCTAAGCAAAAGCACAGAACCATTCAGGCATCTCTGGATAAGTGAAAATACAATAATTACACTTTACATCTCCCTGCACCAAATGACAACTTGTTGTAACTAAACAACATTTGATATGTCGGCCCCGTTGTTTTGCTTTATTCACATTGTATAAATCTTGTGATAAAGATTTATGATTCTCCACACCTGTTCCCCAGTTGTTCCAAAACATAAAACAGTGTACAGATGCATGTGGCTCTCATATGTTCCGAATCTTGGGATAGAATGTTGAATTAAGGCACATTTCATGACTTCAGATGTAAATGTAATTACCCATTACCTCACAGAATAATCTTTTGAAGTGCATACTCCATCAAACATAATAAGGAAATAGTTCAGACTGTAGTCTCATAACTTGTTACTTTAACAGAGGAAAATTAAATTATCAAGTCTCAGTTGCACAGTATATTTAGACCTCTTTCTTCCTTATTCTTTTTTCACCTCCTTCTTCTTCCATTTTCTTTACTCATTCTCTCCTTTCTTATCTTTCTTTCATTCTATTTTAGAAAGAAGAAAATAACCAAGCAGTGAAAGTATATCATCATGTTAACTGTGAACATACTGGAAACAAGTAGAGTTAAAATGCACATATTTATTGGCTAGTTGAGAATTATAAAACTCTTCACCATTCGACATCCCAAATTCACAACATTAAGGAGTAAAGACAAATATGGTGGTAATTAACCAGTCTAATGATGGTATCATCGATAATTTCTGTTTAGTCTTTTTTTCTATAAAAAACCCTATTTAAAACCATACTTCTTGCTGTAGGTTAAACCCTCTTAGCCTCATGTATCAGTCTGTATGAAGGTCCCCTATATGCTCTGTAACTAGCTCTTTGTTAATTGTTGGCACCATATAAATAAATGTTAATCTAGTGTTAAACCATTATTCCAAAACTTCATATGAGCATGAAAGTTATTGACTGTAATAATTAATTGTCGAAAATCCCAAAATTACTATACAGATTAAAATGTCTTCTTGGTATTTCACATCTCACATTATTACAAAAAAAAGCACATTGAAGAGATGTCCCAGCACAGTAAATATACTGCCAGCATTTAGGAGACAATTCCTTTGCAGAAGTTCAGTGTGTAATATTTTGTGTGATATATAGAGATGAGTTTAATCTGTAGGTTTCTCGCATTACACTACCACGATTCTAAGAATTCCATTCATCTCAGTCTCCCTAGGGGAAAAAAAGTGACTGAATTGTTTAAACAAATTCTCTCAGTATAAATGAATACACGGCACAATATGTTATCTTTGCAATCTCTCCTTTGTTTAATGTAATGCAAGGCAGTTTTTTAAATGACACCTGGATCCAGCAATCATTTTTGATGGAATTATTTACTTGTCAACTCCATTTTATTATTGAGTTGATAAATAATAATGTTACTACTAATAATAATAATAATGTTAAAAATAATAACAATAATAATTGTATTCATGTTATTGATATAAAAATCAAGGTTTACAATGCTCGTAATGATATTTAACCTTAAATAAAAAGAGTTATTAAAATAACCAAATTAGATTTTATCAGGTATATAAATGTTTACATGTAATATTAAATATACTAAACTTTATAAATAATATCAATATTAACACAAATTAAATTTGCAACCTCCACTTTAATATGCTTTAAAATGTGCTAACATTGTCAGTAGTCTTGTGCCTCTGCTGTAATAGCAGGTCAGTAAGACAATAAAGAGAGAGACAAAAAATACAAATAAAACGTTTGTTCAGCATGGTGCAGAATCAGTGACAGCTAAATAAATAAATGTTAGATAGAAGTATATATATTTGCATAATACCTGTCAGACAGTGAAGGGCTGGCAACCTTTTGAGCTGGGGGGAGGGGGGGAGTAAAAACAATTTATTGGCTAGCAGAATGCTTGGTTGCATAGGGAGAGGTATTAGCAGTAGGAAGAGGGAAGTGCTCATGCCATTGTACAGAGCACTGGGGAGACCTCACTTGGAGTATTGTACGCAGTACTGGAGACCATATCTCCAGAAGGATATTGATACTTTGGAGTGAGTTCAGAGAAGGGCTACTAAACTGGTTCATGGGTTGAAGGATACAACTTACCAGGAAATGTTAAAGCATCTTAACATGTATAGCTTGGAGGAAAGACGTAACAGGGGGGATATGATACAAACATTTAAATACATAAAGATAATCAACACAGTAAAGGAAGAGAGTATATTTAAAAGAAGAAAAACTACCACAACTAGAGGACATAGTATTAAATTATAGGGGCAACGATTTAAAGGTAATATCAGGAAGTATTACTTTACTGAGAGTGTAGTGGATGTATGGAATAGCCTTCCAGCAGAAGTGGTAGAGGTAAACACAGTCAAGGATTTTAAGCATGCGTGGGATAGACACAAGGCTATCCTAGCTATAAGACCAGGAACGGGGGACTAATAAAATTATTCAAAAAAATTGGGCAGACTAGATGGACCGAATGGTTCTTATCTGCCGACACAGTCTATGTTTCTATGTTTCTATGTTGGCCCATTTTTCAATTTAATAAGCCCACATGTTATCGAAAGAGACAAAAAGACAGACAAAGGCAGGACAGACACACAAATGGACAAGCAGGACAAATGCACAGATGCAAAATGGAGAGACACACAGATGGACAGACAGAAACAGACAGAGACAGACAGAAAGAGAAAAACAGAGAAAGACAGATTTCGACAACAGACAAACAGACAAAGATACAAAGGAAGGACAGATATACTGACATATAAGAGATACTAAAGACTAGGACCTAGGTGTCCAACTGTTTCCTTCCAGCTGTTTCTGTACTACAACTGCAATAAATCCCTGCCATTCTTGAAAGCTAGTGGGGAATTATTGTCTTTTAGTCCTTTGGCAGCTGGAGGTCCAGGCACAAGGGCATTTTGTAATGAAAAGTGGTGCAGCCCCTAGCCCATTGAGCTAGGTTAGAGGGCAGTCCAGGGGGCAATTTCTCTTTCCCCCTTGCCAGTAGTTTAGCATTAAAGTATTATAATCCCATTTTTATAATTTGTTTAGGTACCTTCTGTTTGACACTCAGAGAGCACTTTTAGTAAAGAGTTATAAAGGCTGATACACCTATCAGCCATATTATTATAACCACTGACAGGTGGCAAGTCGGTGGAGGCAGTGTGATGCTTTAAGCAATATTCTGCTTGGAAACCATGGGTTCTACCATTTGTGTGATGTTACTTTGACACATACCACCTAACTAAGCATTGTTGCAGATCTTGTACATGCTTTCATGGAAACGGTACTCCCTGATGGCATTGGCCTCTTTAAGCAGGATAATGTGCCCTGCCACAAAGGTAAAAATGGTTTGAGGAACACAACAATAAGTTCAAGGTGTTGACTTGGCCTCCATATTCTCCAGATCTCAATCCAATCGAGCATCTATGGGATGGGCTGGACATGCAAGTCCAATCCATGAAGGCCCCACCTCACAACTTAAAGGACTTAAAAGATCTGCTCCTAACGTCTGGGCATCAGGTAATACAGCACATATTCAGAGTTCTAGTGTAGTCTACAGGTCAGGGCTGTTTCGGTGTCAAAAGGAGACCTACACAAAATTAGATAGGTGGTCTTAATGTTATTGCTGATCTGTGTATACAAGTGGTCTAGTTACAACTCCCCCCCCCCCCCCCCCCCCGGAGAAAGACAGAAAAAAATGGCTTTCAACCCAAAGTTGAGGCCAGAGTCAATAGACAGAGAACATTTCAACCTAGGTGAAGGATGGATCAAATCTATTTTTGAGACTAAGTAAAATTCGGCATCCGAATCTCAGAAATAGCATTGATCATTTCCCCTCCCATTACTTTCAATGGGGAAGATTCGAACCTGGGTTTTTTGTTTCTAAGTCAAAATCAGGTGCCGAATTTGATGCTCCATCCTTCACTTAGGTGGAAATGTTCAAAAATCGACCTCCTCGACCTATTCTTGAATTTTAGTGAATAGACCCAATAGAGTGTCAATTTATACTGGCCTCGAACATAACACAAAGGAGTGATATCCCATATACTCCTAAACTTAACATTTTGTGGGGAGAAATAGAAAAGCACAACTAGGAATGTATAGGTTATGCTACATGCAGTAAGCACATTTATTTTCACCATTTCAGCCATATTAATGTTTTCACAAAGAATTTAGATCATTAAGATTAACACTATTATAGTGAATAAAAAGCACATCTGGTTATAGTTACAAATTCAATTAAGATATTGAAATAGTAAAAGAATCCTTGCGGTATACTGGCCACATTGCAATAAAGGTCATAAATCACTTAATGTAATCATTAGTCACAAGTACCTCTAGTTCATTTTGATCTTTCCCAAGAGACTATTTAAGAAAACATTTTTGTTAAACTGGCTCTTTAGTATTAGTATCAAAAGGAATAAAAGATTTGAGAAGCAGCTCTGATTGCTAATCAAATGTTTACTGAGAACAAGGAAAGGTTGCACAGATTAGACACACTGATAGCATTGCATCAAGCATTTCAGAGTAGTAAGTAATAACATCCATGTGTTTATATTATATATGTTTGACTTTCCTATATCTCCCAACCCCCCCTCTCTCAAGTAAAACAGGCTTCTCCGGTGCCCTAGACACTGGAGAGTGTGACTAGGACGTTCCTGATGTCCTGCAGATAGATACTGTAGATAGATAGATAGATAGATAGATAGATAGATAGATAGATAGATAGATAGACAGTGTCTTTCATTACAGTCTAGTCCCCAAACTCACTTTGATGCAGGCATTCTGCATAAAACACATTTTTAATATTTGACTCAAGTGATTACTCTGCATGTTCACTGCAGGTGCGGCAGCAATGATTATATAGACATTGAGGATATAAAGTTTTGTTTAATTTAGTCACTTCCTGTGCTCCTGGAATTGGATACATTGTGTGGACTCTAAGTGGCCCTGCTCTTATAGAGTAGAATCTCATAATCTGATGGCATCACTAAGAGGGAGAGAATTGAATACAATTATTCTCATTGGTTCCTGCAGCAAAAAAAACAAAAGGAAATTACTTTTACTCAGCTAGTGTGGGCAGTCCTGGTTTCTTGCAAACGGCTGCCATTTAACAGTTTCAGCCAGCTGTAAGTATTTTATATTTTAAGCAATGCAACATGTAAAACATGCATTTTAAAGTCCGTTCAAAGGACATTAATATGCATTCATATTTGGAAGATGCATCTGGGCACTAGACGGTGCCTTCAAAAATCTCTTCCAGCATATAAACATGGGGAATAAGGCTGAAACTAATTTCTTTCCTGGTAAGACAAATATTATCACCACACCACAAAGGCAGGGTAGGCCCCTGCAAAGTCCCTGCCATTGCTATAGCTAAGAGTCTGTGTCTTGAGATTTGAGTGACCCCAGGCGATACCTGGGTCAACAAAACAGAGATCTGAGATTCCCATTGTGATATGCATTGATACATTGGTTTATTAGTAAAAAAAAAAAAAGTCTGTGTCTTAGAAAATGGTCATCCCTGGATGTCTTTTTTAAACCCAGTTATTTATCTACTTTGTGTCAATATGGAGCATTTCTTGATCATCCATGTGACATTTTAGATAATATCTATCTATCTATCTGTCTGCCTATCTATCTATCTATTTATCTATATATCCATCTATCTATATCTATCTATATCTATCTATATCTATCTATCTATCTATCTATATCTATCTATCTATCTATCTATATCTATCTATCTATATGTCTGTCTGTCTGTCTCTCTCTCTCTCTCTCTCTCTTTCTCTCTCTCACTATCTCACTCTCTCTCAATGTAATATAAATGAAGTGGAATATTTCTATATTTCACTTTATAATATATGAATTTTTTTATAATCAGATTTTATAATACCTTAAAAAATGTGTATTTTAAAAGAAAACTTCAAAAAAACACATTCTTGTGTAGTTTGTTGTTAGTATTTTATTTGTAAGTTTTTATATTATTTTTCTTTCTGTTTACTTGAAAAACAAACATAGATGATTTAGAAAGCACTATATTTTAGCTTGGTCAGTAAAACACATAATTAACTACAACCAACATAAGTTAAATAACTAAGCGCCATATATTTCTGCCATTGCTGAAGTGTTAGAATTACTGATAGTGCCAGGACATTTATTAATGCCTTTTAAGATCTTTTCGAGGGGGAAGCAAAAAAGGAAAATATCTTAGAAACACTATATTTTGTGTAATGTTCATTGATTTGGCAGCATTGCTCGATGGGTTGTTATATTCCTGTAAAAGTGACATTTCATTGCCCCCAGGATCTACTTCAAAACAAGCGTAATTTCAATATATTCTTCTTTGAAAATATTATTAATAAATAATTCTACGTGGAGCCTGTGCATCACTGAAAGCTTTGTAAGAATACAGTACCTGGCATCAACATAACCTGTATGGTGTATGCCAGCTAACAGTTCTAGTCTCACATTTGCCAGCATTTCAACAGAATAACTGTATGTGTTTAATATGATCTATTATAGATGATTAACTGCATGTATTTCATGTGATCTATTATAGATGATTAACTGCATGTGCTTCATGTGATCTATTATAGATGATTAGCTGTATGTGTTTCATGGGATCTATTATAGATGAATAACTCTATGTGATTAATGGGATCAATTTTACATGATTAACTGTATGTGTTTAATGGGATCAATTTTACATGATTAACTGTATGTGTTTAATGTGATCCATTATAGATGATTAACTGTATATGTTTAATGTGATCTATTATAGATTAACTGTATATGTTTAATGTGATCTATTATAGATTATTAGCTGTATATGTTTAATGTGATCTAATGTAGATGATTACCTGTATGTGTTTAATGGGACATATTAAAGATGATTAACTGGATATGTTTAATGTGATCTATTATAGATTATTAGCTGTATATGTTTAATGTGATCTATTATAGATGATTAACTGTATGTGTTTAATAGGATCTATTTTAGATGATGAACTGTATCTGTTTAATGTGATCTATTATAGATTATTATTTGTATGTGTTTAATGTGATCTATTATAGATTATTAACTGTATGTGTTTAATGGGATCTATTGTAGATTATTAACTGTATGTGTTTAAAGTGATCTACTATAGATAATTAACTGTATGTGTTTAAAGTGATCTAGTATAGATAATTAACTGTATGTGTTTAAAGTGATCTATATAAATTATTAACTGTATATGTTTAATGTGATCTATTCTAGATTATTATTTGTATGTGTTTAATGGGCTCTATTATAGATTATTAACTGTATGTGTTTAATGGGATCTATTGTAGATGATTAACTGCATGTGTTTAAAGTGATCTAGTATAGATAATTAACTGTATGTGTTTAATGGGATCTATTTTAGATGATTCTCATTCTGCTCATGTGTATTTATAATAATCACATGCACTCACTGTTCTCTATTTTTTATTGTTTTTGTACCATTTGTATGCTTTGGTGACTTTGTTAATAAATATGTTGCCATGATAACAACAACCGCAACCAGTGTTGTTATTTGTAGACTGTGATCCTTGTATTTCATAGCTGCCATTTTTGCAAGCTTTGTTTTTTGATGTCCTGGGACAAAAGGAGGTCAGAGCCAAAAGGGGTGGAGTTATGCAACCCCACGGTATCGAGCTAAGTTCCCGGTGTTTAGCCTCTGTATGTCTGCCGTGTGTGTGTGTATTAATGCGGGGACAGACCAGAATCTGAGGGGACAGGATGCAAAAAAAAAAATAGGACTGTCCCAGCAAATTCAGGACCGTTGGCAACTATGTTTTATCCTCAGCCTTGATTGTATTTGCTTTTTTTTTTTTTTTTTTTACAGCATGGTGCTCCTTCTGTGTTTTTATTTCGTTGACATGCCTGTCTCTCACATGATGCAACATGCAATATTTTTTGACACAAATGAAACTGGGGGTCATGTATAAAAACTTATCCATTGCAAATTGTTGAGAGAGGTATACAAAAAAAGCACAATCTCTGTTTTTTGTGGGCTGCATTCACCCTATCTACTTAAAGTGTCTATTTATAGTATTTCAATAGATAACACTCCATTCAAAATGTAATGCATTTGATGTAGCAGACACAATACACTGAAAGTTAAATATCTACAAAATACATTTAATTTTCTATCTTCTTATTTCAAATACAATTGACTTTATACCTTGAAAACTACAACTACAAATAAATACTCATGGGTTTGTTCTTCTTCCAGCCAGATCATGAGCTCTGATGAATAGAATTAGGGAAATTTTTATTCTAAACTCTGTACAGGAAATGTATAATCTTACAATAAAGAAACTTCCAGAGAGCAAGGTTTATTGCATAGACAAAGAGATACTTAGTGATTGCCGTAGGCACATTTTTAATTGAGCCCCCAAGCAGCCAATTATACTGAGTTGGGTGAAAGAAATTCCCTTTGATTTGGATAACTTTATTAGCATTGTATGGTGTACCTATAGTTCTAATGCTCTATGGGTACATTTATTCATATGCTCAAAGTTCTTAATCATACCCTTTCCTTTATGCAACCCAAAAATGTCTCCTTTGATATCTATTGGGATACTTAATAAAGACAGGAAAGCTTCTTATTTTAGTGGCCCCATCTTTAACCCAAGTGACTGATTTCAATTGATCAGCTCTATGTTTTGTGTATTTGTTTCAAGAAACTTTTAGCTGCAATGAAATGGCAACTGAGTTTAACCTATGTTTATGTTTTGCAACTTGGCTGTAAACCCATCATGTATCTATACTGATATAGATGGCTGGCATGCTTTGACACTCTTAGTGCACGTATGGCTAATCAGAGTTGAGGTTGGAACTCCATGTGGGGTTGTGACTACAGATAGAGACCTTCTGTTTACATGGGATCAATAGAGGGGAACTCTGCTAATCCCATGTAAAAATGACTGCCTCTCACAGCACTAGCACAGAGAGATAGTCGCTGACCAGGCCAGCCTGCCTGCTTCTCAGGGAAGTCAAAGGATAAGCTGGCATGTACCATATCCTCATATTAGGAACACTACACATTTCACTTGTGCTTCTATATTAGAACATTGTAACAGAATATACTTTAAGTAGTGCCCAGTGCATGTTTCTTAACATATGGAATGCATAGGGAAATTTACTGTGATTCCCATATGACTATATAGCCAAAAAATGCAGTCTTTTAACTGTGTGTTAAATAGATAGCTGAGAGGTAGTGGATGTATGGAATAGCCTTCCAGCATAAGTAGTAGAGGGAAACACAGTGAAGGAGTTTAAGCATGTGTGGGATAGGCACAAGGCTATCCTAGATATAAGATAGAGCCAGGTACTAATAACAGTACTTAGAGAATTGGGTAGACTGGATGAGCCAATTGGTTCTTATCTGCCGACGCATTCTATGTTTCTTTGTTAACATGGACCTAATCATTTTAAAATATGTAAATATTTTCCCATGAAAATAACCGGTTACGTTGTTTCTAGGTCTACTGTTAGCGCTACCGATATTCTGTATTGAGGGATGTAGAGAAGGAATTTAGTTTCCATACTGCAACCTTCTTCAGTCTGTTCGGATTATTATTGCCAGGAAGAGGATATATTATTTTTTGATACTACAGCTATTTTTTTTTTTCAATTCCAACATGCTCTTCCTTGTTTCAGTGCCTGGTTTGACCAATGGAGCCGCGCGTATTGCGCGTTCAATTGAATTTCATAGGAGCGCCTATTTTCCACATATAGGATGTGGAACATTTCCTCGACATTTATTTAAAATCAAACAGTCACCAGCTCTTATCGTGTGTTATTATATTTTACATTTCAAGAGACAATTCTTTATAAGAGACATACTCACATTATGTTCTTCCTCCTTTTTCTGTTAAATTTATTGCCTTTGAGTCTATCAAAAAGAAATGAATGTTACTATTCAGCCCAGACTTAATTATTATAATTAGGATGTGCAATTTGTAAAGTTGGCTGTCTCTTAACGCCACATTATGCATAATTCCCTTTCTCTTTTAAATTAGGCAGGTTTAATCAGTTTTCTCTAAGACACTGTCTAGTCGTGCCTTTTTTTTCTTGCTATACGCTTTGATTCTGACATTGAATGCAGGTCCGGAATCCTACATAATTAGCAGGTTTGATATGTTTTACTTTCATGACTCTTTCATCTCATCATTAATCCCCAGCATCTGTGATAGACTCTTTCATTGTGCTTAAACCAAAGAAGGAAACATACAGCAGGTTCTTCTTATAAAATTTAACCCCAAAAATGCTGTGTAATGTCAAATACTTTATCCGATGACTTTTGCTCTTAACGTAATTCCGCGCAGAGAAAATCTTGGCCATGCTCAGCCTTCGTTGAATTGAGATGGCCATCTGTCGGCCATTAATATGTAAAGTAGGAGGAAAGAAAGTCATTTCCTTTAAACAATATCATTTAATTAATAAAGTGTAAACACTGGATTACGTATGCAAATGGATCAAATGGATTTTTGAACCATGACGTCTTCACTGTTTGGCCATTTCTGTCTATTTACATACCATTCCATTATGAAAAACAAAGTGTGTACGATAAGTGTTTCAATGTAAATGTCATCAAATTTCCTACACAGATAATCAGCTGCTATAGTCTAAACAGTTAAATGTAAATACAACTCCACACTTAACTTCAAAGTGAAACCTAATAAGAAGGAGGAATGTGATAGATGAGATGTGAATGGTGCCTTAATGATATTTAAATGTTTTCCTAATGGTCCCTTTTCATTGATTTTGTTTATACAGGCAAAATATATCTATGTGTGTAACTAAAATGAGCTACAAACCATTTATTATACTAAACATCCCCTACCTGCTTTCCCAAATAACAATAAATAATACCAATGTACGTCAGACACCATGTAGAAGGGATTTGTGCAGGTATACACAGAGCTGTCGGTGACCGTTACTGCGAGACAGAATAACTAGACAAAGGAATATTAAAGACCCCAAAAAATATATTATAATGAGACAGAAGACCACTTCTTTCAAAAGCAAAGATTAGGAGCTGCCAACTACAGATCAGTGCTCTATGTCAGCATGTGACCAGCTCAGTCACACATTGGTGTGCACATGTGTCAATCGTGCAGCACACAACGAAAGGCGTGTGTGTGTATACATGTATGGATGTGCATTATGTATGTATTAATCCATTAACCACATAATTCAAGATTTAGAAATGCACGATTTGTTCAGCACCCAGTCATTTGCATATGAGAGCGGAGTGCTAAGCATATATATATATATTTATAAAGTATATACAGATGATTTTCTACTAATAAATATTTTCTACTTTGGATTATAAGACCTGGTTAGTGCCACTATCTTTCAATATTGTATCTGTTTTGGTCGTGTCTGCATCTGAGAATTTATTATTGGATATCACCCAAACTTCTTTTTCTGAGGGTGTGAAATTCAATTGGCCTGTGCTTATTTTTAACCGTTTGGCTCGATTTACTCACTTAACCCCTTCGCGACCTTATGACGAGTTAACTCGTCATAAGAGCCACAGCATTAGCGCCCTTATGACGAGTTAACTCGTCATGCAGTCTAGCCGGCGGTGCGCTCCGTGTGCACCCCCAGCTAGTCTGCAACGGGTCCAGGGCTAAGCCTCGCACCCGAGGAAAAAGCTCCTGGACCCGATCGGTGGGTTTCCGGGCATGTGATCGCGGTGATTGAGTGATCACCGCGATAACATGCAAATTAGATGCAAAGTCAGTGTGTTCACACACTGACTTTGCCTCTAATTCACTCTCTTTGTTTCACATTCTTATAGTGAAGCACAGAGAGTGACCTGTAAATAAAAATAAATAAATAACATACACAGAGGTTAAAAAAAAATTTTTTTTAAAATTAACCCTTTCATTGCTGATCACAGTTTTTAACTGTGATCAGTTTCTTTTCACTTTATGGCCCTCATTTAGGTTTTTTTAACACATTTTTTTATTTTTACAATTTATAAAGTTTTTTTTAATAAATAAAGGTCATTTTAATATATTTATTTAATAAAATTTAACCCTGCATGCCTGTTGCATGATTTTTATGGATCTGACATCGCACTCTTCAGAGTTTTCTTTCTGTCTTTTTTGTTTAGGGGGGTTTGGGAACCAATATTTTTCTTTTTTATTAGTAAGTTAATTAGGTGGGATAAGTGGGTTAGTGTTGCACTAGTTGTGTAGCTTATTATTGGGAAAATAATGGGGAAAAACTTTTTTTTCCTCAAAAATTTCCTCTTTTATATGTATTTTTTGATACTAAAATGTAAATCATTTTTATGTATAGGGTATCAAAAGAAAGCTCTAACTGTCCTTTAAAAAACAACATATAACTTGTATGGGTGCGTTAAATGAGAGAGAGGAAAATTATGTTTCAAAAACCGCGTATTAAAAATTGAAAAAAGCTCTGGTCATTGGCCCAGGAAAATCCCTGGTCCTTAAAGGGTTAAGGTTCATTATATTTAAAGTAACATAATTACATTAACATTTATTTATGCAGCGCCAACATTTTACATTGGTACAAAGCAGAGCAGAGAAGGGCACTACACATATTACATTAGATGAGCATCGACAAACTGCTTCCATGGGGGACATGAAACACACAAGGTGAATAAAAAAGTCAAGGGGGAGGGAGGTGGTAGTAATAGTATTTTGAGACAGTCAGAGCCAGATGGGTTTGGTCAGAATGGGTGTTCTAGTTGGAAGAATAGTAAGCCTTCTTATTCATAACAGTATTTGGGGACAGTGAGAGCTGAGTGGGTTTGCTGAAGGTTAATTAGTGGGTGTTCTGGTGGGATGGATAGAAAGTTTCCTTAAAGAGGTGAGTTTTTAGAGACTTTTTAAAATTGGAGAGCAAGAAAGAGAGCTAGATGCTCTGCAAGGGTGAGTTCAAGAGAAAGAAGTCTGCTCGAGGGAAGTCTCACCGCAATGAATGGGAAGAGGTGACAAGGTTGGAGAAGAGCCTTAGTTGGTAGTAGTAGTAGTAGAGACTCTAGGTAGGTTAAAGATACAATTTGATCCTAGAGACGAGAAGCAACATGTGAGAAAGATGAACCTGGCAGCCTCATTCGCAATAGCTTGCAGGGAAGGAATATGTACTGGAGCAAGGTCAGTCAGGAGACTATTATATTATTTGAAACAAAAGATCACAGATGAGTGTACTAGGATTTTGGCATCCTCTTTGCTGAGGAACAGGTGAATGAGCGCAATGTTCCTTAGCTGCAAACAACAGGATTTGGCCAGGGACTGAAGATGGGGAAGGAGAGAGACAAAGACAAAATAAAAGACAACCAGCTTGGTCAGTGGGTACAGTTGTATCTCTTCAACGGGACAGAGCTTGAGGTAGGGAAGATTATCAGCCATTTTTTGAAGAGATTACGTTTTAAGTATCACTCAGACATCCAGGTAGAGATTGCCAACAGGCAGACCGCCCCGACATGCGACATGACAGGGGGAGAGAGGTCAGGGGAGGAGAGGTAGAACTGAGTGTCATCTACATTCAGGTATGTAACGGATCGCCTGGCACCCCGACTGGGTACCTCCGTTGAAGGATGCTCCTAGCGCTTCCTGAGGACTCCAAGCACTCTGGCAGACACCACAATCACTGAACCGGAGAAACAAATAAATTCTCCCAAGCATATGAATGCTGTAGACAGTTGAATAGGAACCATACGAATAGGTTTACTCTCCTAGCAGTCAAACTGGAACAGCATACAATAAATCCTTCCCCCAATAATGAGACGACACTTCACTTTGAGGGTTAAAACAGGAACTCCCTGTACTGTCACATACAGTCTCTTTTATTCCCAATCCACAAACATAGTACAGCCCACAGGGCATTACAAAACAACCAATCAATCCATACAATACACACAGACACTCCCACACAGAATCCTCCTCTCTGCATGTGATATGATTACTGAACACAATGGGTAATCTCATTATCACCGGCAGAGGAATACAGTTTTTACACAATATTTATAACTTCTAAAATATACATGTCACAACCATAAAGCATACATTTTCATAATCAATCCATTCAGGGCAACAACATATTAAAAAATGGCACAAATCAGACCAGGGGTTCAAAAGTTAAGGGAAAGTCCTTTGTGACTAAATGAAGCATGGCTTTCTGGCCCAAACCAGTTTCAGAGTCTTCTATCCTGGAGAATAATTCAATTATCTCCCAGGACAGACCCAAGACTCCATTAAGCACATGGTTGCAAAAAGACACAAAACACTTTAAAATACATAAAGTAACCTTTTCACATAACACACAGACATTTCACATATCCCCAGATAGCTGGGATCTGAGCGCACAAAACTACTGAAGAGCGCTCAGATCCTATTCACACAGTTCAATTGCTATGGAGCCGAAGTCTTTAACTACACAAATGGGCTCCATGGCATAGCTATCTGGGTTAACACATTCTCATAAAGTCTGGTCCATAGTCCAAAGGCAAGAGGCGGGCAAGCAGCCCCCTCCAAGGACACGTGGGGAGGCCGGTTTCGCCACATTTCTCCCCTTTACCATCCAGACTAACAGGGTATCTGACCTCCTGCCGGTCAGTGCCCTGGTTAGTCCAGCAACCCACCCACGAAGCACAAACAGCAATACAGCCCACCCACAATAACTGGTTACTACACCTGGATAAAATAGCAACTTGTCCATGTCCAGGTGCCTCACCACGGCTGTGCGGGGGGCTGGTAGACTGCCTTGGTGGGTTGCTGAGTGGGCAGAGACCAGCTGTACTCTGCCCGGGTGCCAGCGCTACCACTGAAGTAGCCTGGTTGGAGCCTGGTTGTGGGAGGGGGAGACCGACTGTCTCCCCTCTGGATACACTGCTCTGTGGCTGGGGGACAGGACCGACCGTCCCTACCCCTGGTGCTGCAAGTGCAGAGACTACAGTCCCATCTGCATAGTTGTGGGGCTTAACATCTCCCCTTGGTTGGTTAGGCTGCCGCTGGAGAGAGGGTGTAACAAGCTCCTCTCTCTGAACTGTAGACTGCCGCTGGGGAGAGGGGGTAACCTGCTCCTCTCCCTGACCCTCTCTTTGCTGGTGGAGAGGGGGACCAACTGTCTCCCCTTTCAATATTTTGTCCTGCGGCTGGGGTGCGAGACAGACGGTCTCTGCTTCCTGGGGTACACACTGCCGCTGGGGAGGAAGGACGGCACCTTCAGCTCCCTGGGGTACACACTGCCGCTGGGGAGGAAGGACGGCACCTTCAGCTCCCTGGGGTACACACTGCCACTGGGTAGGAAGGACGGCACCTTCAGCTCCCTGGGGTACACACTGCCGCTGGGGAGGAAGGACGCCACCTTCTGCTCCCTGGGGTACACACTGCCGCTGGGGAGGAAGGACGACCCCTTCGGCTCCCTGGGACTCACACTGCCGCTGGAGATCTGGGCCGACCTCCCAGCATCCCTGTAGGGCCGGTAGAGAGACCGCCATCCCATCTCCACCTGCCATCTGTGGGTCTTCCCAGGACCAGTCTGTGAGGTCCCTCAACATTTGCGAGTAAGGACCACCTGCTTCCGCACCTGGCAACTCCGGCTGCTGCTTGGGATCTGGGCCGGTCCCATCTCCACCTGCCTGTTGTGGTTCCTCACAGGACCAGTCTATGAGGACCCCTACTTCGGGTTCCTGCGGCCGCCTCAGGGGGAGACGGCTAGCCTCCTCGGATGCAGCCTCTACTCGGCTGCTGTAACACTCCTTCCGCTGAGCATACTCTCTCTCTTTCGCCAGACGGAATTCTCGGGCCAGCCTTGTGTTTCGCTCGGCCGTGACCTGGTTCCAGATCACCCGGCGTACCTCCATGGGTAAATCATCCCCATACTGGGCCACTCGCTGCCTCACCTCGGCCATCCAATCATCGCCAGAGCATTCCATACTTGTCTGCTCCAAGTCGCTGGATACCTCTGCTCCCAGGGGCGCTGCACGTGTGCTAGCGTTGCCCTCAATTTGTAACTCCAAACGAACTGTGTCTCTGAGCTGCTTTACCTCGCACTAGGACGCCATCCCACCGCTGCCACCAATGTAACGGATCGCCTGGCACCCCGACTGGGTACCTCCGTTGAAGGATGCTCCTAGCGCTTCCTGAGGACTCCAAGCACTCTGGCAGACACCACAATCACTGAACCGGAGAAACAAATAAATTCTCCCAAGCATATGAATGCTGTAGACAGTTGAATAGGAACCATACGAATAGGTTTACTCTCCTAGCAGTCAAACTGGAACAGCATACAATAAATCCTTCCCCCAATAATGAGACGACACTTCACTTTGAGGGTTAAAACAGGAACTCCCTGTACTGTCACATACAGTCTCTTTTATTCCCAATCCACAAACATAGTACAGCCCACAGGGCATTACAAAACAACCAATCAATACATACAATACACACAGACACTCCCACACAGAATCCTCCTCTCTGCATGTGATATGATTACTGAACACAATGGGTAATCTCATTATCACCGGCAGAGGAATACAGTTTTTACACAATATTTATAACTTCTAAAATATACATGTCACAACCATAAAGCATACATTTTCATAATCAATCCATTCAGGGCAACAACATATTAAAAAATGGCACAAATCAGACCAGGGGTTCAAAAGTTAAGGGAAAGTCCTTTGTGACTAAATGAAGCATGGCTTTCTGGCCCAAACCAGTTTCAGAGTCTTCTATCCTGGAGAATAATTCAATTATCTCCCAGGACAGACCCAAGACTCCATTAAGCACATGGTTGCAAAAAGACACAAAAAACTTTAAAATACATAAAGTAACCTTTTCACATAACACACAGACATTTCACATATCCCCAGATAGCTGGGATCTGAGCGCACAAAACTACTGAAGAGCGCTCAGATCCTATTCACACAGTTCAATTGCTATGGAGCCGAAGTCTTTAACTACACAAATGGGCTCCATGGCATAGCTATCTGGGTTAACACATTCTCATAAAGTCTGGTCCATAGTCCAAAGGCAAGAGGCGGGCAAGCAGCCCCCTCCAAGGACACGTGGGGAGGCCGGTTTCGCCACAAGGTACAATTGGAAACCAAAATGGTTGCTACCCCCAAGTAGTAGCCAAGATTTTTTAAAAAGTATGTTATCTAAGTAAAGTATGGTGAGCAGCACCTAACCAGTCCAGCCACTGAATGGCACCTGCCCTGTCCAGTTTGCGAGTGGCACATGCCCAGTCCAGTTTGCAAGTGGCACCTGCCCAGTCCAGTTTGCAAGAAGCACCTTCCCAGTGCAAGTCACCATTCACTCTAGTCTGAATTCCATCTGGTCCAGTCCCAGTCTCAACATTTAGCCTTGTCTACGATATCCTCTAGTCCTGTCTGTGATGCCTTCCAATCCTTGTCTGTGATGCCTTCCAATCCTTGTCTGTGATGTCTTTCAGTCCTGTCTGTGATGCTATTCAGTCCTGAACTATGCATCATGAGTGCAGACACAGCATTCTCTGCAGACATCTTCTACTAAGTTGGGACGGTGAATAAAGAGAATTGCGCTACTATCTAAAGCTTGGATTTATTTACTGATCACCGTATGAGGAGGGCCATCAGTTTGTTGTGCCTTATTTGTCTCTACATAAGTTTTCCCCAAAGCACTCAACTACAACTGCCCTCTTAAAAGTTTGCAATGACGTCCAAAAAGGCATGGAACAAGGAGACCTGTCTGTAGGTATTTTCCTTGTATCCTATTTCAAAAACGTAAAAACTCAGGTATTGGTGATCATCTGCTAACCTTTCTTCAATCATATGTATAGCATCATTCGCAATATGTGTCCATTTCCGACAGCACCTCCTTCCCTCTTCTAAACACATATGGCATACCCCAAGGCTCCATACCTGGCCCCCTAGTAATCACATTATTCATAAATGATCTGACCAACATCTGGAAAGAATAAGATGTACACATGTATGCAGACAACATCATAATGTACACCAATCTGCCAAAGCTTGAGGCTGTGCTCCAAGACCAGATCACAGAAGTAGAAAAGTGGATCCTAGATTATAACAAACTTTTCATAAACACTGAAAAATCTGTCACAAAGCTCTTTGAAACAGTACCTACCTTACATCAATTACAAAATTCCTATCTATCTATTAGGAAAAAATCAAATAATACACGGACAGCAGTCAGTTCTTTCAAATATCTAGGTATGTGGCTAGACCCCAATATATCTTTTGGCCTCCATACTTAAAACTCTCATCAAAAAGTTAACCAAAACTAGGTGCATTATACAGAAGCAAATTATGCCTAATCCCAACAGATTGTTCAAGAAATGCTAATCATTGAATATGGGGATGTAGTGTATGCACCTGCACATCAACCCCACCTTCATAAACTTACTACATTGTTTGACTCATTCTGCTGCTTTGTGGTACAATGTAATGTACAGCACCCACTATTATGACATGTTAAAAGACCACTGACACCATCAAATCTTCCTCCAGTGTCAAGTCACTTGTACCTCAATACAGAATGCACCTGTAGTCATGGTCAATGCTCATGGAGCCAGGACATGAAAACATGAGAAATCTCAATGTATCCTTGATTCCATTGTAGTTAAATGGAAACAAATGGGAACAGAGCAGAATACTGCCCCAGGGTGGTCACTAACAAGCGGGGCTGGGAAGCTCCCGGGTCTTCCCCAAATAAATGTGTTTATATACATATGTATCTGTATGTTATATAATATATAATGACTTATGAGTAAGGCCTGCTGTGAGCGTGAAATGTGTTAAGTCTATTTGGAATTTCTATCACTCACCCTGCGTCATCACTTGAGTATTAAACACATGAATATTTATCAACCAAGCGTTGTGCTGATTTTGTCTTTTTATATGCTTTGTATAGATATATATAAATTAAGTGGTATGCTCCTTTGAAATATACAAAGAAAAATAATCTTTCTGTAAATCTGTAAAGCTATTTTTATGTATGTGAGAATTTATATATGTCTATATATATATATATATAGATAGATAGATAGATAGATAGATAGATATGTATGTATATGTATATATATATATATATATATATATATATATATATATATATATATATATATATATATATAAAAGGTACATATACTTTTTTTAAAATATGTCTACAAATAGAAAGATTTCATCTGGCACTGTAAAGTCCTCTTCATCATGTCAATAACAAGGACCATCAATCACCTAATTTTTCCTTAAATTGGGATTAATTGTGCAGTTGGCCAAGCGTTATTTGTGAATAAATGCCATGGTAATTTAATTAATGCTGGATAGTTCACTGTCCTTGAACTCTTAAATTAGAGTGTTAGCTAACAAGGTATTATGAGCCATTAGCAAATCTACATATTTTTCTTAGTGCAATGTCTAGGGAATAAGCTTACTTGATATAAATGTTCATAGCATCTAGCTGTCTCTGGGATTTGGAGCAAATATACTTTTTTCTAAACTCTGTATTAGCATTAATACAGAATTGCATATTATAAAAATAATAGTGGAAAGATATATAAAGGGTCAACTCGTCAGAAATTGTATTTAATTGTGCCAAAAACTGCATTTTTATAAATATCATATATTATCGGAAAAAAAGAGAACTTTATAAGGTTTATAAGGTTAGATTTTTTTGCTATGGTAACTATTTCAGTATTGTTACAGTATACACAGAATAGGAATTTAAGACTTTTTGTCTATGTGTGCGGCTTTTTGACACTTAAAAGAACCAATACAAGTGCCCAAAAAAGTAATAGTTATAATTAATGCATATTAAACCTTACAGTAAACGTAAAATATGTATTAATTATTTCATTAGTAAGGGTTAAAAGGTAAGTCTTAAGGTAAATATTACAATTCACCTATTAGCTTGAGAACTGAAATGCCATTATACAGCCAAGTTCCCCAAACATGGATGATAATTAGTCCAACATTGGCAACAATTGCCGATTTCTGGCCAAAACCAGCCATATTGTGTCTCTGAACTGCGTATTTTTTTTTTAATTTTGATTTTTCTGCCCAGATCGGGGGTAACTGAGTAGATCTCTTAGGATTTTGCCCTAGGAATGCTCCTTATTCATGTAAATGTTTATTCCTAGACTCTAGGCTTAACTAATGCACCGTGGCCAGTATTCTTTGTGCACAAGTGGCAGCCATAATTGACATACCCAGAAATTACAGCAGACCCCCTTCCAAAAAGAAAGGACTGTCTCAGCAAATCTATAACCATTGGCATGAGTGGAGCTAAGAATTTACAAAACCACTATATTTTGGTATCGTAACCCCTTTGTGGCGCTAGGACATTCTATTCCATCCTATTTTACTGGTCCCAAAGGACACTAAGAGTGCATAGAACATCCTTCAGCTAACAGCTCATCGCGGATCCCACTCCTCAGATGAGGCCACTTTGATTGGCATCAATCTGCCAGGAAAAATGTAGCCGACGGTCAAAGCGAGCATTTTACTAAATCTTGCAGTGCCCAAACTTCTGGGATCGAGCACGCCTCCATGGGAGGTGGGTTCGCAATTTTTTGCCAGGGACCCACAGGCTCTATTAAGACCCTGATCGGGTCTCTGTAACTGTGTCCCTAGCTACAGATCGGGGCCAGGAACAAAAATGTAAATTTTGCTGCGTGCTTCTTCTGAGACGCAAGCACCGTACTTCACAAAGGGGATGTAAGTATGGTAATGTTGCATAGTTTAAACTGCAGTGAACTAAACATAAACATAAAACCTGGACAAACTAAAAACATAAATTACCAGTCAAGGAAGCAAATTTAAAAACTATATGCCTTGCCGTCTAAAACGTGTTAACTTTTCAATTTTTTTTCAGACACGTGTTTTACTTAGATGCGTGTTCACGGAAAATAAGCATGTTAAATATTTTATTGCCTCAAATAATCATTTATAGGCTTGTTTTATAATGCTTTTACATTTGGTTATGCTCTAAATATGTAAATATATTTTTAATGTTTGCAGGTGGCGTTATGGAGAAATATGTCCATAATACAGGCTTGTAATCAAGAAATAATAAAAAATCTTTTCTCATTGATTCTTAAAAGAGCTTAACAAACCAAAGAAAATGTACTAATCGTCTGATATAACAATCTACCGTTTATTTGTAGTTACATTATAAATATATAATTGTCCTCTGCTATCATTTGGTTCACCCGTGGCAAATTGTCTAGTGTTTTTTTTTTTAACCTATAGTGCAGACAAAGATTTATAATACGGTAAGAAACTTGCAGTCCTTCAAAGTAAGAAAAATCACTTTCCCACAGACTGCCAATGAGAAATGCTAATGTCTATCATTGGCAGTCAGGGTATAATGGATATAAAATACTCATCTGAACACAATTATCCACGTTTAAGTGGTATCTCTATGTAGAAATCAAGTGAGCAAATAATAAAGATGAACGGTGAGTGATAGAAATTGATTGCTAATGTCTTCCAGTTGGTACATTTTGCCCATGGGCAAATTTACTGCAAAAATGGCACCTTGAAAATATTTCACATTTTCCCTTTAGAGCAAGGGAAGATCATGTACAGGTTGAGTATCCCTTATCCAAAATGCTTGGGACCAGAAGTATTTCAGATAACAGATTATTTCAGATAACAGATAATTTTGGATAATGGATCATTTTCCCCAAACACATATATTAAAGACACTCAGCTCTCATGAAAGTAGTATCAATGTATTAATGTAAATACTGGATAGAGCAAATAATGTTTACTGTAATGTATCTGTGATGTGAGGCATCTTTGGGAACCTGATGTCGGTGTGTCAGGCCTACACACGTTCCTTAGTGGTACCATTTGTGAGTGTGCTTGCGTGGGGGAATCTGGGAAATGTTTGGAATAGCTATATCGCAGTTGAACGGGTTGGGCGCTTGCATTCAGACAGGCCTGTGTAGAATTTACAAATTGTGATGAAATCCGAAATGTTTTTGGATGACGGATCATTTTGGATAAGGGACTTTCAGATAAAGGATACTCAACATGTATCATATAATTCCATGCCTCAGAACTATCCTGCTCTAAGTGGGACAGTCCCACTGTGGAACCAATATATATATATATATGTTCATTCTCCGGGGTACATACTGCGCATGTGCAGAGCTTTGCGTATGTGCAGGAGAGCAGGACACTCACCTGGTGGGGAAAATGTTGGGAAGTATGTTTAAATCAAGCAACTCACATGACACCCAAAATAAGCATCTTGTAAAATGAACTTAAAATATAATAGTGCCTAACATACCTAGTAAAATATAAGGACAGCTGGTGTGAAGGGTGTGGCCATAATGCACTGACCAATCCCTGGGGTTTCTTTAATACAAAACAGCAACTGAAAAGTGTTGGAGACATAATGCAAACACTGGCAATGGCCTCACCTGTTTAGGGGGTATCCTCAAATTGTGAGGAGGCAGCTCTGGAAAGGGGGCACATTGTTGATATGAGGCCCCCATCTGCTTTATCGATTAGAGCTTTCAAAAACCTGCAGTATTTTATATGCCCTTTGCATACTTATTGGGCATGCCCAATGCTTTTTCTATATTACATCTATAGAATTCTACATTTGCCATTATGTAGACAATTTCCCTCTCTCCCCCTGCTTACAAGTTGCCCGTCTGTCCTGTTCTGTTTTATATCTATAGGAACACTAAGGGAGCTTCTCCTATATCAGAATCAAGGGGAACCAAAAGGGGATAACCCTAAGAAGAAACGTACAAGAAAATGGGATATTTAGGAATTCCATACCCCTTGCTCAAGTTAAATCTTAACCTTTATAAAGAAAACGTTAATAAAAAAGACAAGTTATAGCACAGGTGAATAGAATAAATATTAAGTGGGTACAAAACTGGTGAAATGAAAATCAAACACAATAAATGAAAAAAATCTCCTACATGAATTATATGGATTATGTCATAGAAACAATCTATAGATTCCACTGCAAAGTCTTAATAGGTGACAACGAGTAGTGGGTGGGTCCAAATAAGATGAATAACCTAGAGCTACAAAAACAAGCGTAATATATACATCCAAGTTGAAGTAGAGAAAAATATGATAATAATATGATCATTTTTGTCCAAATTAAATAGTATAAAGCAAAGTCCTCAAACACACACACACACAAAAGAAAGAAATGCATGTGAAAGTTATACATATTTGTTATGCCTATTTTTAGTTTAGGAAGTTATATTTATTGTGAACAGGTTCCTCCCATTAATTTATTCTTGTTTTATGCATTTGCTAGTTAAGAAACCATGATGTGCATTCTAGTAAAATCTGATTGGCCAAACTTGCCATGCAACCAATCAGAGAGAAGCACTGACCAATCTACGTGTTCTGAAACACTTGTACATTCTCTAAAATACTGCAGTAAAGGGTAGAAGGGTCAAATTCTATAACTTTACTAATAATTTATATGTGAAATTCAGTATTCTACTATGCATGTTAATAAATGTTACATTGTATCATAGTTGTACTAGTGATCATCTTGTCTCTCCAACGCTCTGCTTACCCAAAGCAGCACTTACAGGGTCAATAAGCTGTGAGATTGCCTTAGTTCTCTTGATTCCATGCCAAACAAGGAGTAAGTGCATGGTTGCACATGTATTAAATAAGGGTCACAAGGCAGTATCACTCTTTGGAGAAAAAGGCCACGTGCAAGATAATGAAGCCAGCTCGTCGGAGCTCAGCTGATTGACCCACCAGGATTACCTGACACTTTTCAGATGGCAGGAAATGTTCTTGAAAATGTAATAATCATGAAAATGAAAGATCAGCTTAATATAGAGTAAAGATCAGATACTTCATGCTTAAGAAAATAAGATTGAATCAGGCATTTACTTTTATCTATTTTTTTCTTGTGTTTGGTGGTATAGTCTTCTTTTGCTTGACCATTATAATAAATGGTTTGTATTTTTTTTTTTTTTTATAAATATGAGTTTAATTTAAAGTATTTAAATACCCTTTGAAACTTCAATATTCTCCTCGTATGAAGACATTGTTAACTGGGCTGTACTGGTTTCCTATCTATTCTTTTATTGTGACAGATTTGTACACCGTCTTCATTCTCTCATTGGCCAAACTGTCCTTAAAACTTACCAGGTAAAACATACAAGGTAAGTTTACAATTTCAAACCTACGGGAATTTTAAAAAGTTGCGAAAATACTAGTTCTGAAATAGTAGTAGATGCCTGGAATAATATTTCAATCCAAGAAGTGAAGGGTAACCCTGTAAAGGAATTCAAGAATGGCTAGGATAAACCTGAGGCTATCCAGAAGAATAAATTAGTTAAATAAAGATGAGATTTAATTAGGACTCAATAGACCAATTCTTCTTGTCTATAGTGAGAATCTATATTTCTATGAATATGGGCAACGTTGGCGTACTAATTGGAAAGGGAAGCAATTAACAGAACATTCTGCCCCCTTTTTAGACATTTTCCCAGAATTCTTATATATACGTATAGCCCTATGTTTCTACATAACCGCTGTATGAATTCTCATCTGAATGCCCAATTTATACTGCTTAAAAAGACATATAGTTGAAGAAAGAAAAGAACTAAAGTTGAGAAACAACATGAGTTTGGATTCTTGAAGGCATCACAGGGGGCTTTATATGTGCTCAGATTCTCAGAGTCAGAGGCAGCAAAGCTTCAGAAACATGCAGGGAGGAACTGAAAGAAGCCAAGCTTTACCACTGAACTCATTTTCTGTGAATTTGTGTATGCAAGTCGCCGTGATGAAGTACCGATATTAAAATGTATTTGGTGTCCAGCTTTGCTAATCTTTTTTTTGCGGTCACTTTTATCAATTACCAAAATCTGTCTTGGTTTAGCAAATCAACAGCTTTTTTTTTTTTTTTCTGTTCTGCTAAATGATTTTGGCACCACAGATGGAGAAGACAGCAGCCAGGGATATAGCTCCGAGGTGTCAGATAACAAAATGCGATTGTGCCTGCCATTATACGCCAGCATGCTCTCTTGGCACCGAGCCCTCTTCAAGTTATACAACTGGCGCTTGTGCCATTTGTTAATTCTGCATAATTAAGCAGCAATTATACAATGCATTGTCAAGTTGCAGACTTATCATCTGGCTGTCCCTCATTGGGGTTCCATGCCATTTGCGCTACTGACTAACAATAAAACAGAATACATACATTTTATTTTTTGATTGTTAAACTAGGTAGGTATTACAGAGTTCACTGAAACAATGAGTTTCTTTTACTGATGTTTATCTCAATTTGCTAATCCTCTAATTTTGGCACACCAAATATTCCATACAAATTGACACGTTCTCTGTCTGCAAATGTAGTAAATAAATAATGCTGTCACAAAAAGAAATAACTGGAGAGTGGAAAATACTTTAGGAATGTTGTATAACTATATATGATTTCTTGGGGTATAAACTGGGCTTGTTTTCATATGTTATGATTTGTGAGTAAACCCATTAAGTTTATAAAAGGGTCTGTTCATTTTGTTCTAGAAAAAGAATTAGGCCTTTTTCCAGAGACATAATAATAATTACGGATTGCAGAGCGCAAATGTAGTGAAGGTTTTAGAGTTAACCGTTTTTTTTTTACAGTAATTATTTTTTAGGAGGGATATCTGCAGTTGTAGGAGCCAAACTATTTGTTGAAGAAAAAGCTAGTTTCATCATAAATCATAAAGATTCAGAGGTAGATGTGCAAACCAAAATAATGTCTCTGTATAGGTTTTATTTGTATTGTATTAGTAAAAGTTTATCAGGGATAATTTTATAACTAACAAAATGGCTGACTTTTTTTTGCAGAATTAAAATTAGGCATTTGTATCAAGTGGTTTGATGATTGTGAAACACAGAGTAAACTGGCCTAAATAGGGTCAAATTGAGGTTTTGACTAATTAAGGTGCTGCGATGCCTCCTGAGTGGCTATGTGCATTGAGCCATAACCACTTATGATAATGAAGTTTTGTTTGGCTCTTCTGCTTAGTGAAGTCTGCATCTGTCATTGGCAGCTGTGGCAATGGAGCATCCACTACTCTCCAGAATGTTTGGGAGGTACAAGACACCAAAAGGGGATACAGTTGGAGTCTGTGACCAGTTGAATGAATATTAAAAGCAGATAATGCATTGGTACGTTGTGATACAAGAGGCCCCACCAGGTTATAATACCTGATTAGGTGGAAAATCCTGACAGCAAGCCCTTCTGGTTATTATGTTATACTCATATAGGCTTCATGTGATATGGGAATACTCGTGCATAATATGGGCTGAGATAGGCAAATCTGTTAATACGTTCCCCCCAACTTATTGCCCCAGATATCCGGGGTGAGGAATGTCAGCGCTACCATGCAAGTATTGTTTTTCCACACCAGAGAATTGTAATCTTTACGGTGTAATCTCAGTCCCAGATCAGTAGTGCTCCGCTTAAAGTGGGACAGTTGGATGCATTGTTACTGGCTCCAGTTATAACCAAGTGTAGTAGGATGTAGTCACTGGGCCCAGCTACCTTGTTTGCCTACCAAGTCAAAGGGAAGTTGACATGTATAGGGTAGGTTGAGAGCAGGAAAAAAAAGGTAGACTAAAAAGCAAAACAAAATACTGATAAACATGGGGAAAAAGCATAAGATACATTGTTATTGGTTTATACACTTTCCTAACAACTAAACATCTGTCAGATTGTAGCATTTAAATAAATTATTGGTGTAATCATTATAAACTCATATTTAACATGTACCTATGTGCCTAATGTGCCTTTCATTTTTTTAAAGATGAACCTTGGAAAGAGAGATTAATTAATCCTGGGACTGGAATGTTAGGATTGCTCCCTCTGTTTCCATGACAACTGGGCTTCTATAACACAGCCCTCAGGGCTGAACATGGCAAGTATGTAAAACAGGCCAATGTTCTATAAGCAGTGATCCCTGGTAACTTAAAGGGATATGTCATGAAAATAAAAGCATGACATGTTAGGCAAAGAACTCCCTTACTTAAGAGCAGAGATTTGCATTTTATGTGTATAAAATGCAAAGTACCTTTAAATCAACACTGATATGAGGCTATTGTGTTGTGGCCAAGCCCCAGAACTTGGGTGATCTTTTTCAGGTATTAGCTAGCGCTCTTCCACATGTATTTTGGTGACTGATGTAAAAAAAATGGATAAGGACTATTGTTGAACAGAAATGCCTATAATCCTCAGCCAAGATATTTCAACCGCAACTCGAGTGCTAGTTCTAAGATATACTTCCAAATCTTGCTTGTATGGAAAGAGGAGGCCATAGATTTTACAGAGAATCCTTATAATTTATTGATTTTTTTTCATGGGACCTGACGCCATCCTGACAAACAGTTCAATATCTACATATCTGCCAAATGTTCCCGATTTTCAAGGTCACTGAAGAGTCCTAGCATCCCACGAGTCCACATTTGGTGCAAGTTGCAAACACATGCTTATCTTTATATATGTGATTCACTCTACATTCATTATGGTTTACTATACTTTGTCACCTATACATCTTAAGATGTAAATTACACGTATCTATAATACATTATAAATATGCTTACATACCTTTAAAAAGCACAGACTAGAGAACAGCTAGTAAATTAATGATGTTTTACAATAAGAGGTACCTGTTTTTAGGCAGGATGGGGGCTGACAGCAACACATTATGGTAAAATGATAATTCAGCTGTCTTGGTTTACATTTTGCCATTTGGTTATCAATTCACCTGTATTTTGTGACTACACCTCCATGGGATGAACAGAAAAGGGTTTACTCAATAAAGATAGAACTGCAGAGAATTTCAGAGTTCAGGAAAAAGTAGCCGAGTTGGAAAAAATCTCCAGTGCAGCTGAATGGGAGAATTTTTCCAATTACTTTAGCTTCATGTTTGAAATTCCCATATCGATTCCCTGCGATTCTCTCTTTTATTGAGCAGACCCTTTAGTCAGTGAAAACGCTGGTCAAGCTCAAACCTGTTCTATGGAGCCTCAGTTTAAAGGGACACTAAACTTTTTTCCACTTGTGCTTCTAATATAGAAGCACAAGTAAAAAGTTAGTTGCCCCTAGTATGAGCATGAACTGGCGTGTACTTTTTATAGTCCACGCCAGTTTATCCTCTGACCGACAGCTGCCATGCTTCCATAGGAAGCAGGCAGCTGTCTGGTCGGCGACTGGCTCTCTCTGCTAGCGCAGAGAGAGACCTTTGTTTTTGTATGAGATCAGCAGGGGGAACTTAACTAGGTCCCCCCTGCTGATTCCATGCAAAAACGAGGGTCTCTCACTGTGCTAGCAGCGAGAGACCCTTGCATTCAGCTGTCAGGAAGGGGTGAGCCCCCGCTCTGATTGGCTGTGTGCGTGCTGACAACGGGACCTGCAGTGTCTCGCATGTGAGACACTGCAGAAAGTAAACCCGCGTGTATCTATTAAGACGTCGGGTTTACTTCATTCTACCAGGAAATTTATTGTTTAACCCTTGCTTCTTTTAAGGAAGCAAGGGTTAAACAAAGTTTAATTTCCCTTTAATTAATTAATAAAACCTTTTTTTTTACCCACTTTATCTATCTACTCATTTTATTTGTTTTTTTTATTCGTTTTTCTACTGTTATTGGGTCTTATGAGGAACCTTATAACTGCAGGAACTAGAAAAATGGATAATGCTTACAGAAATTAATATATGGTAAACTATTACATTAAAGTCCAATAAATGCCAGTGAGACCTGTCTTTCTAATCACAACGTAATCTGGGAACATTATGTTGGAAAAGGATGAGGTATGGAATTGTGTCTGGTTTTTGGATGCCCACAAAAAATGATAAAGTTAAATTGAGCCGAGCTCTGGCAGTAGCAAAAAATATGAATCTTATCCAGGCCCCAGAATGTAGATAACAGAGTGTAATCACCCTTGTATTTGATTTCTTATTTCAGCTTTCTGTAGTGAGGAATTGAATTTGTGTTTTTTTTCTTCCCCACTGATCCAAGAAGTCTTTTTTCTTTAACTTGTTTGCAGTTGCTCCTTTGATAGAGCTTACATTTGAATGAATTTTCAATATGGCTGTTTTAAAAGTACATAACCCTTTGGTCTAGAATTTGTGGTCAGTCTGGAATGTTTCAAGGCATCAGGATATAACATGGAGGGACATACAGTATAACTACCGTATTTGCTCGATAAGATGACCCTGATTATTAGACGACCCCCCAAACTTTAGATATTCCTTTAGGAAAAAAACTAAAAGCCTGAATATAAGACTACCCTATAGGAAAAAAGTTCAACTTGTATATATTCACGTGTAAATTGCTTTTTAATAATAGTTATGATATCAAAAAATGCATTTCTTGTTTTTTCCTTTTATGTGCCAATGCTGCCTCTCTCTTTCCCCTCCCCCCAGCTTTGTCTCTCTCCCCCCCCCCCAGCATTGTCTCTCTCCCCCCTTAGTGTTGTCTGTCTCTCCCCAACTTTTATCTCTCTCCCCCTCCCTCAACTTTCTCTCTATCCTTCCCACCCTTTTTCTCTCTCCCCCACTCCCTTTGTATCTCTCTCTTTCCCCCTCCCTTTGTGTCTCCCTTTGTCTCCCCCCCTCCCCTTCCATGTCTCTTCCACCCCTTCCTCCCCTTGTCTCTGTCTCTCCCCCCCCCCCTTTGTTTCTCTCTGTCCCCTCCTCCCTCCCCTCACCTTGTCATAATAGACGGAAGTGTTGGGCAGCATGGAGAATGTCTGCATGTATCGTGCAGGCATCCCCCATCTGCCCGAATGTCCCTGGTGGCTAGCGGGGGCAGCAGGAGGATGTCTGCACGATACACACAGACATATTCCGCTGCTGCCCAGCAATTCCGCCGGGACTATGATGAAACCGGAAGGAACATGGAAGTCCCGGTGGTCGTGCTGGGCGGCAGGGGAGGATGTCTGCGCGCTTCCCCTGGCTGCTCGAGAGGGGAATCCAGATCCCCTGCAGCTCTGCAGGGGACCTGGAGCCAAGTCTTATAGTCTGACCTCGATTTGAGGTCAGACTATAAGACGACCTCAAATGTAAGACGAGGGGTCTTTTTCAGAGCATTTGCTCTGAAAAAAACCTTGTCTTATATTCAGGCAAATACCGTATTATTTTCACACATTATGCTGTGTTGACATGTTATGTGCTATTAACCTTTGCAGTTGAAAGCACTGCACAGATATCCATTCATCTCATTTATATGTTGAGACCATAGCGAATTTACAAAACATTGTATGCGCAGTTAATTCTCAATAGGCAGTGGCTATTTCAACAGAAATACTGTCTTTGGTTAAAAAAAATTTTTATTAAAGTTATGATAGACTTCTTTAAACACTCTGAAAGATACACTTTTTTTTGTTTGTTTTTCTTGGTAAGATGTTGCATGCCGGATTAAACATACATTGTTTTGCACCGTTTTTGCATAATTGAAAAAGCCAATGAAAAAGGCATCCTCCTTACCTAAACCAAAATGTAATATTCCAAGCTGTATGCTGAGATATGCCTATGGCCAGTGCTTCCTCCATTGAAGAAAAATTCAATTCCCAGTGTGAATTCTCCAAAAATGTTACAGTAAGTTTGTTAATTGCCATTTTTATTCCAAAATACTTTATTAATTTTCAGAAATATAAAATACAAAGCATACAGGAAAAAATGCATAACATTACATACAAAAAATAGGATAGGGTTCTGGATTGCGTTATCACAGCATCAAACATCAAATGTCGCTTTCCCACAGCAATAGACTTTACATCTCTATAATTCCTGTCACATTAGGGCCCTACCTGATACACTCATTCTTCTCATTCGTGTCATACCTTTCGATCCTCATGTCATGTCATTCATTCAGAACCGGGGAGGGCTGAAGGGGGGGCCTGGAGGATCCCCAAGGTGTTATTTACTGCATTTATAGTCAATTCCAATTGCCAGTGGCTTTATATATCTTGGATCTTGGATAGATCCGGTCAAAAGCACTCTCAAGATGGCCGAGGGCTCCCAGTTTTCCGCGGTGTATCTCCCACCGATTACAGTGGTGGCGAGATAGTGGCTTGCTCTGTGGGGCTGTAGGGCTGTAGGGCTGTAGGACTGGGGGAGGCCAGGCTCTCAGTATCGCTGACTCCAGTTCTCAAACAGGAGAGCTAAACAGCGGGCCGCGTTGCAGATTCTCTCCGTCCTCCGCTCTCCGACACGCCCCTTGCACACAACGTACACGTCCTTACGTCATCACACCCGCCATGATCACTATTATTGGTAATTGCCATTTTTAATATGTAATCATTTATTTATTTAAAATTTTTGGTACATTAGGATGAAATATAACAAGGCATTATAAATAGTGTTGAGCGAAACCGAACCGCACTGTTCGGGTTCGTACCGAACATTACTGTTTTTGGACCCCGGACCCGAACACGGACATTTCACTGTATGTTCGGGTTGGAGTTCGGCGATTACATTGTATGTAATGCTATTGGCTTTCTATAAACCGAAATAGAGTCCCCATTCATAAGAATAGGGACTCTATTTCGGTTTATAGAAAGCCAATATCATTACATGTATTCCATAAACCGAAAGTCTTTAAACCGAAAGACATTCAATTGACCTATTCGTTTGAATGGGGACTCTATTTCTGTTTATAGAATAGCAATAGCATTACATGTATTACATCTGAGAGTCAAATAGAACAGTCCAATACTGTGCTTACAGCGCACTTTGAAAAATTCTAATTGTTTTGGGTGCTAAACATTACATTTGCGTCTTGCAGTGCACTTCATATCTGAGAGAAATACTTACAGCGCACTTTGAAAAATTCTAATAGTTTTGGGTGGTAAATAGTACATTTGCGTCTTGCGGTGCACTTCATATCTGAGAGTCAAATAGAACAGTCCAATACTGTGTAATAATAATAATTTGTATGCATTTTATGTTATTTGAAGTTATTTCCCTATCCATATTTGTATGCAGGGCGCTTGTCCTACTCTTACCCCCATTTTACTTCCATTTGCAGCCCTCTAGCCCTTTCCAGGACTTTTTTAGAGGCATTTTAGTGGCCAAAAGTTCGGGTCCCCATTGACTTTAATGGGGTTCGGGGTCAAGTTCAGGGTCAAGTTCGAGCGCGAACCCGGACTTTTTTCCAAAGTTCTGCCGAACCCGCCTAACCCGAACATCCAGGTGTCCGCTCAACTCTAACTATAAATAGTATTATTGCTGCACAATCAATCCTCTTTTATGAAATAACAATATTTAGCCAAACAACGTAGCATACCTCCCAACTGTCCCCCTTTATGCTTTATGTCATGGGACAGTCCTGGAATTGAGGCTGTGTCCTGTTATTAAGGACTACAGTCCTTCAGTCCCGATCTCATTCTCCAGTGTCTGGGCCACATGTACAAATGTACAGTAGTATTGTCAGATTGAGTGACCGCACTACTGCACATGTGTGGAAATGCTGACATTTGACCTCCCGAGCTTTGTATCCAGGGGTCATGATTTGCCAGAGGCAGAAGTTGATAGGCATGACATAGTGATCAGTGACACATCTATTTCCTCAATCCCATAAATCAATGGTGTGTTAACACCATTGTCAGTTGTGACTTGCCCATCAAGTAAATGAATATGACTAGATGAGTCTTGATAAAGGTCCAGAACGTGGACCGAAACGTTGACTACTTATGTATGTTTAATCTTGAGTATCGACCAAAAACAATGAAGTTTTTTTGATCAAGACCCGTGAGTGCGTGTTTTCCTTTTGGACTTGTGTATGGTGTATGCTGCACGGCACCCGGGCGATTTATTCTCTATTGGACTGTTTAGCTGAGTGCATCTGCCTTGGATTTACATATATATATATATATATATATATATATATAATTACTGTTTTATAATTTCCCTCATACTTTCCTTACAGTATGAGCCCCCTGTCCCCAAGCACCTGCCAGCCCACCAGGATTTTTCTGAAATGCAATTATTTTAATTTTTTTACATTTGTCTTGGGGTTAGGGTTAGTGCTTCAATGTCACTATAGGTAATTCTGAAACAAAAAATTGTTTAGAGAAATGCAATGCACTTCTTGTACTTCTCGGAGGAACGTGAGCACGGGTCTAGGACACTTGTTCGCCGCATCTTCATCGCTGACAGTTCAGCGAGGCAGTTAGAACACTGAACTGTCAGCAATGAAGAATAACGCGGCCGTTTCATCGCGGGCGCGGCTATGTAAGAGCTGACAGTTCAGCGCTGAACTGTCAGCTCTTACAAATGTCAAAGTAAAACGAAAATAACCCCCCCTAATAAATGATTCCCAAACCCCAATACTAAAAATAACCCCAATACTAAAATTAACCCCAATACTAAAATTAACCCCCGAACCCTAATACTAACCCCCTAAACCCTAATACTAACACCCAACCCCTAATACTAACCCCCTAAACCCTAATACTAACCCCCGACCCCTAATACTAACCCCCTAAACGCTAATACGAAAATTAACCCCCTAAACCCTAATACTAACCCCGACCCCTAAAACTAACCCCCTAAACCCTAATAGTAAACCCCGACCCCTTATACTAACCCCCTAAACCCTAATACTAAAATTAACCCCTTAAACCCTAATACTAAAATTAACCACAAACCCTAATACTAAAATTAACCCCCTAAACCCTCATTCTAAACCCCTAAACCCTAATTCTAACCACCCTTAAACTAAAATAGGTAAAATACTTACCTTTAGCGAAGAAATGTCCCGTGATGAAATCTCCAGCGACGATCTGTGTTGTGCTGCAGAGTCGGCAGTGAAGTGGCTGCACAGAAGCAGCCGCGATGAAGAGTCCCATCCCCCGTGAGCACAGTTGGTTGTCCTTCCCGGTATGGCAATCTGTTTTTTGATGTTCTTCAAAATTTTGTGTTACACTCCTTGTGCAGTATCCCTTGGAATAGTTTGAGGTACCATGACCCATCGTACATTAATGGTACCCAGTAAAGTACATTTCAGTGAATAGTGGCCACTACTCCTCCCAGTTTTTGTTTTATTTATTGTTTCTATAAAGTATCATTAGAGTTTTTCAATTGAAGTTATCAAGAATGTAACACATGGTTTATGTGTATTATATTATCATGTTTTAGTACACAAAACATGGTGCTGAATTTGACTTAGTCTCAAAATAAAAGTCGATCTCCAAACTCGACCTCCTCGAGCTATTCTCGAATTTTAGTGAAGTGACCCAAGTGTCTTTATACCATTCTTGGTTGTTTTTTTAGTTTGATTGTGCATTTATTTAATTTATGAGGCTGTGCAGGTAAAGATAAGCATTCCTGTCTTGTTGATAGACTCCTGCCCAGCTGAAGAAGTGGTGGCACTGTTTGTTTCCAAGATTTTAAACTTTCCTGTCTCCAGCCATGTTACTGATGAAGACGGTAGGGTAGACTCAGAGCATAATCCTCAGGCTTAGTGTCCATAGCTTAACTTGATGTATCCAAGCAAGTATAGGATGGTGCCAAACCAGTTTCTTATCATGTTATCATCAGCATATGGGTGGTCTTGTGAAAGGTATGATTTCCCTTTAAGCTATTCCCATTAATCTCTCCAAAGCCTTAAGCTGTGGTAACCACTCCCTATCATTTTAACAAACTGGCATTGATAATTGATTTCTCAAGGAGATCAATGTCAGAGCAAGTAAAAAGAAATTCAATTAAAATGTCTGGTCTCTTGATTTATAGGTACAAACTCCCCTAATAATTTCCAATTTATTTTTTTTTTTTACTTAGTCTGTAAATTATGTCATTATAAATCTTATTCTCTAGATGGATGTGTGTAATTATTTACTGATACGAGAACCTTCTTAAAGTTTACTTTATTTAAAATTATGTGGAAACACATAGGTTCTGATAAGCTACGCAGACATTATGGGGGCTATTCACTAAAAATGGAACCGACAAGTAGGCTCCAAAAATGTTCTCCAGCTTGCCTATCTTTTCAACTCAGCTATTAACACTTGATTTCTATGCAGGTTGCAAATTAACTCTTTAGTGAATAAACCCCATACATACTTTTTTTTAAATAAGATTTTAATGACATTTTTAGGTTACAAAGAACATAAAAGGGGAGTAAAACATATCTTATAGGGTTACAAAGGGTACTTTTGTATGAATGGATAGGTACTTTTCAGCTGCTTGGTAGAGGTTTTACTCCCACATGGTAAAGTGTCAGGATGTACATAAGAGGTGCAATTGCTAATATACATAATTGACGATTGTGCTTTTTTTTTTTTTTATACTTCCCTGTGCTTTAATATAAGTGAGATTTATACATAACCCCACTGTCTCAAATCAACATTGGTGATGAATATTACACCATAAGTTGAACTGACAGCTAAGCTGGGTACAGCAAAAAAAAAAAGCCTTATTAAAAAGTATCCATTTGTAGATTATTTCCAACTCAGCTATTCTGGCCTGTGTTTTGTAACTTGTTTGTTAATCAACTATGTTTTGCAAAACCTCAGTTTCATTTGTTTTTAAGACAGTATGGGCTCTATTAAGGAGTTACTATATCTCATTATTATATTTGACTACAAATGTCCAATTATGAATTAAAAAACAGTGATAATGATAAGTTATAACTCAAGGCATACAAGAAAGCCCTATGTGTGAGATGCAGGAGCAGATAACAGGCCATCATGTAATAATCTTTGTTATATCCTTGGCTGGCTTATGTCTCCAAAAAAATAGACAATAACAGTATACAAAATGGTCTATAGTAAAAGTTCTGATGTAGCGAGTGTTTTTCTCAAAATTTTCCACTTTATTCAAAACTACAAGTGCCCTTGTCTGTACTGTTAGCTGATAATTTGTCTTTATCACATTGAAAACGAGCTTAGATTCACGATCCAGAACCCATCCTTAGAGAATATCAATGATTTTTTGACAAAGATAAATGAGCTGCTAAGAGTTTTAGGTCTACCGTGTATATACCTGTATATTATTTTCCAAAATCAATCTACAAACATCAAAAATAAATAACATGCTCACAGAATGTTCGTGTTTGGGAATATATTGCATTTTAGACATATGTATCATAAAAACTCAACACACACTATACTGGAGGTAAAATGGACTATAGGTCTCATTTTTATTCAGTTTACTAAATGTTATTGTACCATATATGTACATTTATTCACATTGTGTTTCACCTCCGAGCTGATGAAAACCTGTAGTCAAGGAACTGCAAATGTTTTTGATTGGGTTATAAATATTTAGGTCAGTGTTGCCATGGTGTCTTCAAATGATGAAACTGATGAAGGCTCTAGGCTCTGGGTGTGGTAAAATGCTGTCTACTACAGGTTGAGAATCCCTTATCTATAATGCTTGGGACCAGAAGTATTTTGGATAATGGATCTTTCAGATCATGAATAATTTTAACCAATAAGATTTAGTAAAGTATCTCAGCACTCATGTATAGTTGGCACATCAGGATCTGCACACGTGCGGTCAAGGGGGAATCCGAGTATGGAAAGACTATATTACAAACTAAGGGGGGTAATCACCAGCGCACGTCTAGCCCAAATGGAAGATACAACACTGCTTTTGATTTCTACTCAATGGGGGTTATTTATAGAGTTAATTACTGGGACAATGTTCTAAAAGTGATCTAATCAGCAGGAACATTTCATTGGTTTCCATGTCGAATGGACCTCTTTTCAAACTTATTTATACATCACCCCCAGTGACCCTAAGAATATTATATTGTGCAATTCCTTTTGATTCAACACACATTTGAAATATTATAAAACAGAAAATAAGTATAATAGATAATTGACATCACAGAACCAAACTTTAGTATGGAGCAATGTTATCTATAACAATAGATTTGAACTGTTTGCATAAGTAGAACATACTGATTTCTTCAGTGTAATTTGGATCACTAGCCAACTGCTGGTTCGATCTCATCAACTAAAAGTAGAAGGCAGATAATACTTGTGTTCAGTTCATCTCTATGCAGCAATAGAAGCATTTTAGTCATTGTATAGAAAGCTTTGGGCGTATGGCATTCATTTTAGTGTTTGGACACTTTTTCTGAGGAGAAGCCATTTGGAAATAAAGGATAAAGTTTCATCCTTTATGACTGCTTTGCATTTTAAGACATCTTATTATAATTATTTGACCTCAGAGAGAAACGTGCTTTTAATGTAGGGCTCCTTTCATGTGTTTTAGATAGTGAAGTAATGTCTGTGGGTTGCGATGCATTTTTACATCATTATTTGCAAATGCAAAAAAACTTTTGACAAGGTCTCTTCACAATTCAAATATTGGGATCTCTGCTTCTGGAACAGAGGCAAATGACAGATAGGCAGACAGACTGATGGACAAACAGACAGAGAGGTAGATTTAGTACATGATATTTGCTTAACACCAGTGAAAGGCGTCAAATTCTCTAATTATGTGGCACATTTTACATAAGCTCCACCACAGTTTTAATCAGAAAACTAGAGTCCCCCTAAAGTGACGTAAGGTAAATGAAACTGCTGACTGAACATAAAGTCTAATCACATTGAAATGCTATTTTGTGAATTGTACATAGGATATTATCCAATTTGTGTTCAGTCAGTTAATGGTGACAATACCCTGTAAAACAAAGTTAGATTAATTTCTGAAGCGACAGTGTTCTCTGTGTACAAACATTTGTAATAAATATACCCATGATCTAATTCCTGAAACATGAAATATGTTTAAATCTTTAACTGTAATCAACTAAAATCCCATTTATCTGAGTAAAAGAGCATACGGTGCATTAGTTGCTATACATTTAAACTTTGATACCCATGGTTTTTCTATATGGTATGGCTTTATTTTTATATTTTTTGATATAATTGACTTTACTTTGGTGTTTTCAATTCTGATTTTTTTTTTCTTCCATTTACAGTTTAAACAGTTTTTTCCATGTAAAGAAACATTTTGTCCTGTGGATGTTTTTGGCCTATTGCTCTCACTTTTGCATTTTTTAAAAATACTTTAAAAAAAAAAAAAAACATTCTGCTCCTCCTTGTCTCAAGATCCTATTTTTCTGCTGTTGTCCCAACAAAGGGTTATTCCCCAGAGACTCCAATTGTCACGAAATGGAGTGATGATAGCCAGCGATCACAGTCAATAGCTTTGATTAACAATAAGGTAGAAAATTAGCAATGCTAGCATTCAACCATCCCTGCCTTCCCCTCTCCATATGCTCATTACAGCCTATACTGATTGCCTCACAGCATGTATTCCAAGCAGCCTACATGTTGAGAGATAGCAGGAAAGGTGGCACTGGAGAGGTTACAATTAAGACAGTGTCAACATCAAATGCAAGAATTTTTTTTGGGGGAAAAACTTGATACCTTCCTGAAAAGTGCATTGTTTGTTCCTGAATAAGATGTACCACAATGTGATTTCCTATTTCTTGTTGCTGTGTGTCCTGCTGACGTTCATGGATTTATTTGTGTCTGGATATGTAAAGAATAAAGTAGCAACTTCTGTGACAACTATGACTCCATCTGCAGTTGTGATGTTGTTTTCAACAGACTCGGAGGACCCGGAGAGAGAAAATGTCCATGGAACTGCCTTACCACCTTCTGATAATGATGACAACTCGCTCGTCTACACAGGTAGAGTAGCTGTTTTTTTTCCCAAAATTTTTTTTGTGATTGTAATTATTTAAAATAACTTTTATAATAATCTGGTTATATAGTTAGCCTTGATAAACTACAACTGTTCAATCGAAAAGTTCGCCACTTTTTCCGACCAGTTTTTAACACATTATTTTATTGTGATTCACAGCGAAAAAAGCCAATGTTTTTCCACATTTCTTGGTTGCATAATTTTATATGTTACATGTGAACTTTCAGTATTATATTTACTTGTTGATTGCATCATGGGTATAGGAGACAGTGAATGTCACTGAGATAATCACCAGCTCTAACAGACGTCTGCTCAGCAGGTGAATTGCTGTGGAAATGAGTTGTTCTAACAAGTCTTATCTCCTTTGTTGCCTGGCTCTTATTTATATTTTCCCATTCACAATGTCTCCAGGAATGTTACAGGCTGCAGACTCACTGATAAGGTGAATAGTCTAATTCAGTTCCATTGCCTCAGAGCAGTAACACATCAGAGGAACATCCCGAATTAAAAAGTTAGGAAATGAGTGTGTGTGCCTCTTGTTGTCTTATTGTGTGTGTATCGAGGATTGACAAATATTTGAAATCTTTAGGGGCCAAACAGACCAGTTCAGTCTAGATGTTTTTAGGAGCCAAGAATGCTAAATTCCATATAGTGTCACATAGACAAATAAATAAAGTTATAAGACAGAAGTAAGGTTTTGAAAGTTCCTGGAAATGTTCAATCCCTAGTTGTGTGTGTGCATTTGTTATGCTTTAAATGTTTCCCTTTGTCTGTGGTGTGTTTATTGTGTCTGCCTGTTTGTAATGCCAATTTTATTATGTATACATTTCCTATGTGAAAGATAAGTGCCTAGGTGAAATTCTTATCCACTTCTGCATGTCTTAACCACTTAGTGGATCATCCTGTCACCCTCTCTAGTTAATGTGTTTAGCATGTCTTAGCCCTTGGTCGCAGTCATTTCTTTTGCATAACAAATGTGTCACAACCTTGCAGGGCTCTTCCATTATTCCCCAGGCCAATGTCTCTACACCATGCTCCTCTACTGGGTCGTTAGTTATTACATTCATGGTACCATCTCCCCTACTGCTGTATCAGCTAAAATTTTATTTACTGGCCTCTACAAATCCACAATTTTGTTTTGCTCGTACATGTACATTGGTGAGCGGCTCCGAGTTGGTAGAGAGTTATTTACTGCCGGGAGGAGCTCCGTATTTTATATCATTGTTTCCAGCTCATGTCTGTTAATCTGTCACAAGCCCATCTTTTATAAAAGCACTGTGACCTCCTTTCTTTGGCTGGAAACTGTTCTCAGCGAGGAGAAAGCCATTGTTATTTTGCAATTTATAATGCTGGCTGTACAGGCCGGGTCACAGAGATCATCCATGATTGACAATATTTAGATTGCTACCATTCAGCTATAGCTAGTCGCTGACAATGGGGATCTAAGTTCTTTTGATGTGTTTCGAAACCACGTGGTAATTAACATTTAACTCATTCACGACGGGAAGGAAGTACAATGGCAAGATGACGAAGTTACACTTGTTCAGATTGGAATGGATGAGTGCCAAGGCTGTGCTAGGGCATCTGGGACCCTGTTAATATTAGAAATCTGCTTTACATTGACTGACAAGACTGCAATGGGTTCTGTTTCCATTTCTGTTTGTGCACTGGCGATTCTCTCTTGTGCACATGACCTGAGAATAGAGAATATTAATATAATCTTTCTAGCGTGAGCTAAAATGTTGAAAAAATGGCTTGACACAGTGCCCTTTTTGTAGTATATTTTGAATGGCATCAAGGCTTACAGTGCAGGATAAGGATTTAGCATTTTATTTAGCATACAGAACAGCTTGGACATTGCACATAGTAATTTTTCTGGTAATACCTTTTAAAATAAAATATTAAGATGTCACTGAAGCTTTAATAAATTGAATGAGGAACAGGAGTTTCACTATGAAGAAATACACACATTTATATATATATATATATATATATATATATATATATATATATATATATATATCAGCCATAACATTATGACCACTGACAGGTGGCAAGCCAACAGAGGCAATGTGATGTTTTGGGCAATGTTATGCTGGGAAACCTTGGGTCCTGTCTTTCATGTGGATGGTACTTTGACACGTACCACCTACCTAATCATTGATGCAGACCATGCACACCCTTTAATGGAAATGGTATTCCCTGGTGGTATGGTTTTTTTTTTAGCAGGATAATGAGCTCTGCCACAAAGCAAAAATGGTTCAGGAATGGTTTGAGGATCACAACAACAAGTTCAAGGTGTTGACTTGGTCTCCATATTCCCTAGATCTCAATCCAATCAAGCATCTGTGGGATGTGCTGGACAAACAAGTCCGATCCATGGAGGACCCACTTTCCAATTTACAGGACTTAAATGATCTGCTGCTAACATCTTGGTGCCAGATACCACAGCACACCTTCAGAGGTCTGATGGAGTCAGAGATGTTTGGGCGTCAAAAGGGCATCTACACGATATTAGATAGGTTTTCCTAATGTTATGGCTGATGGGTGTATAGAAGCAGCAGAAACCCCCCCTCAGTTCAACCCAAATTTAAAGCCAGAATCAATAGACAGAGAACATTTCCACTTAAGTAAAGGATGGATCAATGCTATTTTTGAGACTAAGTCAAATTCAGCACCCAAAACTTGCCAAGAGCATAACACAAAAGAGTGGTATTATGGCTGATCAGTGTGTATACATACATTGTAATGGTGTAATATACAACTTTGGCAAATGCATATTTTTCAAAACTGGTCTATGCAATTTGTTAGCAGAAAAGAGAATAGTTTTTTTTTTAAATGGGCCTGTTTTGTCGCCTGTTTATGACATCATCTGTGGCTTGATATCATTTATTTATAAATTATTTAAACAGGAAGGATACATTGAGATTTCTCTTGTTTTCATGTACTACTAGTCAATGGGAATTGGGAACCTCCAAACAAGCACCACCGATGATGCAGGATCTAAGGGGAGTGTTATATGCAATAACACTGTCACTCACCCTGGCAACACATATGTACATGCACAGAATTCTGTGCACGCCAAAAATGTGTCCTCCAGCGTCCTACTGAATTGGGGCACCAAATGATGAAGTCTGGATTGTGAGATAGAATATCTCAAAACTGCAAATTCGTAATTTGCATATCAAGCCACATGGCGATGTCATCAACTGGAAACTCTCCAAACACACTTTAAATGCATGTTTCTCTTAATGTATTCATTCGCCTACAATGCTCTATTCCAGGGGCATCCAACATGCGGCCTGCGTGGCATCGAGGTGCGGCCCTCACGATCTCATCTGTGTAACTGCACCTCCAACTGCTGGCCGCATGGGAAGGAGTGTCAGGGAACAAAGTTCTCTTCAGTTCTGTGCGCACAACCCCTCCTCTACCCTGTGTGTTCAACACAAGGGTCAGAGGGATGGGAGAAGCGGATCAGCAGCGTGTATAGCACGCATTGAAAAGCGTAGGAGGGGTCTGAAAATCTCCTAACCCCTGATCAAAAAAATAATCTGTGTGGTTGGTCAGGTACTGTGTGTATGCAAGTGTATTTGTGCAAGTGTGACTGTGTAAGTTTCTGTGTGTCAGTGTAAACCTGTATTTAAGTGTGACTGTGTAAGTGTCTGTGTGTCAGTGTGACTCTGTATGTAAGTGTGTCTGTGTGTCAGTGTGACTCTGTATGGAAGTGTGACTGTATAAGTGTCTGTGTGTCAGTGTGACTCTGTATGTAAGTGTGACTGTGTGTCAGTGTGACTCTGTGTGCAAGTGTGTCTCTGTATGTAAGTGTGTGTGTCAGTGTGACTCTGTGTGTAAGTGTGTGTGTCAGTGTGACTCTTTCTGTAAGTGTGTGTTTCAGTGTCCCGCTGTATGTAAGTGTGTGTGTCAGTGTGACTATGTGAGCAAATGTGACTCTGTGTGTGTGTCAGGGTGACTCTGTGTGCAAGTGTGACTCTTTGTGTAAGTGTGGGTGTCAGTGTTAGACACTGCAAGTGAGACACTGTGTGTACATGTATGTGTGTCAGTGTGACTCTGTATGTAAGTGTATGTGTGTCTGTGTGACTGTATGTAAGTGTATGTGTGTCAGTGTGACACTCTATGTAAGTGTGTCTGTGTGTGTGTGTCAGTGTGACTGTCTGTATTTTTGTATGTGTGTGGATTTGTGTACATGCGACTGTGTGTATTTGTGTGTGTGTGTATTTGTGTACATGTGGCTCTGTGTGGATTTGTTTACATGGGACTGTGTGTTAATGTGTGTATTTAATATGAAGTGTTTTTAGTTTTTTTTTACTGTAAGTTTTATTGCTGTGGAGTCTGGAATACATTCACATGCTGCACATTACTGTCTATATATATATATATATATATATATATATATATATATATATATATATATATATATATATATATATATATACATATACACACACAGTATATAAATATATACATTTACCATATTTGCTCGAATGTAAGACTATTTTTTTCAGAGCATTTGCTCGTCTTATATTCGAGGTCGTCTTAAATTCTGACCTCAAATTGAGGTCAGATTATAAGACTGGGAGCCAGGTCCCCCCCAAGACCTTCCGGCTTCATCATAAAAGTCCCGGCGGAAGTGCCGAGCAGCAGCGGAGGATGTCTGCGCATATCGTGCGGACATCCTCCAGCTGCCTCCACTGGCCACCAGGAGATTTGGGCAGCCAGGGGATGTCTGCACGATAGTGCAGACATCCTCCATGCTGCCTGACACTTCCGTCTATTATGACTGGCTGCCCGCACTAGCTACCAGGGAGATATGGGCAGCCGGGTGATGTCTGCACATATCGTGCAGACATCCCCCGGCTGCCCCCATTAGCCACCAGGGAGGCTACATTGGTGGGAGGGAGGGAGGAGACAGACAACATTGGGGGGAGGGTGGGGGAGAGAGACAGACAACATTAAGGGGAGGGAGGGGTGGAGAGACAGACAACTTGGGGGGGAGGATGGGGGAGAGACAGACAACATTGGGGAGGGTGGAGGAGAGAGACAGACCCCATTGGGGGGAGCATTGGGTAAGTCTGGGGGGTAGGGGCAGCATTGGCACATAAAAGGTAAATAAAAACAAGCAATTCATTTTTTTATATCATCAGTTTTTATTAAATATGAAAAAGCAATTTACATGTGAATATATACAAGTTAAAACTTTTTTCCTATAGGGTAGTCTTATATTCAGGTATTTAGTATTTTCCTAAAGGAATATCCATAGTTTGGGGGGGTCGTCTTATAATCAGGGTCGTCTTATATTCGAGCAAATACGATACCTAATTTTCTCTGAATAAAAAATGAATGCGGCCCATGCACACATACATTTTTGGTGAAGTGGCCCACCACAGAAAAAACTTGGACACCGCTGTTCTTTTCTATTTATAAAATACTTTGTACCATTTAAATACGTTTTTTCAGGCAATAATGTTTAAATCATAAATAGAAGATTTAAACACATGGCTGGATGTAGATCAATTACTATATTTCTGTTTTGTGGCTGAATGGCAGTAGTAATTATTTGCATCCACCTGTTTATGTATTTCTGTATTGAAAATCAATAGATGTCGCTGTAAAAAAGTCTAAAACGTCCCAGGTCATATTGATAGAATGTATTAGAAATGTGCAGATTATTTACATCTATTCCAATTGTAAATGAGTTCCAACATTTCTGCCAATAGATACATCAGTATTGCTCTTAGTCATCAATAACCCTTCTATCAATGACAAGGCAACATAGTTATCTTACTAAGGATCCATCTTTTAACCTTTTCTACCCGGCAGATGTTAGATTTGCAAGACATTTTGGACAGTGAATTGATATGCTTTTTTATATGCAGATACTCAATAGAAGACATGTATGTATAAAGAAAGTGTACAGAGAAATAGTACTTGTGATAATCTCTTTGTGCACCTATGTCCCAACACATGCCCAGTACACCGGTCCTGAACTTCCAGGTTGCACTTGTTCAACCTATGGATACAGAATCAGGCCTTTTAAGAAGTTGATTAGTGTCAGAGGATACCACTAAACACATTTGCAAAGCAATAGTAATACTGCGACGGAACCTAATATATATCTCCGGTTTGTGTTTTTCTTCCTACACAAAGCTAGGGTTGCCACATTTTCACAAAGCTAGAGTTGCCACCTTTTTACAAAGCTAGCTAAGGTTGCCACCTTTTTACAAAGCTAGCTAGGGTTGTCACCTTTTCACAAAGCTAGGGTTGCCACCTTTTTACAAAGCTAGCTAGGGTTGTCACCTTTTCACAAAGCTAGGGTTGCCACCTTTTTACAAAGCTAGCTAGGGTTGTCACCTTTTCACAAAGCTAGGGTTGCCACCTTTTTACAAAGCTAGCTAGGGTTGCCACCTTTTCACAAAGCTAGGGTTGCCACCTTTTTACAAAGCTAGCTAGGGTTGCCACCTTTTTACAAAGCTAGCTAGGGTTGCCACCTTTTCACAAAGCTAGGTTTGCCACTTTTTCACAAAGCTAGGGTTGCCACCTGTTTACAAAGCTAGCTAGGGTTGCCACCTTTTCACAAAGCTAGGGTTGCCACCTTTTTACAAAGCTAGCTAGGGTTGCCACCTGTTTACAAAGCTAGCTAGGGTTGCCACCTTTTCACAAAGCTAGGTTTGCCACTTTTTCACAAAGCTAGGGTTGCAACTGGTAAAATATTGTCTGGACAGCAATCCTATACAAAACAAGTTAACATTGGTAAATAATCATGTAGGATACTAAATATTTTTTTTTTTATGAGGTAACAAGGAAATCTTCCTCTGGATAATTGCCAGCACTGACAGTGGAAAACAATCTGCTTTTAAACTCTGTCAGAATACAATTCTAACTATTAGGTTCTGAAGGAAGGGTGAATTATTCACAGTGTTCCTTTATTACATTGCATTTAAATAATGTTTACTCTTATAAACTCCAGTTTGGCCTAGAAGAAAGCGGAACTGTAATGAACTGTAATGAACTCCCACCTAAAACTACTAACTCTCTTGGTAATGATACGTTCTCACCATACAAACCAATTACACATGAAAACTTTAAAGGAAAATCTTTTCTTCAAAGAACATCCATTAATTCTGCTTGTCCGGTAATAATTAGGGATCCTCCTACCAAATGTACATATTTAAAAATTGTTTAATAACGAAATATTGCAGATGAAAGATACTGTTATGCTGATGAATTAAAAAAAAAACATGGATCATAGAATGGGGATTTAAGGTCATATATTTTCTTGCCAACATCCTGGGACATGAGGACAGTCACATGATGCCACGTTATCCAACCTCACTTGTACCAGCAAAAGCCTGTATTTGGCGTTGTATTGGATTATTCGATGCCTTATGTCTAAATTAAAAGCAGATATGGTATCAATTGGTGTCTGTTTAACATTCTACAATTTTGCTGCCACGGTTACTCAAACAAAACATAATAGGAGTCAAATAAGCATTGCCTTAACAATACATGTATATTTATGTTTAAATGTAACAATACAACAATTACATTAAACCACAAAGTATTATTAGAGAGTTATAGTCAATAATAGAATATCCACACACTTGAATAGGTTGAAGCATAACAAATAGAGATGTCCCGAATAGTTCCCGGCGAACATAGCGTGTTCGCGTTTGCCGCGGCGGGCGAACAATTGCGATGTTCGGTCCGCCCCCTATTCATTATCATTGAGTAAACTTTGACCCTGTCCCTGTACCCTGTACCCTGAACCGAACGTTTACTATTGGCTTTCACTACACGGAGACAGAGTCTCCATTAATAAATTTATGAATGGAGACACTGTCTCCGTGTAGTGAAAGCCAATAGTACTATTACAAATGCCGAAAGTCTACAAACCGAACGTTCGGTTTATAGGCTGTCGGCTTATGGAATACATGTAATCCTATTGCTATTCTATAAACCGAACGTTCGGTTTATAGAATAGCAATAGGATTACATGTATTCCATAAACCGAAAGACTATAAACCGAACATTCGGTTTATAGACTTTCGGCTTGTGGATTACATGTAATACTATGGGCTTTCTATAAACCGAACTAGAGTTCCCATTCATAAAAATTTATGAATGGGGACTCTGTTTCGGTTTATAGAAAGCTAAGAAATTGAACAATAATATAACAGTGTAACCAGCGCTGATATCTTAGCTCTTAGCAGCACTTAGGTAGTGTGTCCCTAAACCACACAGCAACAAAGTGAGAACATAAAAAACATAAAAATGCGCTTGAGAGCAAACTGTGATTAAGCACCTTAGTGAGAAAAATATATAGTGGCTCTCAAATGAGAGATAGTGGATCTATTTTCCAAGAAATCAGGGAGATGGTGTCAGTCCCCCTTAAGGGGATACACTTACAAACTCTTTGAAAGAGACAGCACTTCAGGTATGTCCGGTAGAAATCTGGCTTCAGAGTAGTAATTCTCATGAAAACACAGTAGAGGACATCAATTAATAATAGAACAGGTAGATTTTAATAAAAAAATAGTAGCTGCTTACATGAGGATTCTGGAAGTCACATGAAGTGGGCGCCACACAGAATGACAGGAATCCTTTACAGCAAGTAGTATAAAATATTACAAAATATTACTTTAAATATAGAAAAATAATAAAAGTAATAAAAGTACAATGGTAGGAATAGCAGGTTGAGTCCAGAACGCTACGCGTTTCGCTCTACATGAGCTTCGACCAGGCGTCTGGACTCCCTGCTTCAGAATGGCACTTTTATCCTCCGTTGGTATTGCCGGGTCCTGGCGTTGCTTCCGCATTCGTCATCATCTCGCGCGATTTCTGTTTGGAGATTCTCTGTCTTCACATCTCGCGAGATTTGGACTTAGGTTATTTTCTTCCAAAAACGGGACATAAGCTAAATAGCTCAGTTTTGCATATGCCATAGAAAGAGAGGGAGAATAAAAGACATAGCGCTTTACCTAAAAAACAGGCTGGTATATATCAGCATATAGAAATGTGCATTTCAGAAACGGACTTATATACAAAAAGGTGGCTAACTATAAATAATAGCTGCACACGAAGAAAAAACAGGTATATATATACTAGAACAATATAAGATATATAAGTATGAGGAAGATATTAAAAACGTTTATAAAATGCACACATCTAGTGAACATAGCATTAACACATAAATACAATAATAGGAGCCCTACTACATAAAATTATATAGGTCGAAATCGGCATTTAAACCCTGCGGCTTCAGGGTTGCCAAATTAAAAACCCATTTCATTTCCCTCCTTCCAATGTTTAAAATGTTGTCCCCTCCTCTCCAATGCTTTTGAACTTTTTCTATTGCAACCTTATGCTAAATTTGGAAAAAATGCTTATTAAGGAATTGAAAATAAAATGGGAAACTGTTACACTCCAAAAATACATACGTGAAAAAATTACCCCTAGAGGTCTAAGATTGTTTAAGCACCCCACTTTTGACACTGAAGATGAGAATTTTATGTCAGAATGGAATAATGCTTTAGAAATGTGCACATTTTCACTGATGGAAATCATTATTAAACAAAGAAATAAAACACTTAATTATTTAGATTTAGAGATTGAAAAAACTCACAAAGAAGTACAAACACATGCACAAAGCACTCAATATCAGGATCTTTCTGAAAATATAGTTAAAAAAATAGAAAAAATTGAACAGGAGATAAGGAATACCAAAATCAAAAAATACCACAGAGATCAAGAAGATTACAAATTGCAAACATTTAGAAACCCTTCAAACTATCGAAATAGGAAACAGGAGACGTATAATGTAAATAGAGAAAGTATAAACTATACAGGGAGCTCTGAATATATTCAGAATTTAGATAAAACCCCTGTTGTGAGAAAGAAAGAGATACCTAGAACTCCAGTACAGACCAGACTTACCAGATTAAGTCTTAACCCACATTCCCCTACCAAAAAAAGAAATACTACACAGCATAACACCCAACAAACTTTTGAAAGTAAAAATAGATTTCAAATATTATCTGAATCTGGAGAGACATCGCCTTTTTTAGATTCAGACCGCCGGTTACTCCGCCCTCTGCCGAAAGAACAGAGAAAGATACCAGAAAAAACCTCGAGAACCTCGAGAGCGTTATTACCAAAAAAATTTCTGGGAAAGACCACCAGGAGCTTGCAGAGAAAGACCAAATTTAGAGGAATAAGAGGGGGCAAGAAATTACATGGGAAAACGAAGGCTCAGATATTGAATACAAATAATAATAATAATAACACACCTAAGGGTGTTTTCAATTTGTCCCACAAAATCCTTTCACAGGAACAATTAATAGTACTAAGCAAAGGCCTCAAATTTGCCCCTACAAATAAATTTAACCTCTTTTCGGCCTACATTGATGTCAATAAATTTGTGAGACATACCACCATCAAAAGATTTTATGCTCTCAAACCAGCCTCAATAGTTACTCCAACCATAGACCTGAATAACATCATACCCACTAAATTAAAAAAGAAATCTAAATTCTACCCAACAGCTTATAAATCCGGAGCACTGGAAGTGTTTGAAAAAGCAGTAATGGGGGACCTCTGCAAATTAAAACCATCAAAATACGATGCTAAAAATATGACAAAGAAAGAAATGAATATCCTTAAAACACTCCAAGAAGATGAGGAATTAGTCATTAAACCGGCCGATAAAGGCGGTGGTATGGTTATCCAGTCCAGAGATAATTATATACAGGAAGCCCTAAGACAATTAGAACAAAGAGATACTTACCTTGAACTAAAAAAGGATCCCACTAACGATTTCAAAAAAATCCTGACAAAGTATCTAGATAAGGGCAAAGAAAATAATTATCTCTCAAAAAACGAATATGAATACATTAATGTAACAAATCCAAAAATACCGGTTATATACTTCCTACCTAAAATACATAAAAATCTAACCCAACCACCAGGCAGACCGATAGTGTCTGGAATAGATTCTATATTCTCCAACTTGTCGGAATATTTGGACCACATATTACAGCCATACGTTAAAGAAACCAGGTCATACTTAAAAGACACCATCAGTATCCTGAATAACCTTAATAAGTGTAAATGGGAAGACAATTATCTCCTAGTTTCAAGTGATGTGTCATCCTTATACACAGTGATAGACCACCAACAAGGCTGTGAAGCAATAAAGAATATCCTAACAGAGAAAAATATCTTAAGAGAGGATCAGATAGAATATGTGGTAGACGGTATTAAAATCATTCTCAATCATAATTTCTTTTGGTTTTTAGACAAATTTTATCTACAAAAAACAGGGACAGCCATGGGGACGAGGTTCGCCCCCAGTTATGCAAATCTTTTTATGTCCCAATGGGAGAGTGAACATGTTTGGAGTGGACATGGCTGGTCGGAGAACCTCGTCCTCTACTATAGATATATAGACGATCTAATTTTTATATGGAAGGGAAGTGAGGAAGATCTTAACTCATTTTTAGAATATTTAAACACCAATAATAACAACATAATTTTAAATACTGTTTATAGTAAAGAAAAAATTGTCTTTTTGGACTTAGAAATTTATATAGATAATGGTCAAATCAAAACCAAAAACCATTTCAAAAAGGTCGACAGCAACAGTTTCATAGACAAATCTAGTTGCCACTACCCCCCTTGGCTAAGTGGCATACCAAAAAGCCAGTTCACTAGGATACGCCGCAACTGTACAGATCTATCTATATATACAGAACAAACAAAAGTCTTAAAGGAAAAAATTTTAGAAAAAGGATATGACACTAAAAAAGTGGATCAAGTCATATCAGAGGTAGCTATAAGCAACAGAGACCAACTTTTAACTTATAAGAATAAAACACCAAAGGAAGATTTTAAAAATAAAATCCCTATTGTTTTTAATTTCAACAATAAATCAAGACAAATTAAGAAAATTATAAAAAAACATTGGAAAATACTACAAACTGATGATATATTAAAGAATATTATAACAGATGACCCTTCAGTAGTATTTAGAGGGGCACCAAATTTTAAACAAAAATTAACTACTAATTATACGAGTCAAATAAAAACCTCTGCACCAGCACCTAGTCACTTTCTCACCAGAAAAAATGGTTTCTATGGATGTCTCAATTGCATAGGCTGTAAATCTATTACCCATCCCAAATATCCTACCACAAATTTCCGCTCCTCTCACAACGGTTTACAATTTGAAATAAGAAATTTTGTCACATGTTCCTCAACTAATGTGATTTATTTAATAGAGTGCCCGTGTGGTCTGCAATATGTGGGACGGACCACTAGGACACTCAAAAAAAGAATTGAGGAGCATGTAAGGAATATAAGGAATGGGTTAACCACTCACAGCCTTTCAAAGCACTTTATGGATTTTCATCAAAAGAATCCGAAGGGTCTCAAATTTTCTTTCCCAGAAATTTTTTTGGTAATAACGCTCTCGAGGTTCTCGAGGTTTTTTCTGGTATCTTTCTCTGTTCTTTCGGCAGAGGGCGGAGTAACCGGCGGTCTGAATCTAAAAAAGGCGATGTCTCTCCAGATTCAGATAATATTTGAAATCTATTTTTACTTTCAAAAGTTTGTTGGGTGTTATGCTGTGTAGTATTTCTTTTTTTGGTAGGGGAATGTGGGTTAAGACTTAATCTGGTAAGTCTGGTCTGTACTGGAGTTCTAGGTATCTCTTTCTTTCTCACAACAGGGGTTTTATCTAAATTCTGAATATATTCAGAGCTCCCTGTATAGTTTATACTTTCTCTATTTACATTATACGTCTCCTGTTTCCTATTTCGATAGTTTGAAGGGTTTCTAAATGTTTGCAATTTGTAATCTTCTTGATCTCTGTGGTATTTTTTGATTTTGGTATTCCTTATCTCCTGTTCAATTTTTTCTATTTTTTTAACTATATTTTCAGAAAGATCCTGATATTGAGTGCTTTGTGCATGTGTTTGTACTTCTTTGTGAGTTTTTTCAATCTCTAAATCTAAATAATTAAGTGTTTTATTTCTTTGTTTAATAATGATTTCCATCAGTGAAAATGTGCACATTTCTAAAGCATTATTCCATTCTGACATAAAATTCTCATCTTCAGTGTCAAAAGTGGGGTGCTTAAACAATCTTAGACCTCTAGGGGTAATTTTTTCACGTATGTATTTTTGGAGTGTAACAGTTTCCCATTTTATTTTCAATTCCTTAATAAGCATTTTTTCCAAATTTAGCATAAGGTTGCAATAGAAAAAGTTCAAAAGCATTGGAGAGGAGGGGACAACATTTTAAACATTGGAAGGAGGGAAATGAAATGGGTTTTTAATTTGGCAACCCTGAAGCCGCAGGGTTTAAATGCCGATTTCGACCTATATAATTTTATGTAGTAGGGCTCCTATTATTGTATTTATGTGTTAATGCTATGTTCACTAGATGTGTGCATTTTATAAACGTTTTTAATATCTTCCTCATACTTATATATCTTATATTGTTCTAGTATATATATACCTGTTTTTTCTTCGTGTGCAGCTATTATTTATAGTTAGCCACCTTTTTGTATATAAGTCCGTTTCTGAAATGCACATTTCTATATGCTGATATATACCAGCCTGTTTTTTAGGTAAAGCGCTATGTCTTTTATTCTCCCTCTCTTTCTATGGCATATGCAAAACTGAGCTATTTAGCTTATGTCCCGTTTTTGGAAGAAAATAACCTAAGTCCAAATCTCGCGAGATGTGAAGACAGAGAATCTCCAAACAGAAATCGCGCGAGATGATGACGAATGCGGAAGCAACGCCAGGACCCGGCAATACCAACGGAGGATAAAAGTGCCATTCTGAAGCAGGGAGTCCAGACGCCTGGTCGAAGCTCATGTAGAGCGAAACGCGTAGCGTTCTGGACTCAACCTGCTATTCCTACCATTGTACTTTTATTACTTTTATTATTTTTCTATATTTAAAGTAATATTTTGTAATATTTTATACTACTTGCTGTAAAGGATTCCTGTCATTCTGTGTGGCGCCCACTTCATGTGACTTCCAGAATCCTCATGTAAGCAGCTACTATTTTTTTATTAAAATCTACCTGTTCTATTATTAATTGATGTCCTCTACTGTGTTTTCATGAGAATTACTACTCTGAAGCCAGATTTCTACCGGACATACCTGAAGTGCTGTCTCTTTCAAAGAGTTTGTAAGTGTATCCCCTTAAGGGGGACTGACACCATCTCCCTGATTTCTTGGAAAATAGATCCACTATCTCTCATTTGAGAGCCACTATATATTTTTCTCACTAAGGTGCTTAATCACAGTTTGCTCTCAAGAAATTGAACGAATGAACGAATGGTTTAATATAAACGAAAATCATTCGTCCATTCGTGCTATAGTATTGGCATTACTATAAACCGAAATAGAGTCGGTTTATAGAATACCAATAGACTTACATGCATTCCATAAACCGAAAGTCGTTCATTATGTCGGTTTATGGAATGTAGTGTACTATGCTATTGTATTCTATAAACCGACTCTATTCCGGCTTATAGAATGCCAATAGTACTACGAATGGACGAATGAACTAATGATTTTCGTTTATTAACCATTCGTTCATTCGGCTTTCGTTAGCATAGCATTTTCGTTATTTGTTTTTCGGACGAATGGACGAAAATGCTATTTTTGGACGAAAATGCATTCGTCCGAAAACGAATGCACATGTCTAAATAGTACTACTTAACACACCTTATAATAACACAGAGAGAGGCAATGCAGAGAGAGGAGTCTGAAGAAGAGGAGTCAGAGGAGAAAGGTGGCTTTGAGGAGGTGGAAGACTAAACACAGCAGGCGTCCCAGGGGGCTTGTTGTCACCTTTCGGGGACCCTTGGTGTTGTACGTGGCTGGGTGGAGGAAGAGACCTTCAATGACATCAGTGAGGACAAGGAACGGGACATGGCTAGCTTGGTATCCAACCTTGTGCAAATGAGGAGTTTGCGGTTGTGCAAATGGACTGTTTGCGGTTGTTTGTGGTGCGTTAAACGGGGGAGTTTGGTCTGTCACTGTGAAGCGGGCGTAACCCTTACACTACCTGATCGATAGAACATCATACCTGATGTTTTAAAGCACGTTATTCCAAACAATTTAGGAATGTTAGGTGATTTATGCCCTTTATGGATTAAAACCAGACTCTGCATCAACTATGTAAGTTTTGTCATGGATCCCCCTCCGGCATGCCACAGTCCAGGTGTTAGTCCCCTTGAAACAACTTTTCCATCACTATTGTGGCCAGAAAGAGTCCCTGTGGATTTTAAAATTCGCCTGCCCATTGGCGGTTCGCGCGGTTCGCGCGGTTCGCGCGGTTCGCGCGGTTCGCCCGTGCGCGAACATTTGCGGAAATTCGCGTTCGCCGTTCGCGAATGGAAAATTTTATGTTCGCGACATCACTAATAACAAAGTTTAATGATAACTCGCTAAATGCTAAAATGCTCAATATATTAATAGAAACAAGAATGGTTAATTCAAATAAAAGAAGGTAAAATATATGAAAAGCTGATACTTAGATGTAATGGTGCCAGGAGAATTCTGGTGAAAGACTGGCTTCAGCAGTTTCTTCTTAGGGGATCTTCTTGCTTTCAATCTCAGGAGAGTTCTGAAATCTCTTTCCTATATATCTCTTTAGATGGAGGCTCTTGTTGGTACAGTTTTTACGCATTACACACACATGGAATATACACACACATACAAATATACACACATATATTGCTACTTAAGTGGTATTTGTGTATAAGACCACCAAACTAGCATACATATAAACCGTGTCTATAACAGGTATCTGGAGCTCAGTGGTGTCTTTGAACATCAAAAACTACCAGTTGTTTCTCTGCTAATAGAAGCATAGCCCCATGTGACCTCAATCTTGTGTTCTATTGGCCTTGTGAAGGAACATGCAGTCAATGGAGAAAGGCAAAGCTTACCAAATAATATGAATCAGAGAGCACTATCCACACGGGGTTGACATTGTTACCTGAATGAATATAATTATGTTCTATGGATCTTCATAGGCTTTGCCCCAGATACTGATCCATGTACTGACACTTTTGACTATCCCTGGTTATTTATTTATTTATTTTCTTAAATTTATACATTCTTTTATTTTTTTATCATATATAAAAAGACAGTACAAACAATACAAACACTTAGAAATAATACAAGTTACAACAACACATTATAAAACAGGGAAACTTCATAAAAAAAAACTCCAGAATAAGTGCAGAGACAGGAAACAACTTTACGAAAACTGCTTCTTTTAAAGTGTACGTCGATACATACATTAGGTTTTAATTAGGTTTTCATTTAATACATTAGGTTTTAATTAGGTTTCCCAAGTTACACGTGGGGAAAACATATTGTCAAACACAGTTTTACTAATGCGTAATAGGAATACCTCTAGTGTAGCAATACAATAACAGATATTTTCCCATCAGTTAAGTGTCCATGGTGACCCCGAGTATCTATCAACTTGATATTAATGTGAGTTCTGAATGGGACACACCCGTCCTAACACATTTTCGTCAGGGCAATTCTAAGATGTAGACACGATAAAAAAAAAACAAAGGCTCAGTGGATATCCATCTGCTTCCAAATCTCATCCCGATCCGGGATTTATTGCCTCTTCCAAAAATGTGCCAAAGATCATTTAGTTGCCATAAAAATATTAGTTAATTAAGGATTAATGTTAATGATTGCACAGGACCCAAATTAAAATGGAAATGGAAGGACTGGGGTGTGAAAAGGAGGCTTTTTTGAAAAATTTAAATCTTTAAGGATTGGTAGTTTTCTCTTAATAGGAGCAAAGTGATCACAGGACCACCAAATGTGGAAATGTGTGCCCTCCCTTGTCTGGACATGTGCTCATTATTTATTCAGACATTCCTTGACACTGATTGAGTTTCAGTTGATTGTAGCTATCATTTGTATTGATTTCATGAACCTGGGCCAATTCCTTTTTATTTCCGGTAGGATTTCTGATTTTGTTTTTGTTCAGTGTCCCATAGGATATAATGGGGATTTTCAAGCTCCCGCTTTCAGGCATATTTCGTCTGAATTCAGATTATGCAATAAAATTGGGAACATATTTGGAGGCGCATCAGAGCTACCTGGATAGCTCAACATTCGGGTACTGATGTGCCACCGATGTGATCCGAATATGTCCACAGTTCAGAGCCACCGTTTTGGTGCTGATTATTGTCACTACCTGAGTCAACCCTCAAATAAATAGTATACTTGTAAATGCTTAGTAGTCTGTATAGTATTCACAATAAACTATTTATTACAGAATATGGAGGCTGTTCACTCAAAGATCAGTTGTATGTTAGTGAGTTGAGATGAACATTTCTTCAACATTAAAATATTTAATAATGCATTATGCAGAGGCCACATGATGCTATTCTAGCAGGAGAAACTCGCCAGATCTGTCCCAACAGAATGCTTAGTGAGATTATATGTTTATCTCATCTCAGCTTCTTCTACAACTACATTTTAGTGAATAGCTCCCTGTTACCCTCCGTTGTATTTTTACATAGAAATACAACTACAGATCACAAGCATTTACAATTAGAACATTATATACATACTTAAGTATTAGGTCTGGGACCCCCACCTTGATGCTTTTGGTGGTCTTTTTCTGTTCTGTTCCAAGCCACCTGTTACACACACAATGCCTTACTGTCTGAATTCACCATGGATTCTACATGTGGTTTTACTTCTCCGTCTTTCTCATTTTCTTCCTTGCTTTATGTCCTTGTAAAGCTATGTTCAAGGCGTGGAGTGCTGTAGAAGGGGATACATATTCAAATTGACATTTTTCATTGGTACTAAAGGACCATTGTGTTCTTGCAAAAAGATCTAAGCGACCATTACCATCCACGCACATTTGTTACAGAACTGTACTTATTGAACATTATTTGTAATTTGGGACAGATGAAGTGACTATATTTCACAAAAGACTATTAATAAAAAAATAAAAAATAAACATTTAGTAATATAAGTGGACCAGATGTACCTGGCTAAAAAGCTTCAGAGTTTTTTTTTTTTCACTGGAGAAGGCTGGCCTGTACAAAATGTGATATACTGGTTATTGGCCTTCCATTTTTAGCTCCATGTTATGGACAATGGTGGTCTGGCACTGGTGTCTCCTTGCCCACTACTGATTCTGTGAATTTTAGAGGTTTTTTTTAAGTACGATGTCCAGGGCATAAAGCAGGAACAGTAACTAGATCAAGAGCCAGTCTGGAACAGGATAGAGGAACAACGTCAGGAGCACCAGACTGAATCAGGAGAATAGGTATGGCAGGAGGTATGATAGTCAGGAACACTAGGTATGAGACAGGACTAAAATGTACTTGGAAAAGCCTGAAAAGAGAAGTCACCCCATCCATAGGAGTAGTAAAGTCATAGTAATAATGCAACATAACAACATACAACAGGTGGTCAGCCATCTTACCCGTGAAACACCTGGCATATTGCTGGAGATAGCATTCCTTGGAGCAAGACAGGCACTGTATTATACCCAGGAAGCTAGTTTGAAAACCCTCTCTCATACACAGATATATCTACATGTTTTGTAAAAAAAAATGTTTCATGCTTTCAACTAGGTTCATTGATGTTTCCTTGTCGGGAGATTTGGATATAGAAATGTTCAATGTAATTGAATGTGGCAGATAGTTTTAAAGCCGTGAGAATTCAGACGCACATATGTACATGTCAAAGAAAACTATGCTAAATCGGCTATTTCATCCAATTCTAGAATCAGCTAAAAAAAAAAAAAAGTTTTCGATCTAAATTAAAATGGTCTCCCACTTGTGGTGGTCCTGAAGTACTGCATGAATTATGATACTGGGTATCTGCTTACCAGCTATCTTTGGTATTCTTTATAAATTGAAACATCTGAGGGTTTTTTTTTTTAGTTTGTTTTTTTTTGTGTGTGTTGAATTGACAAGGAAATTGCAAGAAATCAGTCCAGAATAGCTGATCAGAAAAAAATCTTTATCTTTTCAGCTCTGCTATTTTGGACAGATTTTTGTTATTCCCTATTCAGTTCACCACAGTTTGCAATTTAGCAAATAGACCTCTGTGTGTTTTTGTTACATTGTTCTGCTCATGATTTACTCGTTACTAATGACGACTGTCAATGTTTTCCAATTCTACATGAAACGCAGCTTGGAATGACTGATGTCGCCTCCCCTTCTAGAATAACAGTGATGGTAACTTTCCGCAGAGTTAGTTTGCGAACAGACTCCGCCATCATCTTACTTTACATCAAGTGTGTTTCAAAGTAAAGGCCAAAACCATAATTCATCCTGTAATATGCTCCCAGCGACCCACCGAAATGCTCCCTGGGAGCGAATCATGGAAATATATGCTATTTACACATATGTATGACATTATGGATAGGAAGGAAGTACTTCAGACACATTTAGGTTTTGGCTTCAGATTTTATGCTTATGAATTTGGCAGCAAGCGATATTTAGCTCACTGCCCATTTTAGCATGTTAAAAAAAAGCAACATCTTTACCCTGACAAAAGTTTAAATACTTTGTAACGTCAATCCGCACCATGTATATTTTTTTAAACACTTAACACTCGAGAAACACAAATCCTGCTTTTTTTTTTAACTTCTCTACTGTGTTTAATGTGACTCTGAGATTAAACATAATTGGAGAGTATGAACAAAATTAAAAATAAACCCTTTAAGAAACTCGGTCCACTTTTAAATTTTGTTTTATTATAACCGTCAGAGGTTGGCTGTATTAATGTGCAGACTTTATTATGTATTTATTTATTTACTTGTTTATTTACCTCTGCAAAAAAAAAAAAAAACATTCCTTGTGCCCTGTTGTGCCTTTATCCAAATACTTTAGTATTATTCACTTATTTGTCTTGCTCAACCCTCCTTCCTTCTCACTCTTCCACTTGAAGCTGTCAGGACATATCAACTTCCACCCAGGAGTGGATTACAATAATATGACGGAATTAGCGTGCAAATCAAGTCAGTATGGCTGAGGTACATACACTGTATGGACAAAGGTATTGAGACACACCTCTTCATTATCGAAGTCAGGTATTTCAAACAGACCCATTACCATGGTATAAAACTAAGCACTTAGCCGTGCAGTCTGCATTTACAAACATTTGTGGAAAAACATGCATCATTCTGAAGAACTCAGTGAATTCAATTGTGGAACTGTGATAGGATATTACCTTTGCAATAAGTCAGTTCATGAAATTTATTCCCTGCTAGATATTTTACAGTCAACTGTAAGTAGCATTATTGGAAAGTGGAAGCATTTAGGAAGAGTAGCAATTCAGCCACAAAGTGGAAATCCATGTAAAGTCACAAAACGGGTTCACCAAGGTGCTGAGGTGCATAAAAGTCGTCAGTGCTGATGCCATAGCTGAAGAGGTCCAAATTCCCAGTGGCATTCACATCAACACAAAAAGTAGCAGCACAAAAACTAGGTGGCAGGAGCTTCATGGAATGGGTTTCCAAGGCCTCACATCACCAAGTACAATGCCAAGTATTGGATCGAGTGATGTAAAGCACACTGCCACTGATGGGCGAGTCTGGGTTATGCAGATGCCAGGAGAACGTTATCTATCTGACCACATTGTGTCACCTATAAAGTTTGGTGGAGGAAGGGAACTGGTATGGAGCTGTTTTTCAGTGGTTGGGCTGCACTTCCAGTGAAGGGATATCTTAATACTTTAGCATACCAAAACATTTTGGACAATGCTATGCTTCCAACTTTGTGGGACCATTTGGGGGAAGGCCCTTGTCTATTCCAGCATGACCGTGTCCAGGGCCGCCATCAGACATTTCAGGACCCCCTGGATAGTTTATCCATTAATGTGCCACTGATAATTTGCTCATTAATGTGCCACTGATAATTTGCTCATTAATGTGCCACTGATAATTTGCTCATTAATGTGCCACTGATAATTTGCTCATTAATAGCCCACTGATAATTTGTCCATTAATAGTCCACTGATAATTTGCTCATTAATAGCCCACTGATAATTTGTCCATTAATAGTCCACTGATAATTTGCTCATTAATAGCCCACTGATAATTTGTCCATTAATAGCCACTGATAATATGTTCATTAATAGCCCACTGATAATATGTCCATTAATAGCCCACTGATAATTTGTCCATTAATAGCCCACTGATAATTTATCCATTAATAGCCCACTGATAATTTATCCATTAATAGCCCACTGATAATTTGTCCATTAATAGCCCACTGATAATTTGTGCATTAATAGCCCACTGATAATTTGTCCATTAATAGCCCACTGATAATTTGTCCATTAACAGCAGCTGATAATTTATCCATTAATAGCCCACTGATAATTTGTCCATTAATAGCCACTGACAATTTGTACAATAATAGCCACTGATAATTTGTCTAATAATAGCCACTGATAATTTGTCCAGTAATAGCCACTGACAATTTGTCCATTAATAGCCCACTGACAATTTGTACAATAATAGCCACTTATAATTTGTCCAGTAATAGCCACTGACAATTTGTCCAATAATAGCCACTGATAATTTGTCTAATAATAGTCACTGATAATTTGTCCAGTAATAGCCACTGACAATTTGTCCATTAATAGCCCACTGACAATTTGTACAATAATAGCCACTGATAATTTGTCCAGTAATAGCCACTGACAATTTGTCCAATAATAGCCACTGATAATTTGTCCAATAATAGCCACTTATAATTTGTCCAATAATATGCCACAGCCAATCCTCCCCCCTTCCTCAGTGCTTAACTGGATGCTGCTTGTCCTCTACAGTCTCCTCTGCAGGGTTTCTTCCTGCACGCACGCTACATGCGGGAAATACAGCCACCGGATATGACATGCAGTCATTTCCGGCGGCTGTGACTAAAAGTAGGATGCGGATCTGCCGGCTGCTGCCCGATCATGACTGTCTCCATGTGAGACAGTCACACGGGCAGCGGGGGCCCACGGGGCAACTGCTTTGGGCCCCCAGGAATGAATGGGCCCTGGGCAGCTGCCCCGTTTGCCTGCGCTTTTTTTTTTTTATTTTTTTTTTTTTAAAGAGCCGGGCCCGGGACGGGTGTATTGACCGTCCCCCCCTAAAGGTGGCCCTGACCGTGTCAAAGAAGACAACAAGGTCCATATGACATGGTTGGATGAATTTTGTGTGGAAGAAAATGCCTGGCCCATACAGAGCCTTGACCTCGACCTTATCGACCACCTTTATGATGAACTGAAATGTAGATTGTGAGTTAGGACTTTTCGTCCATCATCAGTGACTGACCTCACAAATGCTCTACTGGATAAATGGGAAATAATTCCCACAGAAATATTCCAAAATATTATGGAAAGCTTTTCCCAGAAAAGCGGAAGCTGCTATAGATGCAAAAGGGGGCAACTGCATTTTAATATCTATGTATTGATTTTATCTATTTTATGTCATAAAACTCCCTGTTGGTGTAATGGTCAGGTGTTCCAATACTTTGGTCCATATATTGTACATACAAAGGCCAAAGGTCATTTTTTGGCCCACACTTCATAGTACAGATATAGCTCTCCTTAGTATTACTAATATTTCTAAAGTAAACAGAACTGTAAGGAAGCTGATATTAGATTGGGAGAAAACAGTTTAAAAAACACATCAGGGTCTAGTCACAAGTATTCAAGCGTGGAGGTCAAGATTAGTACTAATTTCGACCTCCAACCTCGAACATATTCGCCCCTCCTCAGAGTCCTCATTTCAACCTCACAAAATGGTATTCACTAACAAATTTGGCAAGGCCAAAATGAGGCGACACAATATATACCGAGGAGGTCATGACTAAGTCATACTCAACCTCCAAGATTGGAGGTTGAGTTTGGCTTAGAAGAAAAAAGCCTGCTAGCTTTGAGTCACTTCCCTTTAGAGCCTGTGGAAGGCAATTTGAATCAAGTATTTTTGTGAAGTTTGACCTCATTAAATCAGGTAAGATTTCACTTAAAATCCCCCCTGACAAAACCTTGTCCTTGGAGTTCCCCACATGGCCCCAGGGACCCATAACACATGCCTCCCCTATAATTAAAATGGTGCCAGGAGTTGCGGATACTCACTATGTATAGATCATTTTTCAGCATTTTGTATTCTCTACATTCACAGGATCAGAAATATGTATGTCCACACAGTCCCTTTAAAGTTGCTGTTAGAAAAAAAAAACTCCTTTCATAGCCATCCTGTTTTGGGTTGCATTAGTGAGATGAGTTATTCTCCAATATTAGCTTGCAGGATTGCAGGTTATGAAGAGGTTAAGAGATCACTGCATCTGTTTTTCTTACAATTAAGCTTGCAGAATGTTTATTTGACATTACTGTTATTTTACAAAGAGTTGTAATCAGTCAGGATCAGTGCACTGTAGCATTTTTTTTTTATAAAGTTCTCCAAACTACTCCATGTTCCTTTTAGACAGTTTGCTGATTATAGAGATGAGAATCATTTAGTAGCTTGCAGTTATGCTGTGCGGTTGTCATCTTAATATAATGATTTAACTGTGGGAGTTTAAATAGATACCAACATCCAATGATATTACATAGAGATTTGCTGAAAACTGAAAGCGCTAAATGCAAAGATATAACTCATAATAAAGATAAAAAATATTTTGGAAAAAAGTGAGTTGTCTATCCATGTTCCTGAAAGTATTGCTTCAGTGGTATGTTTTGTGGATTTTATTTGTTTTAACAACTTTGCAAATGTTAACCTCTTTGCCTATATTTTATATATTTATAAAAATGAGAAACAGGTAAAAAACATCAACTGGTAGTAAAAAAAAACAAAAAAAAAACAGTATAATTAGTATTACCATTTACTGTACAAAAAATGTGATTATGTACAATGAACAGAAGCAGCATGGATATTGCTTTTAAAATTACTAAAGAATTAGACCCTACCAATTTTCTAAAACAGATAAAAATTTCTAAAACATTCTAAATCTATCACCACGTACACTGTAGCTGGAATATTATATATAGGTATATAAAATATATAACGAGCCTTTTTATAATCTCTCATACAGTCCAAATAAATAACCTTATAAATATTACAGATATATTCAATAATAAGTATAGAACATAAAAAATACCATAACCTTACTAAAAAATACATGAATATAAATGAAATAAATTATACTTGAAATAAGTATATACCGTATTTGCTCGATTATAAGACGATTATAAGTATCGTGCAGACATCCCCCGGCTGCCCCCACTAGCCACCAGGGATCAAGGTAAGGGGAAGGGAGGGAGGGGGCAGAGAGACAGGGGGAGGGAGGGAGGGGGACAGAGAGACAGGGGGGACAGAGAGACAGGGGGGAGGGAGGGGGGCAGAGACAGAGTCAAGGGGAGGGAGGGGGTTAAGAGACAGAGACAAGGGGAGGGAAGGGGTTAAGAGACAGAGACAAGGGAAGTGAGGGGGTTAAGAGACAGACAAGGGGAGGGAAGGGGTTAAGAGACAGAGACAAGGGGAGTGAGGGGGTTAAGAGACAGACAAGGGGATGGAAGGGGTTAAGAGACAGAGACAAGGGGAGTGAGGGGGTTAAGAGACAGACAAGGGGAGGGGGGAGAGAGAGAAAAATGGGGGCAAGGGAAAGAGAAAGGCAGCATTGGCACATAAAAAGAAATAAAAACTAGAAATACATTTTTTGATATCATAATTTTTTATTAAAAAAGCAATTTACATGTGAATATATACAAGTTGAACTTTTTTCCTATAGGGTACTCTTATATTCAGGCTTTTAGTTTTTTTCCTAATGGAATATCCAAAGTTTGGGGGGTTGTCTTATAATCAGGGTCGTCTTATAATCGAGCAAATACGGTATATAAGTATATATGGGGCAAAGTCCATCCATATAGTCCTCAAATAAATCCAAAGTGAATGGTAAAAATATATATGAAAAAACATTTAAAAGGTTACAAATATATATTTAAAAAAATGCAGCTGTTTCTCATTAGAGTGGTATAATCTGAAAAAAGAGAGGAACAGAACAAATAGAAAGGTCCATGCAAATTATGTAGCACCTCATGTTTACAATTTAGAAATAAGGAAAATTTAAAAAAAAATGTTGCCCTGCAAATTAGGGCAAAAATGTAGATTACTGGTTACTTTGTCACTAGTCCTCTGTCTGTGCGATATAAGCGGTTATCCCTCTCCTCTATTAGTTCCTGGCACTTTCTCGCTGTTAATCGGCTTATAAATGATCGTTTTTTTATGACCATCTACATTTTATGTGTGGTACTGTCACATCTTAGGAGAAATTAATGCTGCTGTAGTTTATTAGAATATTTTCTTGCGCCTTTCTGTTTGGTATTTTCTTCTTTTTTTTTAAGATTCAAAATCCTAGTCAAGGACATTCAGGGAATGACAGACAAGCCTTGACTTCTTTAACAAATTGAATTTAGTTCTAGGAGCCAGCCCCAATATTTAAGAGCCAGACTTCATCACAAATTAGAACCTTCTTCCAATGCATGCATCACTTGAACTGTTCACACACATCGTTTAGTTGGCCAAGCATCTTGTGAACAGTAATTCACAGCAACTTTGTTGCCAAATATATATATATATATATATATGATCTGGAATCTACATGGTCCCCACAGCTTTCGAATAATAACATTGACTTTGTGTGCATTTGTGTATCAGTGTGTATGTGATTTTTATTTGTACACATCTGTGTGTATAATCTCAACCTGAGTGACAGAAATAAAATGTGCTCACTCTATTCTACTGCCAACTAAACCTAGATCCCGCTCATCCAGGGAAAGCTCTATCTAGATGCTAGGCTGCATTTTATACTTGTCATGGTACTTTATCATGGTGTCAAATATTTGAGCCCAACCAGATCCATCTTTATTCCCATTATTGTGCAAGTCTGCTTTAAATGGAAAATTAACTAAACTGTATATATATATATATATATATATATATATATATATATATATATATATATATATATATGTGTGTGTGTGTGTGTGTGTGTGTGTGTGTGTGTGTGTATGTGTGTGTCTATAACTATATATAGATATATAATTAGTGTACTGTGTGTGAAAGCCAGTCTATTTACAGTGGTTATTGCAGCAGTGAGCAGTAGCTGGTGAGACTGTTGAGTTGTAATAACAGGTAGCCATGTTGTGGTAAGAGGGGTTAGGGATGAGTGAGCACACTTTGTAAATAGTCGGCTGTGATGGTAGATCTAAAGAGCTTGGAATTCTGCTTCAGTAAGTTTGTTGAGTTGTTCAAAGTGAAGCAAACCAGATCCCTACAACAAATCATCCCAGGAAATCACTCTGTCAAGGATGCACCTTAGTTAATTCCTCTGAACCATACTAAATCATTGAGTTAAACAGGCTGCGGATTAATCCTGTCATATAAAATCCTTCTCCTTACAAAATGGCAGCTGACTTTTTATTAGCTTTGCTGCTTCTTCCTGTTTCCTGGTTGGGCTGCCCCTCCTTCTCACATTCCGTCCAATTACCAATGACGCCTGATATTACCTGATGTTGTAAGGCCTCAGAGATGTTATATTGACATTATCTGGTGGATACCGGGCATAGCTCTGGGTGCTCAGCAAGAGATGCCTCAGGATCACAGGTGGAGGCAGATAAAACATAGCTAATGATTAGACCCCAAGAATTCTCTCTATTATCGTATAGCGGAGGCGTTTACTGAGTGGTTCAGCAGTATAGCAATATCCACACTAAGACTCTCAAAACATCCCAAACTCTCCCTACTAGGGAACATGAAACTCAGCTCCCTTTAGGCCCTACATATTAACCAGGACCCTAGCTAACAGGAGAAATAAAAAAAATAAAAAACCCAAACAACACTGTGACTGCTATTACAATAGCACAACACATACAAACAGATCCCCAATCATTTATTTATATATATATATATATATATATATATATATATATATATATATTGGATTAAAACAACTTTTTGATACACACTACATAGTCCCTCGTGTGCGATCTCATTTTGATTTGGATGTTTATATATATATATACACACACACACAGAGAGTTTTCAACTTACTAGGGTGAATTTGCAAGGGAATAACTAAAATCAGGCCAAAGTAGCCACGTTGGAATAAATGTTACATTTTTTCCAATATCTTTAGCAATTGACTTAACATCAGTTTTTAGGGAACTGACAGTACAAAAAATAATAAAAGTAATTTGTACTTTTTTCACTTTTTTTATTGTCTGAAATTTGTGTCTGACTACAGCTACCCTTTGTTGTCGTGTGCATAGTAAGAATAACATTGTTTAAGCATGTGGAAAATTAAAATAAACACATACATCGGTACCATGCAGCCCTTTATTAATTGTGATAGGATAACTAAAAAATGAGATGTCATTAAATTGTTCCTATATGTACTGCTTGTGCTGTTATAATACATTCCTCTCTTAATGCGTATATGTTTGCTATGCTTGATAAATAAGACAAACATGCACTAATGATGAAGAGTACCAAAAGGGCTTATGTGATCTCCATTTAGTCACCAGATGTTTTCCATCTTTAAATGTGGCATATTTTGATTGCTCGCACCATTGACAGCTTTAAGCTGCTCACCCACAAGGACTAAGACAACATTTGAAAATATGTTATGGGAAAAATAAAAAAAATGGAAGATAACAGTGGACTAGGCTAAGCAGTAATATTCAGACTTTACAGGAGCTTCTCACTGTCTCTGGAACCCTCTTCTTCAGAGCATCCTGCTCTCTTCTTGATACTCATTCTTCAAAAAAATCCCTCAAAACTCACCTCTTTAACAAGGAGTTAAAGGAGATAACAATTCATCTAATTAGATTTAACCTATATCCAAACCCCCCTATTAAGTAACCTCTGACCAAACCCATCTTGCTTCCACTGTCCCTCAAAGCAATGTTTCTGCAACCACCTTCCTCTCTGGCCGATTTGTTCTCCTGGTCCACATGCCCTCTCTACCTCATCTGTCAGTTCGTCTAACGTAGTCTGTAACAGTATAAAGCTCGATCAATGATGTATACACACCCAATAAGAATCCAGTTGAGCCAACCCACGTCCCTTTACCAGCATTTATTTTTCTTGCTTTTGCTAACACTTTCCATGTCTCCTGTTCCCCTCTCCTTCTAGATGGTACATTGGTGTCTGGCTGTTTGTGTGTTAATTGTAGACTTGGGTAGTGGCGACATATCTCCATGTAACTATTGTTAACTAAAGTTCCCATGTTGGTAATTTTCATGCTGACCGCATTATACGAATTGTAGTTACAACAGCTGGGATGTCAAAGCATTGTTACTACTACCAGAGTTGTATTTTGTCCCTTTTGAATAGTGCTTCTATTGTGCACAATTTAAAAAAACTAAGGCAAATGTAAAGACTAGGAGACTGCCATCTGACAGATGGACTCTGTCCATCAATGGTGTGTGGGTACATCACTTGTACCTCATGTATCCAATAGATGCAGAGGAGCTATGCTGCTCCTCCCAGGCAGAGGTCTGTTTGGTGTGTCAAACACCAGATACCAATCAGTGCTGACAAGTGATAGAGCTGTAACACAGTGACAAGGCAAGCTGGAAACCTTACAAATAAACTAAAATCCTTTGGAGCTGTTCAAAAGTCATTTTAATCAAACTGAAGTCAGCTTCTGACTGATTAAAAGTGGTGCAGAGGTCTCTCTTGTAAATGAGTAGCCAAACCCTTAAATCAGCTAAGGAACATTTTGGATTTAGAGGAATTGTTTTCCTTGCTGCCTGCAGGCCTCAACGACTGCTAGATCAGTAGAACCTTTGTTGCAAAGATGACCTTAATCATATTTTGCTGTGGTTAGTTCCATAGCAGACTTAATACTGGAAAGCTCTTAAGAGCAATTCTTCATCTTCATATAGTTAATAAATATATGGAATAGTGCCTGGAGATTGAAACAACAAATATGTACTCCTATGTATCATAAATGTAATTTATCAGAATACCAGTGGCAGCAGCCATCATGAAAGTTCCACATGGAAGATATTTTTATACTAGATATAGTTTGCAATCTGTACTTTTACACTGAAAATCATTTTACAGGGCCTCTAAATTCAAGGACATCAGTGAGAGAGTGTATAGAGGAAGTAGGCTGTCTCCCTCTGTACTTTTCATGATCACTTGTAAGGAAGTATGTTCATTAGCCATTGTTGTGGAATTAGACTCCCTTTTAGACTCAACTTTCTCTTTAATGACTTGTCGTAGAATCTATTAATTTCTATTAGATTATTTATCTCCTCTTAAGACATATGACTTGTTCTGGGTATCTTAGAAGGAGAAGTGTGGGAAAGAACATTTCTTAAGAATACATTTCCACTCCTTCCACTACACACAGCTCTTCTGAAGCTAATACACAAAATGTTGCTTATCTATAGACGACAACACTAAGTTAGTCTACATCTGTAACATTTATAACTACCCCATTTCCTTCCCACTCTTAGCTTCTTGTAACATTCTATTGTTGGTTTTTATTACATCTCCATAGGAGTTTATATAAGACCATTTTATATTAATGTATAGAATATCCATATCTGAATTTTCCTTCCTTAGATGTTTTCTCTGCTCTCTTTAATGTTTTTTGGAGAAAAGTCTAAAAGTGTCTCATTATTTCTTTGGTTCTTCTTTGACAATTTTTCTTTATGATTATCAGTGGTATTGCTAACTTACTTTGATAATCATTTATCTAGCTTATAATTGGATGACAAAGGCAGGTCAAGAAAAAGAAAATAATGGGATTTAATATCATATCTTAACCCCTTAGTGACAAGACATTTTCACCTTGAATTTCCCTGGGTGACAATGGCTGTTTTGACATTTCTGGGGTGTTTGTGTTTAGCTGCAATTTTCTTGTTTCTCACATACTGTACCCACACAAATTATATGTTGTGTTTATCATCATAAGAAGGGCTTTCATTACATACCATTATGTTCATTATATCTTATAATTTACTACGATAATATCATAAAATATGATGAACATTTTTTAAAAAAACATGTTTTCGAAATTTTACCTAAAATATAATTTACACAAATACAATAATTAAAAAAGACCATATCTAAATAGTTTTCTTAATGTTATCATGAGTTCAGAAATATGCATGTTTCCATATTTTTTACGAGTTATGGGGCAAAAAACAAAATATTTTTCCTATATTGATCTTTTGACCCCAACCCGGAGCCAAAATATAACCCTAACACTAAAGTTAACCCCAACTCTAACCCTTATGCTATCCCTTAATATATTTTAATTTAATTTTAACCCTATCCCTTATGCTAAAAATTATTTATTAATTTATTAATTTTAACCCTATAGGCTAATCTAACTATATAACCAGTTTTAAGCTAATTAAATATTTTTGTAAATTTTTTTACATTGCTATGCAACCTCTACCTCTAGGGGCAGTCAAGCAGCATATTCAGAGCGACGGAAGTGAATTTACTTTCACTTCTGAAGCTCAGACCACCATGCTGCTCCGTCAATATGGCTCCCACGATCGCTCCGTGGGGTGATCGTGGGGGCCCCAGAAAATAAATTTTGGTGCTGGCTATTGCCTTGACAATCGAGGCAATAGACCAGCACTGTTAAAGTGGTTTTTACGATCATTGATCGTGAAAACCGCTTGATTCACCACAGGACGTGCCAGGCATGTCCATTGTCGGGAACAGAGTTCCGAGCAGGACGTGCCTGACACGTCTATTGTCGCGAAGGGGTTAAAGCATGTGCGCTTATCAAATGAAAAAATTATGTGGGGGCAAATGTGTCCCGACATAATTACATGTACAAGGGTTTACCCAATAAAGAGTGAATTACAGGGAATTGAGATAGGAATTTCAAACTTTAGGCCAATGAAGCTGAGTTGTAAAAATTCTCCAATGTAGCGGAATTGGCCTTAAGTTTGACATTCCTGTATCATTTCCCTTCATTTCTCTCTTTATTGAATAGACCCTACAGTATCTGTAGTAACATTCACTGATGCTCAGAGATGTACTACAGAGGTTATTTTAATCTCTTAATAGAAACTATATTATAGTTAGTTTAGAACAATAATTAGTTACAACAATTATAATTTGATTTTTTTTTTCAAGTTTATTATAGGAATTCAAAATCCATATTAATTATTGATCCTTTCCTATGATTTATCTGATTCAATTTCAGTTTGCTACACACATTAATTTTAAAGAACAAGGTTGCTAATAACTCACTATGTTCGTCTTCCCATTGTATCTCCAGCTCTATCTTCCCTTGATCTTGATTCACCCAACCCAAGACAGAAGCCCCTTAGACATTTTGAAAGCATCTATTGTATGTTCCTATTCCATCATATCCTTGGGAACTACATTCTCCTTCCATTGTATCCCAGGATATCAATTACATGAAGCATTCTTCTCAGAAAACTTCTTTATCTATAGATTGCTTAGTACATTGATTCTTTGTGTATTCTGGGATGTATTCCCAAACTATAAACCATATTGTTAGGGGGGGGGAGAAAATACAACTACAACATGTCTTAATAGGGTCTATTCAATGACCAGAGTTAATTTATCTCATACCATTGAATCCCATAGACTGCAATAGAAAAATTGGAGTTAAAAAATAATAATAAGTGATATTTTGTGTAATTGAATTGGGCCCAATATCTTAATCACAAGTGCTCATGTTATATGTTTACTTGGCCCTAATGATAGCAAACGTGTGATAACAAATAGTATACAAGTCAAAAAATTGTAACCTAATAATATATAGAAAATGATATATGTACGATTAAATGAGTTTCATAAATGTAAGCCGACAAGCCTTGGGTAAAAATATATTGTGCATCATTACTTGATGTCTACACACAATCCTTGAGCATAATTTTGAATAGGTTACTAACCACATCAGGGAACAATGGTGGTGCCCACCTGAATGCATAATAATATAAAGAAGATAATGGTACTGCCCATTAGAGGGTAATGAGAATGATGTCTGGCTCAAAGTCAAATATTCGGTGCTGGGTTGATAACCAAGGGCTGGTATAAATACAAATGACTGGCTGTATGTTATAAAAACAGATTGGATATGTTATTATTCACTAGAAGAGCAGAACAGTGCTCAATAAATTGATCTGAATCCCTCTCTGTGCAACAAGCATATTAACTGTACAGAGAGGAAAGATATCTCTTGGTCTCTTATAAAATATTGTGTAGATCTACCTTTTATATTAAAGAACCACTAAATTGTTACTTAACTTGTACTTTATTCTAAGTACTTGGGTTCTCTTTCTGTACTAGCAGAGATAAGTTACTGGTACCTGATATAACCCCAATAGATGGAAATGTAAAATTTCCAGCTGAGACCCAGAGAGTTCCAGGAAGTAGCATATTTTTTAGAAACTGTGTTTTACAGGATAATATTCCATATAGCTAGGTATTTCTAAAGATCAATTCTGGGATAAATTTCAATAAGTAGAGTTATCAGCAGAAATATTCCATTGGTTTGTAAATTCCAGGTTCAACGTTTAGAACTCTTAACCTTTTTAACTAACCCATATTGTTTCATTAGCATGAGTAGCCTACCAAGCAAATGTAATGTTGCTCTGTCAAACATCTTATCAATGATAAATATTTGGCATGTAAGCAAAGAATTTTAAATTTGCTTTTAAAAAAAACTTTAATTGGTTGATTCCAGCGTCATTAAAGCGTTCCGAAAACTGTCGACACTATGCTTGTGTACAACTCGCTAGATATCTCTGATCAACACTGTTTTTGAAATATATTGTTCATTAAAGGTAGATTAGAGCCTCTGGTAAATCAGCTCATATCGATTATTAATCCAGTGATGATCAGCCAACACGCGTGCATATTATGGAATGTCTTTGCTAGTTATTGTTTCATGATATCACTGACTCGTTCTTAACGTTCAATCACTAACTTTTGGGATGTTCCCGTGACATGCATCCTGCCTATTAAATAGAAAATGAAGGAATATAAATATTAGAGCAATTAGTGTAAACTTGGAAGGAGGAGTCTTCCTATGTTATATATTGGTTTGTCCATTTTAAAATCTATACCAAGGTCTGAATACATTTCTGACACTATATATAAATAATCCCTAATATACAGCTGCCTTTTCACTGCAGCTGAGATAGGAATCATGTGACGCTCAGCACAATATGTTAGCAATGCATTTTCAAGTAGCATTGAAATCCCATAGTCAGTGAAAATTCCCCATTATAAAGTATATGTTTGGCTACCAGGAACTCATGCTGGTAATATTTATTTCACAAAACCAGAATAGAAACACCGGAGACTGGGCAGACAATGTGAAGTTACAATGTTCTGTTTATATGCCATTTCAGATGTGTATCATTTACATGTATGTATTTCTTTACTAACAATCACATTTTAGCTACCTAACTTGGCATGGTCTAAGCTCCTCAGGGAGATCCCAAATCAGGCTACATTTGATTTAAGTGAATTGTAAGGATTTGTTCACTAGACGCCAAGTTAGACCTACTGGGCCTCAGAAGAATTGGATACTTGGCTATTCACCAATAAAAACCCTCTGGTCTAAGTCAAGGACAAGTCTCATGAGAGTATATTACCACCTGGAACGGGATGTGGGATGTGTCCCTGTTAAAGACATTCAGGTACTCACAATATACAGATCTGTGCTAAAGCACATGTGACATATATAATATAGGAGAAAATATACAGAAATCAAAATCTAAACGTAAATGTTCCAAGCTAAGAAAAACATATTAAAGGCCATAAAAAAAAAATCTATGTGATAAACATCTCAAGGATAAAATAAACAATAAAATTAACAAATATGAATTCTTGCTGCAGCATTTGTAAATTGGGGAAGGGCTATATACCGAAAGAAAAAAAAAACAATAGGTTACTAACCACATCAAAGAACAATGGTGGTGCCCACCTGAATGCACAATAATATAAAGAAGATAATGGGATTGCCCATTAGAGGGTGATGAGAATGATGTCTGGCTCAAAGTAAAATTCTTGGTGATGGATTGATAACCATGGGTTTAAAGTTTGAAAAGGAAGGAGAGAGCTGGATGCTCTGTGGAAAGGAGTTCCAAAGAGAGGGGGCAGCTAGGGCAAAATCTTAGAGGCGCGAGTGGGAAGAGGTGATGAGGTAGGAGGAAAGCAGTAGACCCACTGAGGAGCGCAGATGACGTGAAGGGAAGCATCAGTTCCCGAGGGAGGCAATATACGGAGGGTCCAAGGAATGGAGGGCTTTGTAGGTTAAATATAAAGTTTTAAATTTAATCCTAGAGCAGACGGGGAGCCAGTGGAGGGCATAGCAGCCGAATGTGTATGTGTGATACAAAAATATACATCAATAGTATGCTACATCCTTACATTTATCAGCTATAGTACAGATTTAAGCTACAAGGTGATTCCAGAGCTCAATGACACTGGTATTCCTACTGTCAAACTCTGTATATTGCTAAAGGTTCTCTTCTGACTTTACAGGGATATGTAGTCTTTCATTTTTAACCCAAGGGATATTCAAAACCACAGTCCCCTTACAAGACCTTGAAATGACTGGAACAGGTTTAGCATGATTAAATATTTCATACACACTTGTCAGCAGTTGAGAATACATTTGAATTGCAAAGTAATTTACATTACAAAGGAAGAAATATTATAAACAGGAATGTCTCTGTGGTTGAAGTGAAGGATGTACCATGTAGAAATTACAGCTTGTTATACACTTACACACATACCATATATATATATATATATATATATATATATATATATATATATATATATATACACACATTCCTGATTGTCAACATGATATTAAAATGGAGAGGAAAATTAAATTTTAGTTTGGAATCAAATTTTATTTTTATTTTTACAATAAATATTTTTCCTTCATTGGTACAGCCTTTAAAAAGAAACAGGAATATGGTTTTGTGAGTGTTTATTATTTTTGTCAAATTGCATTCCTACAACAATGCACAGTAAATGTATTTTACCTAGAATAAAAATAAGCCAAGAATCCCCCCAAAAATGTATTTTAAAAAATGAATTAAAAAAAACACCTCCACTTATTAAAACCTGAAGGGAGTTATTTCTGAAAGGATTATGGATTAGTGTATGGCTTTTCACCTTTGAGATCAGTCATCCATCCTCCCTCCTCTGTGACAATGATTCAATTCAAACTGTTGATCTGCTTTAGGCAAATTAGTTTGATGGGCTTAATTCCATGCCCCACACACTGGATAAAAATGCTGAAAATGAGACCTGTGGACGGCAAACCTTTAACCTAAAAATGTACCAAAGTACTATACAAAATGAATCAGTATTTACTTTTCATATCTACTACACAGGCATTTACAGGCATAATTTGGAGATATTGCTGGTTCAGTCCCAAACCACCACACTAAAGCAAAGATTGCAATGAAGTGAGTCACACAAATGTTTGGGTTTCCCAGTGCATATAAAAGTTATGTTTACATTATACTGTAGTCTATTAAGTGTGTAATAGCATCATGTCTAATAAAAACATTGTACATACCTCGCCAAAATGTGAGCTCATGCTGTTAGAACAAAATGGCGCCGGTAGACTAGTTTTATACAGGATTGCCGACCAGAGGCGGCTCTCTAATTAGGCGAGTTAGGCAGCCGCCTAAGGCCTCGCACTCACGGGGGCCTCGCGGCTGCCTAACTCACCTTATTACCTTTGATGTAACAGGGAGCTTAACGCTGCCGTTAAGCTCCCTGTTACACTAACCTGGGACGTTTCCTCCGTGCATCTTCTCTCCTGCACGGAGGAAGGAAGTTCCGGTCGCGTTTTTTTTTTTTTTAAACTGTATTGAACCCGGGCAGCTTCAATAAAGTTTAAAAAAAAAAACGCGACCGGAACTTCCTTCCTCCGTGCAGGAGGGAAGATGCACGGAGGAAACAACGGAGAGCAGCATGGAGGTAAGTACTAGGGAAGGGGGGAGGAGGGTGGCACAAACGAGCAAAGCCTGGCATAATGAGGGGCTAAATATTGGCAGAGTGTGGGGCAAAATCCTGGCAGAATGAGGTGAGGGGCAAAATCCTGGCATAGTGAGAGGCAATATCCTGGCATACAGTGGCAAAATCCTGGCATATTGAGAGGCAAAATTCTGGCATAATGAGGGGCAAAATCCTGGCACACAGGGGCAAAATCCTGGCATTGTGAGAGGCTAAATCCTGGCATTGTGAGGGGCAAAATAGTGGCATTATGAGGGCAATATCCTGGCATACAGTGGCAAAATCCTGGCATATTGAGAGGCAAAATTCTGGCATTGTGAGGGGCAAAATTGTGGCATAATGAGGGGCAAAATCCTGGCACAGAGTGGCAAAATCCTGGCATATTGAGGGGCAAAATTCTTGCATATTGAGGGGCAAAATCCTGGCATAGAGTGGCAAAATCCTGGCAAATTGAGGGGCAAGATCCTGGCATAGAGTGGCAAAATCCTGGCAAATTGTGGGGCACAATCCTGGCATAGAGTGGAAAAATCCTGGCATATTGAGGGGAAAAATCCTGGCAGATTGAGTGGCACAATCCTGGCATATTGAGGGGCAAAATCCTGGCATATTGAATGGCTTAATCCTGGCATATTGAGGGACTAAATCCTGGCATATTGAGGGGGTAAATCCTGACATATTAAGGGGCTAAATCCTGGCATATTAAATGGCTAAATCCTGGCATATTGAGTGGCAAAATTCTGGCATTTTGAATGGCTAAATCACAGTGCATCCGGTGCTGTGAGGAAGAACAAAGTGCCAATCTTCTAGCACAACGTGGTCTGTGAGACCACTTTCAACATTGAGCACCTTTCCTTCTGGCTGAGTGTTTCTGTTAGTGTGTGATTGTGTGCTTTCTGAGTGTGTCTGTGAGTCAGTGTGTGCTGGCTGAGTGTATCTGTGAGTGTGTGCTGGCTGAGTGTGATTGTGTGCTGACTGAGTGTGTCTGTGAGTCAGTGTGTGCTCACTGAGTGTGTCTATGAATGACTGTGTGATATGTGTTAGTGTTCACATTTAGGACACAGCAATAACAATGTGAGTTAGTCAGCCGCACACAATTTTATCTATACCAAATGTTTATAGATGTTTGTAGAATAATTATGAGACAAATAAAATTCTAGGAGCTGTTCATTTCTAGAAGCTGGTATTTGAGTCTGATCTTGAAATATGCTATTTCTACAGTTCATTTTTATTATCACTTGCATATATTTTATTTAATAATGTGTGTCCGTGAGGGCCTCATGTTCGACTTTCGCCTAAGGCCTCACAAAGTCTAGAGCCGCCACTGTTGCCGACCTTCAGTTTATTAAAAAAAATGCAATATCTGCGAAGCGCAATAAAACCAGGTGTGCCTGTATAAAACATATAGAACAAGGAATGGATCTGATACATTGTTTTCTACACTGAAAGATAGATGAGTGGAAGAAATAATTCTATGTCTTGTGAAGGTAAAGTTATCCATATGTCTTTCTTGAGTACCAGGAAGCAGATGACCAGATGTGACACTTGGTTAGAAGAAACGTTTGGCTCAGCTTCCTATACCGATTGATGCTTCATGTTGGGAAAGAAATATATTGGTTTCAGAAGCTAAAATCTATTAAAATGTCATATTCTACATGAATGAAATAGATCACTTCTCTCATGAATGTTGTTCTTTGACATCATTGTTTTATTGGACACTATAGGGTGTATCAAATGTTTGGGGTTTTTTCTCCATAGCTCTTCTGTTACCTTTGCCTTTCTTCCTCTCCCCTTCCCACCCACTTATAGGGTTAGCTAAGGGTAAAGTAGGGTGAATGGTAGGGACAAGAGAGGGAAAGGGTAGGGTGCAGAGAGGGTGAGGTAGACAGTTGTGGTTTGGAGTTAGCAGTAGAGATACGGTTGGGCATTTTGATAGGGTAAGGCTAGGGATATAGGGTCAGATAAGGCAAGAGTCTATAAATACATTTTCCATGAAATTACCATTCCTTTCCCTTTTCTCCTTTTTTGGGGGAGAGACAGCATATGAACTGGAAATTAAATAAATAGTAATGTGAAGTATATGGTTCATTCTGATTTATGTATGATACGTATTGTAAGTTAAATTGTATAACACATTTCACACACTAACAATTGTCTGAATCTTTATACATTGGTTGTGCCGACACTTGTTGGTAGCAAGTGTCATACATTGGCACACACAGTGCAAGTGCCACCTTTAGACACTATTATGATGCGTTTCTCTTTTTATACAACCCTTTCCCCCCACTGTGGCCATAAAAGACTAAACAGGGAACTCCAATTCGGCTTAGCAGACTTTTTATTTCTATTTTTTATGAACGTTTGGTTTAGCAATAATCTACATTCCCATTAAAATGCAAGGATTATCAGAATTATCGCATCCTCTGCCTGAAATATTATTAACATCGGTGAATATCTGCTCCACACGGATAAACAAAAGGTATCCCAAGTTTTCCTTCATTTAATTGAATAGACCAAAAGTTATGAAACACTAAAGGCAAAACTGCAGCTATAGCAATAACAATATAAAGTGACACAGACAGAGAGAAAGAGATTATCAGAGAGAGCAATAGATTGTTTTCCCAATGACTACATTTCCAATGGTTCCATCCTTCAACTGTATGGGCTAAGTTTTCAGCTATTCCTGGGTTGAAGTCTTTACTTACAAAGTCCTTTCCGATGATACATTTTGTAGTTGCCGAATAGATTCAGTTGCATCTTACATCTTGACAGTAGATAATGGAGCTTTTAGTGTATTTGAAGTGAAAACTGTCATATCTACGATGAGAAGGTTGAGCACTGGTGATGTATAGGCACTATGTCCTTGATGTTGACTGTGGCAGTATGGGAAATGATAAGTTAGAGTAGATAATAGCACAAAAGGCTACATACAGCACTGCACAGTCATGCATAGCAATCATGGTTAAAAAAAAAAATCCCAATTCCATTAAAGGGACACTACCAGGAAACAATTGTAGTAATCATTTATGGTTAGATTTAACATCTATATTACAATAGAATCTTTTTTATATAAATATGTATGTCAGGTTTCATAAAAGTGTTAGTTTTTTAATGCTGTTTCCTTTTTTTTTTAAATGCCCTTTTTTCTCTGTTTCATTGTACAAAGAAAAAGAACAATACAAATCTTATATTACTATTATGTTATAAATTATTTGTATCATGGGCATAATTGGAAACATTCACTTAAAGGAGCGGGTCTAGTTCCCAAGAAAATATTTTTAGTTTAGTGCTGTATTATTGTTTGAACACAGAGAGAGAGAGAGAGAGGTTGATTGCACAGTAATGGCTAATGGCAGTACTTTCTAAGAGGAGTGCATGGAAACAGCTGCAGAGGAAGCCAATCCCACCTCCTGTGTGCTTCCTCTCACTTGTACCACTGAATTTAGAATATATGTATATTAAAGCTGACACTATATATATTTATTTGTACCTTTTTATTATTATTTTTTTCAATACTTAACCTTTAAACTCATCTTTTACATAGTTTCCCCTGGGGATTGGACCTCCCACTATGAAAAATTAACCTCTGTCTAAAAAAAAAAAAAAAATGGCAACGCCTGCATCTCCTGGGACTCAATCAGAGGTTTCCTATAGAGATGCATGAACAAGATCAAGCTGTAGATTTTTGCAGACATAGGTCACGTAATCAGTTTTCATATATCAATCAAGTACAAAAGAGCCGAATTATAAATACAGTATATTGTTTTTCCCAATGCACTTCTGTACTCTATGAAACACAGCATTTGGCACAAACAATCATTTTTTGGTGATAGTCTTCCTTCATTTCAATCTTTTAAGAATTTTGTACTGTTGTTTCTGCTGACCACTAAAAAAAAGACAAGCAGAAACCTTTTGTACTCTCTCTCATTTTACTTCACAACATATATACACAGCAATTTACTTATAAATGTAAATAAGTGGCAATCACACTTTATTGGTAAGCCGCATTCTACCAATGTTTACATTGCCACAGAATCTCAGGTTCCTGGAAATGTATCCAGCCCGTTCCTGAAGTATCTATTAGCATGACATATGACAGCAAGACATCTCTTGAAATGGATTTCTTTGTCATTTCTCTTCACAAAGTGGAGAAGTCTCCCCATTTCTAAGGTGAAATCTCCTTCACTCACATCTCAAATCCCGTATCTGGCTTTGCACATGCCAGTTGAGGACCAGGCCCCTAGAGGGTCATTAGAATTCACAGTGAATCCATTTCTAGTTAATTTCCCTAGGTAACTGATTTAATTGGTGTTTAAACATTTGAATACCAGTCATTCAGCTTTGTAGTTTACTATTTTATTTGGAAATGCTGCATTCTGCTGTTTATATTTATCTTTTCTCCACACGTGAGTTTGCAGCTGACATTTCCTATGTTCGCTTTATTTCACTCTAGTGGTTAGTTACCATGTATATTTCATGCACTCTTTACAGAGAAGAACAAACCCTGGCTTTTATAGACAATATTAATATCATACAATATGTTTTATTAATGAAAAATAGCTGTGCTATAGTAACATCTCCTGGATGGTGGGCAAAAGTAACGTCCTCAGGATGAATTTAAAAACCAGAAAAATATCTATTAATGTTATTGCTGATATTATTTTCAACCAGAGTGGGAAATGTACAGGCAGCAGTATTCCTTCAGAATCCCAAACAGAATTCCTCACCTAGGCCTTAGATTGTTATCATACCGTGTTCCCTGCATGATCTAGAACTTTGGAGGCTAAAAGGTAAACTGCAAATATCAAGGAGCCAAGTTGGGAAGCCGGCAAGTTGGAGAAATGTTCCAACTCGGCTACCAATGCCTGACTCTTGCAGTTCACTTTTTCAGTTCAGTTTTTGTAAACAGTGACTTTGGTGTCTATTCACGAATACGGGAGTTGCAGGTGAGTCAAGGTGAGATGCACATTTCATCTTACCAATTTAGTTATACATTGTGCAGGGACAATCTTTTGAGTTTGCTTAGAGGGGGGAATTCACCAGGTTTGTACCTGGGCAATGTATATTTAAAATGGTGAGATGAAATTTTCATCTCACCTCTACTCGCCTCATCTCAGAGTAGTACTGAGTAATGTATACCATGTTGGATATATTTTTTTTTTTATTATTACAGCAATTAAAAGAAATACCTGCATAGTCTTAGATTCTGTAAATGTTTATTTAGCACAGCAACTCAACAAGAATTGAGGCTGAACAGTACAAGTGATTTTATTTTATTACTACTTGTGGTACCACATATGACCACTGGAGGCATACTACTCATTTCAACCAATCTATCAATCTTTCTTTTCTATTAGCTGGAGCTCACAGATATATCACACTTAATTCCAAATTTCCTGACTTCTGTCCAAAAAAAAAAAAGCAAATATTGCCATCTTGCCATGTCCCTTACCTAATAAATGGAACCTTTAACAGTGAAATCTATCTACCTATTATAACAGTCATCTCGTTTTGAGGACACTTGAAGAATAAATGAAAATGTTCCTTTTGTTTTACGAACGGTCCCCAGCAGAAAATAGTTTCTTTGTACCTTGTTTCACGGTATAAATGCCAATAGGTCTACAGGAACCGTCTTTGCGTTAGCCAAATGAGCACATTGTTTCCTTTCGTGGATTTGTGGTTATACAGTACAACTGTTGAACTCTGGCCTCTCAATGAAATATAGCTCTCAATACAATCTACTTTAAAGGATAGACGATTCATTGAAACCTACAGAACAAAAACATAATAAGAAGAAAATGTATCACAGTTATTATTAGATTCTTTGTTCCAACGTTATATCTGTATTTCACATTTTCTAGACTTGTTAAGTGCATACAAAAATATATTTTCAAAAAGAATTACCAGCAACAGGAAAAGTGTATCTTTATGCACTAGACGCAATAAAACATATAATCAGCATACAATTACATATAATCTCCAGTTTATATCATCACACTTCATTAACCTTTATTTATAGAGTGCCAACAATTTATGCAATATTTGGTACTGATGCATGAGGTAAAGAGTCCTACTTGCAAGCTTACAATCTAGATGGAGAGGGGGGGGGGGGGCAGGTTGCATATGTGGTAAGTAAAAAGGCCAAAAGGGGAAAGTTGTTGAGATAGTGCATTAGGAGACTGTGGCAGCTAGGTGGTTTTTCCAGGGGTTACTTAGTGAATGTTCTAGATGGATATAGTGTGTTACATGCTATCATATACATGCTCTATTATCCAATTCTGAATAGTTTTCGCACAAATGCAGACTGATCAAACCTCAAGGCCTTGTCTCGGCGAAACCGACTTCTTCAGGAGGTGAAAAGAGTCAAGATCGAATGTCTACGTGTCGTGTAGGTAATCTGGTGGAGGACTGTTACTCGGGCATTCATTTTTTTATGGACTTTACCTCATGGATGCCGGAGGATCTGAGTGTTAAAAACTTTCAAGTAATGCTTATTGTGCTCTAAGTGCTATTAGACCTTGATGACACTAGGCCGGCATTGAATGCCCTGCATTTAACAGCTCATCGTGGCTCAAATATATTTATGCTCAATTAACAGGCACTGGTTAAAAAAAAGCGACTTTTTCCCTGCAAGCTCACCCATTCCATTGAAGTGAAGAAGGCAAAAGCTGGACATGATGTAATATTTGGTATTTTCATAAATAACTCTGTGAGGGCAGTTCAGAAGTAAGTCTTCCCTTTCTGCTTTAAAAAATGACTGATCATGCTATTGCTTCCATAGACTTAACATTGGCCTCAAGAATACCTCCTAACATTTCAAATGTCCAAAGAGGGACACTTGTATTTTTGTGGGAGTGGCTAAAGCTGTGGCTGTGCATGGGGCTTTACCGGAACATTTTTTGCAACTTTATGACCAATTGGTTTCTATCTATTTAGTTTTTATAGGTCGTTTAGAACAAAAATGTAATATTTTATTTACAGAAGTTGGTATAAAACACATTTTCTGCATTTTCAGTTACTTTATTGTGAGTTTTATTGCTGTGGAACTCTGTGCCCTCAGAAAAGAGGAACAATAGAGGAGGAAAGAGGGACAGGGGGATTTGGGTACAAAATAGCAACTGTCCCTCCTAAATAGGGACACTTGGGAGGTATGCTTAAGCCCATTTTTTTACTGGCCTGCTTTTAAAATACCGAGCAACTCTATTAAAAAAGGTACATTGTATGAGGTAATTTAGTGAAAGAGAAGGCCATGCTCCTTTACACAGAGTGTTTTACCATAAACCCCCTACCAGTCAAAGCATAACTAAGGTGTGAAGTTAGGTGGGAGACAGAGCACTCTTAGATGGAATCACGGTAAACCAATGGAAGCTAAGAATGACCCAGCATTCCCCCTGCTGCCGTATTCCTCTCAATGTTTGCAATTTTAACCAATCAATCTATATCGCAATAAAGAACCAAAAAGGACTATAGTGGTACTGACAGAACTCACAAACTCCCAGGAGAATACAGGCTGTTAATGAGAAACTGCGTACTTTATATTCAAGGGTAATATACAGAGCATACCTTTTAAAACATGTAGCTTTGTGTCTGTAGGTTTGCTTCACAGTTACAGGATTTTGATTGAAGAGTACCAAGTGTGACTAATCATCTTAACGATCCACCAATGAAAGAAATGGAATTCTTCAGGGAAAGGGATTAAATCACATAGTGAATGCTAACATGGAATACCAGCTACTGTATGTGTGAATGGTTAAATGCACTCTGAATGCTCGTTTACTGGACTATGTAGCCTGTCAATGTTGGCAGGTTTCGATTTGGCTGAGGCTTGCCTTTAAAAGAAAAACTTGTTACCAACCTATAGTCTGAATCTCCCAGACTTTTGAAGAAAGAAAAAAAAAAAAAGACACATTAAAATAGTTAAAGTCCCCAGGGCAAAAGAGGAGATTAAGTAGCCTTCTCCCTCATGGAGGCCCTACCAGACAAAGCTCACTATTGTGTATTCAGTACACTATCTCTTTCCAAGACTAAACTTCACTTTTGTGCTTCATGATTCTGGTTTACAAAGTGTTTGCGGAGGCCGTGCATAATGGCCTGTTGGCACCACCTTGCTCAGTGTTTGGAGTGTGGGAACATGAGGAAACTATTCCTCACTATTATTAGTTGCTTATGTATGCCATATGTCCTGGATAAGAAACAGGAAAGTGCAGATGGTATTCAGCATGATTTAAAATGGATTGTATTGGACTGTGCTAGGACAGGTACTGCTCAGAGAGAGTATTTCAAAGCATAATATATAACATTGACTTAATTGTATTCATATAATGATATTATGTGTATGTGTCCAAAGATACTAATCAATGTGTCAGTCCAAACCGCTCAGTAAAAGTGCAAGTGGACTAAACGCAAAAAAATGATTTATGACAAAATAAAATTATTTGTCAATTTTTTTAATTATTTGCCCCTTCAGTGCTGACCTGGGATTTAACCTCTTGTGAGTTCAGAGATCCATAATGAAAGCATTGGATGTATATATATATAAATATATATATATATCTCAAAGTGTCCAGAAAAAGACTATACTTGCACTGACAGGATTTGCAAACTCCCAGTTTTCAAAGCATATATGTGTATTATATATACATATGCATCACAGCTATATGTATGTGTTCATATGTATACTGTCTCCCTCTCTCTCTCTCTAAATATAATATTTTTATATATAAGTTATGTTCATGTTTGTGTTTTTCTAAATTGATTTAGGGTTTTGCACTGAGCAAATTTTACTCAATAGTACTATCAACTGACTGGACTAAATAAGTATACAATACTGATCCTGAAATGTAAACTGTAAATGCCATATGCATTCCACAACAAGCCTCCAGTCATTTGAATAATGCAGAAAGTGAGGGAGTTAGGTCATCCGATCTCTCCTGATATTTCTAGTAGGCCTGTCTGACATGCTGTTTGGGTTACGAGCTGCTCTAATGAAAAGACTGTGCCCTCTGGTGACCTCCAAGACATCAGAGTGATTTGTTATATAAAATAAAAGTATCACTTTCCCCTCCCCAAAAAAAAGTTCATCATTTTTTACATTAAAAATGATTTAATTACATTTTTTGTTATTTTTTTTATTTATTATTATTATTATTTAATTCTACAGTTATACAAATTCTAATTAACAAATGGTTAAATCAGAAATTTACCCCCCCTCCCCCTTCATTCCAACTTTTGTGACTTTCTTTTCAAAGTAATGTAATATAGCCCTTGGCTGTTAATGGACGTTTTCCACAAGAGGCGTTCAGCCTGCCACAGAAAGTATGAAAATGAAAGACACGTAAGAATCTTAAATAGTCTTTAACTTTGTCCAAAAAATGCCTGGACCTGATGACAGTACAGTATAGAATGTCTGAACTTAATACTTTAGTATACATTCTATCTAGATGATTTGGGAACATAAGACACTGCTGACAGACGTACTACTTTTTTCACCTTCAAATAATACAGTTTGGGCATTTCCTCCCTCCTATTTCCTGAAAGACTTAAAAGACAACTTTCTGTTTCCGTACATAGTTTAAACGTGATTTATTAAATGCTTTCATGAAAACATGAGTTCATTGTTATTCTATACCTTAATGCTTTACCCAGACATTATTTCTTATCAATACTTAGACGCAATGTGTTTAAACACTTCAAACCTACATCTCCGGTTGGCTACTTAAAAGGATAGGTATTAACAATCGTCGATGCAAGTGTGAGCAGTTGGATGTTAACACTGTTCACACTATAGCAACAAGAGGATAACGTCTTAAATTAGAGACAAAACGGTTTAAAAGTAATATCAGGATGCATGGTATATAATTCTAGCAGAAGTGGTAGAGGTTAATACAGTGAAGGAGTTTAAGCATGCATGGGATAGGCACAAGGCTATCCTAGATATAGGATAAGGCCAGGGACTATTGAAAGTATTTAGAAAATTGAGTAGACTAGATGGGCCAAATGTTTCTTGTCTGCCGACACATTCTATGTTTCTATGGCTATTTACTGGACCCTTTGACAGACGATTAAATGAAGTCCTGTGAGCAAACTGTAGTCTTCATTTTACCCAATGCAGTCTTGATGTAGTCATTTGAATATGCATCTCTGAAACAAATGGCACTCTGGTCAACTAAAGGAGAGACTAGGGGATTCATTGTGCTGTTGTTAATCAGTATTGGGCGCTGTGACTTCTGATGAGAGCACTGGCTGTAACAATGTGGCACTTATTTTGTGTTATATTGCTGGACTTTGTAAATAGTACTGCTTTCATTAAATGTTGGGAACAATTATCTAACAGCGATGTGCAAGGGAGTTGAACATTTTATCTCTTTAATCTAACAATGCATTATGCAGGAACAAGTTAGAATAACAGATAGACTTCTAAAAGTACATTGTAGCAAAAAAAAGTTCTGTTTAATTGAAAGATTTTATATAGAAATGCTTTAATGAGAGAATACAAATAAAGTACCTTACTGAGTCTTCTTTACTTCAAATAGCTCTACCAGGAGGCAGACATTTTGTTTAGAATCTTTGGTCAGATGGGTCAGATCTCTCTTCATCTGAATCGAGGTGAGTGAAGATCTGATCCAAGATTCTAAACAACATATCTGCCCCCTGAGAGAACTATATGCAGTAAATAAGTTTCAATAATATACTTAAGTTGTATTCTTTCATGAAATAATTTCTTTCAAAATCATCTGCACTTGATACAATCTTTCAGTTAAACATAAGGTTTTTTTTTTTTGCTACATTTGTCCTTTAAATCTTTAAATATTGAAGACATTTTCATCTCACAATCCATTCACCTGTAACTCACCTGCCCCTCCCATATAGTGAAAAGCTCCCGTAGTCTGCAGGCATGCTGTATGCCACCTTTATTTGTTTGCATACAACTCTGTCATGTTATCTCAATGTGATAGATAAATAATAAGTCTTTATCATATTTGGCTGTGGTAAACAATAGAATGTTCATATCTTAATTGTTCATGGAAATGGCGTGAGTAATTAATGATTATATCTCACCTTTAAGCTCTTTTGGATCAATAAATTTGCCTTCAGAAATTGTCTTCATGTTTTGAGGTAATTTTTCCATAGTAACACGTAATTTCACCCTACCTTATTGGATTCACTCACCTGTACTGAGTTCACTTGATTTCATACTAAAAGACTTGACAAAGTCAATTTATTTTTTAAAGAAAAGAACCTGGTGCTGATGCCCTTTTTCACCTTTAGTATTTGAGCCTTATGTCACTAAGAACCATGTTCACATACACCTTCATATATAATTAATATGTAAGAATGTATGGAGTTTTGAACAGAAAGGAAATGCCATGACTATTATTGCTGTTTTATACAATTACCACTAGCTGATTCAGCATTTTACTAAAACCGTAGTTGGGAAATTCAACATCAGTGTATTGCATTCAGCTGCTCCTGTTCCTTGACTGAACTTAAAGTGACAGTCTAGTCCCCAAACTCACTTTGGTGCAAGATGAAGATTACTGCTTGTATGGTGCCTGAGGTATTCCACTTAATGCCATGGATCAGGATGTGAAAAGTCAGATTCTTTCCTCCCATTCTCCAGCCAAAGGTTAGAGCTCTTCAGCATTTGACTGGAACTTGGGAATCTACTGATCAGTAGAAGCTACTGATGCTTTATTTGTGAGGCTTAGTTAAAGGGACACTAAACTTTATTTTTCACTTGTGCTCCTAATGTAGAATCACAAGGGAAAAGTTAGCTGCCCCTAGTCTGATGATAAAGTGGTATGTGCTTTAGATAATGCTGCCATGCTTCCATGGGACTAGGTAACCCATGCTGAACACATGCACCAACGAGAGTCTCCCTCTACACTATCAGACTAGGACTCTGCAGAGTAGCAGGGTAATCCCTCACTCTGATTGGCTGTGTGTACGCTGACACAGTCAGCATGCGCCAGCCTCCATCTGAGATCTCATTTGCTCTGGACCAGCAGGACATATTTTTTAACCCTTGCTTCCTTCAAGGGAGCTAGAGTTTTTTTTTATATATATAGTTTAGTTTTCCTCTAATGTAGTTTGAGGGTCGAAGCTTTTACAGTCAGGTCAAAACTATATTTTAGAAAGAAGCATAAATGTTTACTAGTAATAGCCTATTTTGCTAACATTTATTTATTTATTTGTATTGATCAAGTTTTTCTTTGCTAACATTCAAAAAGGACATAAAGAAATATCTCGCATTTAGTATTAAATACCCACTAAGAGCAGTATGACATCCCTCAGGACAGGGTATTAATTAGACCACCAGGTGGTCAGTCCAAAGTCCACAGGTGTGAAAGGTAGAAGACTGGAGTAGAAGCACAACTGTGTTCCAAGGTGATTTATTATCATTATAAAGAACAGTATCCACTTACAAGGAATAAAAGATAAAGGAAGGCCCCTGGCAAATAGTTCCAGGCAGGGGAACTGCTGAAGCAGGTGATAAGGCACAGTTTTCTGTCACTATGCAGCTTATCACAACTAGCATGAGCAATCTTGGTGGAAACAAGAAGGTGAGGCCTAAAGCTATAGAACTTCACATATCTAATGTGAAAGCCAACAAGAGTATCCATCATTCTATGACGTGAATATGCCTGATATCCCCCGATATGTAAGCTGCTAGTACAACGTATATAGCTCACTTCCCAATTAGAATTTGGAGTTAATTAGTGTTTTGTATATTACTTGGAAATGTGAGAAGAATTAGTTTGATGTTAATGTTTCTTATAGTATGTGGTTGATAACTTTAAACTTTCTTTTAATACCTAAGGATTCTGTCCTTGGGCCGATTCTTTTTAATTTATTTATCATTGATAGAAGAAGGTACTGAAAGCATTGACTCAATTTTTGTAGACACAAGAATATGTAAGGCAATAACTTTACATAACAGGATGTCATTTCTCTGCTTACGGATTTAGACAAAATGGGAGAATGGGCAGCTCATTGGCAGATATGTTCAATACAGATAAATGTAAAATGATGCACTTGGTTAAGTAAAACAAAAATGCTAATTATACTCTAAATGGTGTGTGTTAGGTAAATCTTCTATGGGATATGATTCAGGTGCTCTTGTTGACAATAGACTGTGCACATGTACACAAACTCAGGCAGCTGTTGCTAAGGTAAACAAGCTGTTGTATATTTTATAAGGAGGATAGAACATAATCAGAACATAGTTTTGTCTCTTGATATATTGTTGGAAAGATCTAGAACAGTGGTAGTCAACCTTTTTCTACCTACCGCCCACTAATGCATCTTTCTTGATGGAAACATTTCCTTACCGCCCACCAGTTTTCGCGCAAGCGCGGAATATTTTTTAGAAAGGAGGGTGTTTTAAAAAAAATAAATGTACGTACATTTATCTTTTTATTTCTTAATTTTTTTTTTTACGTTTTGATCTGCACTCCACACAGTGCTTTTTTCCCTCCTCTTTTCCCTTTTATTACTAACACCAAAAACAATGTTGTATTAGGTGCCAATTTTTATTAATGTCACCATCAAAAGAAATTCCTTTTCCTGCCTGCTTCTTTACCTTCCTTATAGTATATCACTATATTAAGCATCTCTTTTTCCTATTTTTTATTTTCTCCTTTCCTTACTTATTTTTTTCTTTTCTTTTATAAGATAACAAAACTTAATTTATGAGCCAGACTAAACACTGCTTACTCTCCTCCTTTATTTTATCCCCTTTTCTCTATTTTTCTTCCTTTTTTTGTTATTTTTTTTTTTTAAATCTTTTCCTTTTTATCTCCTTTCTTTTACCTTCCTGAGCGACAAAAGTAAGGCTGAGCTAGTTAGCCCACTTATTATTATTAGCAAACAATTCTCTTTCTCCTGCCTATAACTTTTCTTTTGAAACTGCTCTGCTCCGTTTCTGCCTGCTTCTGCCTGTCCCTGCTATCAGTTTCCGCTCCTCCCCTTCCTCTTCCCTCGCTCGTTTAAAAGGAGGTTTTTACCTCCAAAGTCCCTACCGCCCACCTGGAATCCCAAAACGCCCACTAGTGGGCGGTAGAGACCAGGTTGACGACCCATGATCTAGAATATGCAGTGTACTTTTGTGCACCAGCACAAAAAAATTGACTTTCTGGAAATAGAAAGGGTTCAGAGACCATTTATGAATAAATGATATCCAAATTGAGATTGTTTTTGTCTTTGTGGAGATTTGATAAACCTTGACAAATATGTTCAATGTCAATACAAAAATCTTTTTGGAGATCTCTTTATATCTTGCATCAGCAAGACAACATGTGGGGCAGACTAGATGAGGCAAAAGTTTCTTATCTGCTGACACAGTCAATGATTTATAATATATTCAAAAACTTTTGGATGTTTTTCTAGATATGAATTGCAAACAGGGTTATCAAGAGTAAAACATATCTAAGGTAATGTTGATCCAGGGTGAGCTCAACTGCCTTCAAATCAAGAAATATTTTTTCCGCTTTGAGATGACATTACTGTCTCAGTGTTTTTTTTTTTGCCTTCTACTGGATCAACTAATATGGGTGTGTGGAATGGATGAACTTAATGGACTATTTCTCTTTTTTCAACCTCTCTAAATCCTGCGGCAGAGAAAAAACATCAAGGTTAGACTGTACTACCCTACATAATTTTGTACCATCAGCAAACACTGAGACATGGAGATCACTAATAAACAAATTAAAAATAAGAGGCCCCTAGACAGATGTCTGAGGTACTATAATTAATGCCATGGATCAGAATGTTAATTTTCTATTTACAACAACTCTTGGCATTCTATCTTTTAGATAATATTCAATTACAATACATCCATTTGCTCTTAAGACTATTTCTCTCAATTTGTAGAGTAACCTTTTGTGTTGAATAGTATCAAATGCTTTAGCAAAGTCTAAATAGATCACATCAACTGACACATGAAAATCTATATGAAAAAAAAAATGATTTAAAATATCTGATTTCTCTCTGTCCTCCCTAAACAAATGTCCCATTTTGAATAACAAAGGACCAACATTTTTTGCCTTTAGCTTCTTTTCCAGTCATATATTTCCAGTTTAGTTTTAGGATTAGTTTTACTCTCCTTAGTAATCAGTTTCTCATTTTCCAATTTAGCCATTTAAATCAGCTTCTTGCAGGTTCTGTTGGTATCTTTGTACTCTACAAATGATGTTGCTGATCCCGTGCTCTGATAATGTTTGAATATCATTACTGCTAAGCCACACTGATTTTAATCTGCTTCTTTCATACTTTTCCCCCAAATGTATATATATTGATTTGTGTAATTCTGCAATGTGTGCTGAAAGGTATTACAATTGCCTTCTGTATTTTGTCCACAAAATAATCTATCCCAGTCTTTGTGTTCTTTAGCATGCCAAAGTAGGCCCGTCGAAAATTAAGTGTTTTGGTCACTATTGCCCAAATGTTCTCTTACTTGGATGATTGGGAGAAATTCCTCATTGTTACTTATTACCAAATCCAGACAGGATCCATTTTGGTTGTGGTAGCCAGCAGGTTTTTCACAATTCCAATCTGAAATCTCCCATGATTAAAGTGTCACCCAGATTTGCAACCTTTTCAATTTGCAATAAAAGCTGATTTTCCCCATCAATGATTATGTTTGGTGGCTTGTAGCATACAAGTGGTATGCAACCTTTTTTAATGTTTATTAAAGGAAGGTGAAGGATGCCTCTCTGCCCCAGGTGATAGTTTGTGCCAATGCAACAGAAGATTTGGGCCTAGTAAGATTTGTACTGTGTGGATGCTTACACAACCTCCCAAAATCATCATGTTTATAACTTCCCCTGCCTGACCCAGGCAGTTAGTATGCACCAAATGTGTTAAAGGTCACATTTCAATATATTTGCAGTAAATTATATATGGCACTTTTATCCCTGGAGGCACTAAAAACATGTTCTCAGAAGTTATCAAACTGACTGTTGATAACTGATATTATTATGTCTCAAAATTCACCCTGCCAGGAACTGAACCTGTGACTTAAAGGTGTCATACTCATAGCATTTAATTTCATTAAGTACAGTGCATACAGTAACATTTCTCTCATTATTCTCATTCTTATTTTAGAGCCAGCTATTCTGTACTTTTGTTAGTTGACAGCTTGGTTTCTGTGCTTGGTTTGTTCTGGTCTTGATGTATTCCATAGTTCATTATCAGCTCTCAGACTATTTTTCCTATAAGCTCTTTAATCGTTTTTTTTTTGTTTTTTTTTTAAATCCTATGTATGATCTATAGAAACAATAGTTGGCTCTGGAAAGAATGTAGCAGAATTCCATGGGTTTCGTGTTGAATAGTCGCAGAGTTTTAAAGTACTTTGTAATAAGTTCAGCATACTGTATTTCTCTTGAATAGAAAACTCTCAAAGTATATCACAGCAGGGTGCATGATGGGGATGAATAAGGAAAAAGTGGTGCAGCTTTGTAAAAAGAAATACAAGATGGGGAGCTGGAACTACACATTAAAGTAATATAAATCCCTCTTTCTTTCTTTTTATAAACTTTATATAAAAAAAAAAAGTCAACAGAGAACAGCTTTAAGCAAAAATATGTTGAGATTAAGGGCTGGGTGATTCAGGGCTTGAATGATTGATACTGCTGGCACCAACTGTGATGAAGAGATTGATCTGCGAAAGCATTTGCTGGAGCTACGCGGGTCCTATTCTTTCTTTTGTATTTGGGTAGATTTTCGGAACTAATGCTACAGGCTATTTATATGTTACTATACAGAGGAAAGTTAACTTCCAATGCAGGCTGCCACTTTGTTTCTTAAAGGGACCACAAATACAATGTACAAAAATTAATTACAAGCTTCAATCGCCTTGATAATAAATGGCAGCCATGTTTTTCTACACACCGTACACCAATATTGCTGTTTGTTTCCCTGGGACGCTTATGAAAAGCAGATATTAAGGACTATTGTCAAACTGGTCTTTCAGCTGTTTGACATCTACATATCCCATAATACCCTGCCCGTCTCCTAGCTTACACAGGAAGGACCCTTCATATATGCCATATATTTTAGGTAACTTCCCTGTAATTTAAGAAACTTAACATTTGAACACCTTATTTTAGCAGCTGTATAATAATAATAATAATACATACCTCCCAAGTGTCCATAATTAGGAGATACCGTTATGGTTGCCAACCAGCCAGTATTTCATCAGCAGGCCAGTAAAACAATTGTCTAGAACCCAATGTTAGGTCTATGGAGGCAGTAGCATGGCTGGTATCCCAAAAGTAGCCAGGGATAATAAAGAAAAACATCTATAGAAAATACGCAAAGTTCCAAATGATCTAATACAGTGAACATTTTTCACTCAGTTAGCAATGGCATTATAATCTAGAAATGATTGTGGAACAGTGTTGGGAAGTTCTTATAATCAGTGACTCATGCTATGCCATTATTATTCTTTAATGCAATGTGCGCATGGTCAATACGTAAGGAAGGTCACAGAAAGGTTCAGCTTAGTGATATTAAAGGCACAAAGTAAAACATGTTTCTTCCTGTAACTGCAGACAAAACATATGAAATAAGACCACATATGATAAGCACCAGTACTAGGGGAAGTATGAGTGATACGCAAAATATACAAAGGAGAATGTGAACTCCTTAAACATTTAATTCATTAATTTTTACACATAGCTCAGCCACCCGTCAGAATATTTATCCCAAATGTCAAATGCAGTGAATACCAAAGTAACAGGATGACACAGAAGTGCTGAATTTAAAAAAATAAACATAGTGTAGTTTGTTTCAATGGGTTGTTAATGGTTCCAAATAAATCAAGTGCACTCACAAATGTGATGATGCGAATAAAGGCCTTGAATGAAAATATATCACCAGTATTGATGTCATCAATAGAAATGGTTGTTAATAAATTACACATTCAGGTTTAAAAGGCACAGCAAATATGGACACAACAGTGTCTATGGACCAACCCAGAAAAAAAGAAGAAAATTCAGTAGTGGTTTGACGCATTTCGCTGGAGTCATCTCAGCTTCATCAGGATAATGGCATCTCTGCCTTTATTTAGTGCACATGTCTTATTTGGCCCCATTACCAAACTGTTAAAACAAATTACAGTATGTTTGGTGTTTTTATCGATCCATTATAGCACTTCTGCACCATCCCTGTTCTTTTGATATTCACTAGGGGAAGTATAATGGAGTCCTTGGAACTCTCAGATTTTGACCTTGAATCTTGGGGATTTCACTACATTCCTGAGTTCCTTGTTACATGGACATATGCTTCGAAATCTAGACTGCATGTACTGTATTCTAAACTGGGGATAGCCATGATCAGCTTGCTTCTTGGAGGTCATTAAACTTTATTTCCTATGGACCTCAGACAGCATTCAACTGGCCTTATGCTAGATGAAGAGCAAGGGATTTGTAGTCGAACACGTTCTGGAGAGCTACTTGTAAATTACAATCTATGGTAATGATACAATGTCAGAGAACAAAACAATATTCCAAAACAAACAGTCCCGAAGTCTGGTCAGACGGGGCTAAATCATAATCATTAATGGTCCAAAGGTTGAGGAGGACAAGTACGCAGGAAATTCAAACAAAGAGCATCTATGGTTTTTGCTTAGATGAATGCTTACCATAGGGGATTTGATTGCCCTGCCAGTACATGTGAGTTCATGGATGGCAAGATGGCTGCAGAGAAGTACTAGCACAAGCAGGACTGAGGACTGTAAGTGTGAGAGATTGATAGTGACTGGGCAAGTTTGATTTAGATTTTTTTGGGGGTTTCCGAGCATTTCTGTTGGGCTCGAAACGAAGTCCAACACTGGAGGTAAACTCGCCTGTGTTATAACAAATAACTCTCTAAATTATGGGGAAACAGGACCATAACCCGTGTTTGTCAACTTTTCCACAAGAAAAGCATTTCTCAAAGTGCTAAACTATCAACACAATAAAACAATTCTCTGCTAATATCCCATGCAGGGCCGGCGCCACCAGTAAGGCGACCTAGGCAGCTGCCTAGGGGGCATATTAGCTGGGGGCGCCGGAACCCTGCTTTAAAAAAAACTCCTCCCCCTTACTTACCTCCTCGCTGGTGCTCTGTCTCCGGTGCAGGTCCGTGGCTGTGAGGGAAGCGTTGTGCGCTCCCCTCCAGCCAATGCTCATTCAATAAGTTTTTTTTAAACAAACTTTATTGAATGCGCATTGGCTGGAGGGGAGCGCACAACGCTTCCCTCACAGCCACGGACCTGCACCGCAGACAGAGCAGCAGAGAGGAGGTAAGTAAGGGGGAAGGTGTGAGGATCCTGGCATATTGTGTGGCATAATAATGATTATTATCAGGATTTAGGATTATTAAATAATCCTGGCATATTGTGGGGGAAAATCCTGGCATATTGAGTGGCTAAATCCTGGCATATTGTGGGGGAAAATCCTGGCATATTGAGGGGCATATTCCTGGGATAATGAGGGGCATAATCCTGGGATATTGAGGGGCATAATCCTGGGATATTGAGGGGAATAATCCTGGCATATTGGGTGGCTAAATCCTGGCATATTGAAGGGCATAATCCTGGGATATTGAGGGGGATAATCCTGGCATATTGGGTGGCTAAGTCCTGCCATATTGTGGGGCATAATCCTGGGAAATTGAGGGGAATAATAATATGATAATGTGGGGGGGGGGGGGGGGGCGTAATGTTATTTTGCCTAAGAAGCCATCCCTCCCAGCCACACTTTCTGAATTATTACTGGGGTTTTTTTTTTTGCTAATAACCTGAATAGATCTTACTTTAACGCCTCCTACTGTTCATTCCATGCATACGTATACATGCTTGGTCTTTTGCTTGGGGGACATAACGTTTTCACGCTGCCCTGCAGAATGTATAATTCATATATATTCAGAGGGAAATCCGTTAATAAATCATGGTAGTTCCTACTGGATACACTTTTATTCTCCAGCGGGTTAAAGCTATACGTGTCCAACAAAACACTAGCTGACCCGGCACTCATAGCTGTCCAACTGGTGAACAAATCCTGCAGATGTGTGCTCTGTAAGGCTCCTGCGCAATGGATTTACTCAAATGTTGCAACTAAAATCTCCCAAATGATAGCTATGCTACATTCAAATGATGCTATTAACTCCCTGGCTCCAACCAAATGCTGAGATCTGAGTGGGAGGATCAGTAGAAGCTGCAAAGCTAATATTTGTAAGCATCTTTACAGTACAGATATTACATGTTTTATAAATGCATAACTTTTTATAAATATCTAACTTTAATATGCATTAGAAATAAACTTCTGACTGGTACTTTAAAGACATTCTGCTCTATTAGGAACTTATGGGTTTATAGCAAGGGTTGCCATCTCCTCTGTGACCACAGGTAAATCAGTTAATCAGCCTTGCTTGGTGGAATCCACTACTTGATTAATTAATTAAATAATTATCTTCTGGTCATAAATGACCTATACAGACTGCAGGGCAGCATGTAAAACTTATATATGGCCGGTGAAAAAAATTACGGTGGCAACCTTATTCTAGTCTATGATTAATAGTGATATGTCCTATTAATGATTATGGTATCAAAATACAAGGAACACAAACCCCATTATGTTTTTCATTCACAGGATTTATTGTTCTGGATAAAGATTGTACATTGAATTCTACAACACTATATAACATAAGTCTTGTAAAGCACGCACTTTGAAGGTTATTCCTGTTAATCACTACACAATACATCTTACTGAGCAGCTGATAAGAGATGTATAAACAAGACTGTTATTACTGTTAATGGATTTGAGTGTGGGCTAGAGGTTTACATGGCTAAAAGTTCTCTCTTTTTATTTGTAGCCTGATGTGAAATCATACAAAGGTTTTCTGTGCTCTCTGTTTTAATCAGCCAGCTGTTGTTTTATATTTCTCTGATTAGGCAGGTGGTATTTTTGTTTTATTTTTTTTAGCAATAAACAAGTGAAGTATTATAAAATGTTGCTGCATATTTTATCTAAATCGGAGATGTGCTGGAAATTTTCTCCGAATAGAAATAAAAATAATGTAAGTAAAAGATAATGTTTTGTCCGTGTTAGTGCTCTTCCCCACCCACCCCACACACAGAAAATTTAAAGTCAGTCAATCGGAAAAAAAAAAAAAAAAGGAAATATACAATAATGACAAAGTGATGGTAAAATTCTATCCACTGAACGTGGTATTGACATATCATTGTAGCACCCCCGTCCCCCCCAACTGTATGTGTGGGACAGTCCCTTTTTCGGGATTTCTGTCCTGCTAAGCTCTACAGAATTTGATGCAAGGTCTTGTTACTAATGGGGTACCTCAAGGACCTGTAATTTGACCCATTCTCTTTAATATTTTTATTAGTGATATTGCAAAAGGTCTTGTTGGCAAAATATGTCTTTTTGCTGATGATACAAAGTTTTCCAGCAGGGCTGATATTCATGGAGGGATAAGCCAAATGGCAAATGATTTAGCTAAACTAGAAAAATAGTCAGAGCTGTGGCAACTGACATTTAATGTGGACAAGTGCAAGATTATGCACCTTGGGCGTAAAAACCCAAAAGCAGAATATAGACTTTTTGGTACAATAATATTTAGGAGTAATAATTTCAGAGGACTTGAAGGTAGGTAGGCAATGTAATAGAGCAGCAGGAAATGCTAGCAGAATGCTTGGTTGCATAGGGAGAGGTATTAGCAGTAGGAAGAGGGAAGTGCTCATGCCATTGTACAGAGCACTGGTGAGACCTAACTTGGAGTATTGTACGCAGTACTGGAGACCGTATCTCCAGAAGGATATTGATACTTTGGAGAGAGTTCAGAGAAGGGCTACTAAACTGGTTCATGGGTTGAAGGATAAAACTTACCAGGAAAGGTTAAAGCATCTTTACATGTATAGCTTGGAGGAAAGATGTAACAGGAGGAATATGATAGAAAAATGTAAATACATAAAGGGAATCAAAACAGTAAAGGAAGAGAGTATATTTAAAAGAAGAAAAACTACCACAACTAGAGGGGCAACAATTTAAAAGTAATATCAGGAAGTATTACTTTACTGAGAGGGTAGTGGATGTATGGAATAGCCTTCCAGCAGAAGTGGTAGCGCTAAACACAATCAAGAATTTTAAGCATGCGTGGGATAGGCACAAGGCTATCCTAGATATGAGATACAGAACTTGGGACTAAGAAAAGTATTTAGAAAATTGTGCAGACTATGGTTCTTATCTGCCGACACATTCTATGTTTCTATATTTCTATGTTTCATGAAAGGTATGATGTAGGTAAAATCTAAAGGTTTTTTCCAGAAAGTATTAGCAGCAGGGAATCAAGTAACTACAACTATGAATTGGTCAGTCGTCCATATTTATTAATAAACTATATAATAAAAAAAAAAACAATTAATTGCAGTAAATAAAAAAGTAGAATGATGTAACATAGAGCTTAAACATGTGTCCTACGCCATACATGCCTGACGTGTTTTGTGTTCAGTGGATGAGCCTTTATCACAGAGGTCGCTTCTCTTTGCGTGCATGAGTCTATTCCATGGCATCTTCTTATCAGAGAGAAGAAAGAACCTACATGTAGATGAATCAATGCTTTGTAATTCTGAATTTAGTGTACTGTTTTTCCAACTTAAAACAGTTTCTAGGAGCATATCTGGACTGACCCCTTCTCTATTAAGGAGTCTATTGCTCTGTTCAAAAAAGCCTTTAGCGCTCTATTGGCTTTAAAATCTGATAATCTCAGACTTGCTGTCAATTCCTTGTTTAGTGATTAAATCCAATTGTGTATTTTATTTTCATTTTTTTTTGCAAAAAAAATAAATAAAACAAAGTTTTATTGCACTAAATATTGCATGCTTAAGTTTAAAACATGTTACAAAACCTAAATTGGATCTGATGCTGGATAACAGAAAATTCAACAGCAGCCATACATCTAGGTGCTGACAGAACTCTTCATTGAAACAACATTCTGTAACTTATGTTTTCAATCTCTTTATGTCAGATGGATTTTGACAGCTAATCTCAGCCTCTCTCCCTTCTTCCTATACTCACAGAAAGCTGTAGTACGTGAGGTTCTAAAGCCATATAGCGAGACTTTATTGTATCATATTTTCTCTCCCCCAATCTATACCATATTCAAGCTATTTTTTTTTTAATTGGATAGCCAGCGATAAAGTCAAAATAGAAAAGAAGATACATCTGAGAGACGTAATCTGAGCTCGATTTTATTCCCCCCAAATTTTTTGCAATATATTGAAGTCTAAACAAGGGCCATATTTTAATTAAAACTCATATCATTTGTCATCAGTTTTAATGTTCTGCTGAAATATTTGATTGAAAATTCTTTCACATTTAATGTTACAAAATTCCCAGTACACATTATTGTGATTACATATTTCTCTTCTTCAATAAAATAATTGATATCACTGCGGGTTACTTTTATTAAGATATGTCACCTCAGGTGACATGGATTGCTAGGCATCGGGGCCCATGTTTTTCAGTGTTGTTTCTTTTACAGGTCAATAGGGAATCTACAATATCTGTGGGCAACAGGTGGGAGTTCAATGAGTGGGTCCTGTTATTCTTCCATTAGAGTCTTCTTTGCCTGACTTTCCTAAAGCCACCTGAGGTTCTCCGCTGCATTTTTCTATCTTTCTGTCAGGTTCTTGACTACCTTGCTACCTATTCCTGGTTCTAAACCTCATGGGAACATCTATGCCAGCTCTAGTTTTCTCTTCTTTCTTGCTTACAGTGAGGGGATAAGTTATTTTACATATTCTGTTATCTCCCTGTGGAGGAATCACAATACCCTTATATTCACAAGAGCCCACTTTCTACCTACTTTCCAACTGTATGACCCGATTACTTGTGGTCTGGTTTCCTGTGGAGGATAATGAATACTGCACATGTGCAATTGCGTTCCACACCTCCCATTCTAAGTTTGCACATGTTCGGAGGCATTGAACCAGTAGCGGTGACGATCAGTCCCTCATTAACCATACCAAGGAACCAACGTATAACTGTGGCACAGTCCAACCTCAACTCCGTAAAAAACACATATCTGCCAACTCTAAAAATAAATGATGTGTATAGATAGACAGACACATCAGTCTAGCTATTTGACTGTGTATCTACACAATATGTCTACCTCTATGTCTCAACTGTCTATCTATTTCTTTCTGCATCTAGCTCTAGTACTCTCTCTGTCTCTCTCTCTCTCTACGTCTCTTGCTCTAAAGAGGAATCTAAAAGAAACAAAATGAGTTAGTAAGAGTAATTCAATAAAAGTAATTTATATATTGAAGATTAACTTAAATTACACACGAAACCCTATAAAACTTTTATGAATATAAACGAGCAATATCAAGATAGCGATCTGCTTTCCCATTTAATGGGCTGTTTTGGCCCAAATGTTTTCTCTTCTGTTTAATTTTGCTTAAATTCCTTATCTCACATTTAAGTGTCAATGGAAATAAAATGCCAATTAAATGCTAATCTCGGGTTTAGTTTCGCTTATTGCTTTTTTTTTAAACAATTTAAATTTTTTTCGCACAAAATATATGTACGTTATACAGTCAGTGACAGTATTTCATTAGTTTACGTAACCCTTCCACTGCCAGAAAGGTGCACATTGTTCACCTTTTTGGCCTTGAAGAGGTTAAGGACAATCAACCGATTAGCCACATTTTTTTTTACTGATTGTAGAACCTTTTTCTCAGTCCACGAAGTGTGTAACGCAATGGATCTTGGCTTACTTCCGGCACCCAAAAGGTTAAATTGGGAGGTCATGCGTCAAGTACCATGTGGAACTAAAGCAGGTTTTCACAGTTGTGCCCTAATTATAATTGCATTAAAGTATTCTTTTTCTAGCCCCAAGTAAATATTATCAAGCTGTAAAAACAGGGGGATGGACCATGCTACATTTAGTTTGTGAAGTTTAACGAGACATTGGTAAAATGATTAGGATCTTTCTCATCTAATATGATTCTGGATTATGTTACCCGGATTATATTCCTCTAGTATCACTCAAATTTGATCAAATGAAAATAAAAAACAGCAGTTCTGTAGCATCTCAAGTTCCAGGTCTAAAGGAGTCAGTGGATTCTGAGAAATATGTATATATTTTGAGCTTAGTGCTACTTAGTATCTGTTTCATTTCTCTGGACGTTAATCCTTCTTTCCTTATTCTATATGCACACGAACATGATATGGGATCCTAGGCAAACATAGGGCAAACTGCAATATTACTGAGTTTGCTCAGTTACTGTACCAAATTAAGTCTAAAAAGTATTTAGGATTTGCCATATTAAGAGATAACGCCATCCATTTCCGGATCTGTGTGAGCCAAAAACTAGTGCTTCCCTATGACTTGTGTTCCCTTCCAGCTCCATGTGCAAATTAACTACTTTAATAGGAGGAGTAATTTGCATATCAGGCCACAAGATGATGTCATAAATGTGCGACATCACAAAAACATTTAAAACACATTTTGCCTTTAATGTATGCATTTACCTGCAATCCGTGGTTTACACTCCCAATCTAATTTGGTGATGGAGTTAATTTAGTTTTCATTAATACATTTTATGAGCCTTTAAAGACAAAACAAAAAAACAAAGAATGGAATGTTTATCTCTGTGCACTGGATATCATCAAATCATTTATTTGTATACCTTTTATATGGAAGGTTTGCTTAAATTTCCAAAAAATATCTTTAATCAATAAGATATGGCTTAGTTTACCCTATTCGTTTATTTTTTCATAGGTGTTCCCCAAATGAAATATCATTGGGGTCAGCCTGCACATGGCTCATTTTCTAAATATGTATTTTTGGTGAACCTGCGTACCTCATTGGTAAATCTTCACTCTTATCAAAAGAGCAACATATTTGTTTTCCCAAAAGCTGAGAAATCCACACAGTTTTTGCTTGAGTCACCCTTATATTCATTGACCACAATCAGTAGAATCAGGAGAGATTTCGGAGCAATTCCCATGAGAATAGTCCTCTCAGCTCCCACATGATTACGTGCTGGAGATGAGAATGGAAGAGTAAGAAAGTCAGTCATTATTGAATAGTTAAAAAAAATACAAAAACTGTCTGCACTTCTCGCCCTAATAAAGCTGTCATCAGTTATATAAATATAAAATAAATAAGAGGTTTTGGTAAAATGAATTGGTCAAAGCATACTCACCCGCTACATCAAGGCTCACTCTCAATAAGGTGAGAACCTAACCTACTACATAGTGAGCACGCAAAACAGTCTATACTGCTATCAAAACCTTTTTAGGTGCAATTAAGCCTCCTCCGAATTAATCCCTGGACAGCAAGATACAACCATACAAAGAGGAGCAAACAACCCCAATAATGTGCAAGCAGGGGAAAGAAATATTGGTGTGCTAAGCTTGTCGCAGGTTCAAATAATGTACATGTTTAAATGAGACCTTCCAAATAGGGGTGAGCGTCTGGTAAGTGCAGTATAATTGGCAATGCAGTGTATACAAAAAACAAAAAACGTGTCTGCTTCTAACCCTAATAAATTTGGCAACAATTATGCAAACATAATATAAATGAGATGTTTTGGTTATATAATTGTTTCCAACTTTATTAGGGTGTGAAGGCAGAGATTAGTTTACTAGTCTTTCTTCTTCTTTGAAATAAGCACCAACATTGTTCATGATGATATCTCATGGACTTTGTGAAGGACAATGTCATGCTGTTCTTAGGACCTTGCCATGGACACTGGTGGGTGACGAGTGTCCTAGGACACTTGGCCTTTTCCTGTTCTCTCTCTCTCTCTCTCTCTCTTTCTCTCTCTCCTTTTTTTCTTCTTTCTTTATTCATAGCATAAAAACCCCAGACAAAAACTGAGCAAACAAATAACTACTCAAAAGTCTTTTAGGCAAACAAATTATTTCTTTAATGCATTCACTGTACCTCTGCTCTTCCAGTTCATGATGGGCAACATTTGCTAAAATGGAGTAAAAACAAACAAACACCGTGACACATTGATATTCAAGAAGCTGTATATAGTTGATGTCATGTGTTGCTTGTTTAGCTTGCAGAAAAGTGATTAGTAGATTGAAAAGTCCCCCTATTATGTGTCTAAAGTACATTGAGACTCCAGTTAAAAGAGTAGCATCTATGTGAGGCTTTCGAAAAGCAGCAGCAAACCTGGATCACTGTAGACTGACATGTAGAAAAAAAAAAAGTAATGTCTCGAATGTATCTCTGAAATGAAAGTAAAGTTGTGGTTTTGTGGGGGTCCAAAAAGCAGGATGGAATCAAAGAGTCTTGCCGGTCAGAAACAACATGACATACGATCTGCAGCTAAATTCTTACATTTGCATTAGTGGTAAACTGCTTACTGTGGGATTGCTGGTTATGTTACATACATCAAGAAAAATGTGGGATTTTCTTCTAGAAAAACTCAGAAAACCACAGACATTTTAGGGAAGGCTACACCCTTTTATAAAATAAATGTATTCTAAATGGGGAAAGAATGCAAAAAAATTAAAAAAAGAGAGACCTTGCAATTATTTTTTATCTAGTAGGAAAATACATTTAGGTGAATCTGCACAGAATACATTTTTGTTAGTGGGATCACAACCTGGCTAGTTTGCAGAATTTCATAATTTGATGGGTAAAATAAATAAAAATAAAAGAAAGGAAATAAAAAGTTAAGTCTTTACACTTTACACATGTTTTTTCTTTAATTCTGTCAAACACTGACTGAGCATCATAGGACATTTAGTCCACAACAGCTAAAGTGCCAAAGCATTACCCCATGGTGCTTAGCCAGTGTTTGGATGGCTAAGCACCATGGGAAATGAAATCAACAGCAGCTACAATGTTAAAGGTGAGGCCTTATTGTCTTTGCCAGAATAAAGGCAAAAATAAGCAGAGTATGGCTGGGATAGGTGGAACTAGCAGTAAACCACTCCCATTTTCATTCCATAGCTGCCCTATTAAAGTGCCTTTCAAAGCAATAGTCGACTACCTAATGGACATCCAGTCGTGTGCCTGATAAGATTCCACTTTCTGAGGGATGTTCCCTCACACACTTGTTTCCCCTCTGATTGGATGGATTCCCACTGACTTTCAGTGGAATCCATCTATTCAATGGGCTCCTTGGATAAAGTCAAATGTATTTCCGGCTGCAGAGATTTTTTTGTGGGAATAAAATACCAAATTTCCGACCAGTGAAATAGTCACTGCCACATTAATAAAATTCTATAGAAATAACTGTGATATATCAGACATAGATGTATATGTCTATGAATTACCAACATAAATATATGTGTGGCTTGGGTCATTTAGTGATTTGTTCTAAGTACTCTTCCAATGATGCATTTGTTTATATCCTGCAGCCCTTATTGATTTTATGAATGACCTTCTAATGGATATAAATGGTGTGTTTCAGATGTGATAGCTAAAATATCTCTTCATTAAATTTGAAGTATGGTGCTACTCTGTGGGTAATCGTATGGAAAATTAAGTGTATAGCGTCTGCAGCAATCTCTAAGCAGCAGGAGGAAAAGAAAATCACAGAAAAACTGGAAATGTGAAAATGATTAAAAGGATGTTCTCATCCACTCAGATTCTTTTAACCATGCTATAATTAACCACTTTGATGTAAAAAAGATTGCAATGAACGGTGCTACAGTTCATACGATAAAAAAATATATATGAATACATGGATTACACTATACGTATACACCTTGACTTAAGGCAGTGGTGGCTAACCTTTAGCACCCCAGCTGTGGTGGACAACAGTTTCCCATGATGCAAAGCTAAACTAAAACATGAGTACAGCAAGTCATAACAGCTGGGATGACAAAGATTACAGTTCACGATCTTATCCTTTCATCTCCAGCTACATTTCTCCTTCTAATTCTTCTTCAGCCTTGTTTTCTCCATGAATATTAGTGTAACCAGATGTGCCCTTTAATAGGACAGGACTGTAGGGCTTCCTTATAAAGGAGAAATCTGGGGGGGGGGGGTATGTTTTAATCCATTGAACCAAGAGACTATTGATTTTTAGCCAAATAGAGGCTTCCATGGGCCATACCATCCCAACATTTGGAATGGCCAGAATGGGTTCTTTGGGAGTAACTAGAGTGCCATGTCCAGTGTTATAACAAATGAATAACTATTTTTGTAATTACTGGTGCAGTCAGGACATTAACATATATTCAGGAACTGTTATCTGGTTTGGTCTCTATATGCAGTAGGGATGTGGAAACTACAGTCACCTCAGACAACACAAACCTGTAGGATTCAGTATTCCTGCTATCTTATATGGCTACAGATAATCTGGAACCCGCTCTAGAACTAGGGTCTACCTGGATCACTCCTCTGTAGTACAGACAGACTAAAATATAACTAAGCCTCGCTGGCAGTAAGCAGTTGGGACTGTCCCAGCAGCAGATGGGCATCTGGTGCCTTCTGTCTGATTAATTTAGAGTGGTTCAGTCCCTCTTCAATAGTGTTATAGATGCACTATTAGTATAGGTGTGTTTTTAACAACAAAAATGTTACATACATGTCGAAGGACAATATTGTTTTCTTGTTTCTGCAAAAACAAATATGCAAATTGAAATTCTCATGTTTTTAGTTATTATTTTAGGCGTTTACAAAACCACATAAACCCCGAAAAAGAGTTTATTTATTTTACTAAACTAAATTAAATGAGTTTCAAAATGAAGGACCATTTGATTTAAGTTTATTTAATTTAAAACCATAACTTATTTTATTAAATCAGAAGGCATTATAGCAAGCTATAAAAAAAAACTACGCTTGTGCATCGTAATATTTTAATTAAAGAAATAGATAGACAATCCCAGTTATATCCAGGATTAGGAAAGCAAACAAATCTAAATCTAATGCTATATAAAGCATGAAAGCCACTGTGACCTTTTTTATTTTAACAGCTGGACCAGGGCTCTGTTCAAACTTTCTCTCGCTCCTTAACATGTATCTTTTAATATTAAAGAAAACACGGCAGAGGTAGTGACATGATACTGCATAGTCCATGTAAACAGGAGTCTCCTTGTTTGACAAATTAAACAACTTCCACTTATTAGTCATGGAACCCTTTTGGAAGAAATTAATAAAAATTGGCAATTTTCCGCTAGTGTGAGGTTTGTTTTCTATCTGTTAAGGCAGACCTTCCACGTTTCACGTGTTAAAGAGAGTCATTCATGCAGCAGTGGGTCATTTGGTTAGACAAAATAACTCTACTCAAGATACAAGGCCCTATTTAGAAAAGAAAAAAAAAGGTGAAAAAGTGGCACTCTTAATTAAACCGTTGATTGTTTTTATTCACCTGCATTTTATGGCACATACTAAAACTACGTTTCTTGTCAGGCACTCCAGAAATGTATTTAAATCAATAAAGAAAGGCTAAGTTGTGTGGTTAACAGACACAACTATGTTCTATATCGTCACTAGTCTAAGATGTTTGCAGGGAAATAGTAAAATTAAATATGGTGGTTGGATTCCAAAATACTTTACTACTAATAATAGATTAACAAATGGAATCTGCAATTAAATTTAACTACTCTTAAATTATTAATATTACAATTTTTTTGTTATATATTATAGATTGTCTTTTTTTTTAGATTATGTGACAATGGTGAACATTAACTGTACTATTATTATTATTATTTTTAAAGGTTATTATTGAACCCATAGGGGACATTTATATTACGTCACATTTATTTAAATTTTGGGCTTATGTTTAATTATATTAATATCACCCACATTGTTTTTTTTTTATTTCTTATAATCTGCATGTTAAAATCATTACACCTTTTAAAGAACAAAAAATGTTCAGGATGATCTTGTTTATGGTTAGGGGAGTATTGTCATTTGTTTATGCTGATGGATTGGACACCATAAAAATGGCATAGTATCCTAAAAGTTTTAGACACATTAAAAGTCCTTATTTGTCTTTCAGATCACCCATTAGACAAGTCTGTTTAAAGGAATTTACTTTATATACAGGTATATTCACTATGTCATGGCTTATCAGGTCAGTCCTTAAGTGACCACTCTGACTTGAAATTGACCTACCTGTTTTTCATGCATTTAAAGGTAAATAATCATTTAAAAGAAAATATTTGTTTATTAAAATGTGACTATATGTATAATCTTACTCACATTCATCAATCTGTATCTTCTACTGCCCCTCCCACTCAGCTCTCCAGCATTTGGCTCATCCCTGGTAATTCCTTCTAGCTGGTCTCCTCCCCTTTCATGCTAGCTGCTGCTACTTCACATTTGTAGATTCCATGCCTGGGCAGAGTTACAGCATGCATGTTGCAGGCACAAGATTAAGTTAGTTAATACTCCAGATGTTGATACTACATTTCCCATGACTCTCAGCCAGTCTGGTATGTTAAGCATCATGGAAAAGTGAGTACTTAACATCAAAATGGATTGGCACCACACCTGATATGGAATACTCATGATTTACTACTGGGGTAGTTGTGGCTAATCGTTACCACGTGGTCATGGAGTAGGAAGGCATCTAAAATGCGAAGACAAGAACTTATCCAGACAGGCGCTCCCTCAGGAAGACCAAATAGTAGAAAAAGCTGAGACTCCTCCTTGTAGAACTCAGTCATGCTGCTCAGGTGTAAGTAGCAAAAATAATAAAAATGTATTTGTTTGTAGACATACATGAGATTTGCGATCCACAGTGCACACCAAAAATCACACAGCCGAAGCGGAAGGTCACCTGATGTGTTTCAGGCATAAACAGCACTTAACCCCTCCAAATTACGTCTGAGCAGCCCGACTGATTCCTTGTTCCCCACTGGAAAACTAAAGTTCTCATGTTGCGCATGTACATTCTGGTCTGTTAGCTACTGCTACCATAGTCATATAATTTTTTCCTATTAATAGGTTACTAGCATTTTCCTCCCCACCGGAAAAACCCTCTCCCCCCCAACATAGGTAGGCAATGAGGAGGAGGAGGAACGGAAGTATTAGAATGGAAGAAAGAAAAGATGGGGAGGTATTTTGCCTGTGCCCCACCCCAAAGGAAAAAAAGCCTGAGATACCAAAAATGCAACAAACAAACTATAAATGATAACTATACTTGCAATATTTACAGCATGGAAAAGTTATATGTGTCCTCTCAAAAAATGGCTGCTCATACAGCTGTATAGTTAGATGGAGACCATAGGTGGAGTTAAGGTAAGATCTATTTAGATTAATAACAAGAAAATGTAGCAATTCATAAAGTGTGATTGAGAGAGCTGGGAGTAACAAGGCAGTGAAAAAATACATGTTTCTGTTGTTAAAGGGCATTTTTCTTTTCCCACAAACATGTAAAATTCAGCTATGACATAGCAGAGCCCCATCAGCCAGTGTATTTCTGAGCATAATTGTAACCAAATGCTGTAAGCACACTGGTAGCTTAAACTGAACCACATTTCTTACGTTCAAAGGATCCAGGACTAAATGTGCTCAGTTAGGAAGCAGAGTCTGGATCTGAGTTCCCAGTTAATCTCTGTATTTGCTTGGTGTGTGTACTGGCCTTAACCTCAGTGTGCTGGGATGCAAATTCACATCAGTCACAGCCACAAAACGGGATTTCAAGACTTTGCAATGTGTAAAAAAAGAGGAATTTTGTTTGTAATGTAGAATCTTGAGCATGTAGTTGTTCTAAATTGTTTAACAGTTTTTAGGCAGAATCATGCCTTCCAACTTCTGGTGTATCGGAATCCCGGGGGGCAGTGTCAGTGCTATGGCACATGCGTGGTAGCACTCGCACTGAAGATGGAAGCGTTACTGAGCCTGCGCACAATGTGTCTGAATCCTGCTCTCCCACAAGCTCTACCTCTGGTCTGAAAAGCGAGACAGAGGTAGAGTTCGGCAGGACAGCAGCAGACACCCCCAAAATGGTGACAGTTGGGGGATATGCAGATTAGATTTGGAAGAAACACCTGCCAAATTTGCAGAAAACTGAGATCAAATACAGTAGGTTCTATTCACTAAAAGGGAACTGCAAAACTCACCCACTAATAACAGATTTGGAAAAATTCAACAACTTGTCGAATTTCTCAACTCAGCTATTCATCTTATATTCAAGGTTGTCTTATAGTCAGGGCCGGCGCTACCGTAAGGCAGCACAGGCGGCTGCCTTAGGGCGCACCAATGGGGGGGCGGGAAAATCGCCCGCTCCCCCAGACCCCAGTACTTACCTCCATGCCGCTGTTCAGATCCGTGGCTGAGAGGGAAGCGCTGTGCGCTCCCCTCAGGCCGTGCGCATTCAATAAAGTGTGTTGAAACTTTTTTTTTCAACACACTTTATTGAATGCGCACGGCCTGAGGGGAGCTCACAGCGCTTCCCTCTCAGCCACGGACATGAACAGCGGCATGGAGGTAAGTACTCGGGTCTGGGTAAGGGGGGAGGAGGGAGGTATAACGAGCAATTCCTGGGCATCTGACTGGCATAATATTCCTGGGCATCTGAATGGCATAATATTCCTGGGCATCTGACTGGCATAATATTCCTGGGCATCTGAATGGCATAATATTCCTGGGCATCTAACTGGCATAATATTCCTGGGCATCTGACTGGCATAATATTCCTGGGCATCTGACTGGCATAATATTCCTGGGCATCTGACTGGCACACTATTCCTGGGACCTGAGTGGCATAATATTACTGGGCTCTGAATGGCATAATATTCCTGGGCATCTGAATGGCATAATATTCCTGGGCATCTGAATGGCATAATGTTCCTGGGCATCTGACTGGCATGATATTACTGGGCTCTGACTGGCATAATATTCCCATTGAAATACTGGTAAGTTTGTTGATTTAACTTTACTTCATTTTAAATATTGTATTTGTTCCCATTTTGTTTCTTCACTTCAAAATAAGATATATGCAGTGTGCATAGGAATTTGTTCATAGTTTTTGTTTTTACTATAGTCCGGCCCTCCAACGGTCTGAGGGACAGTGAACTGGCCCCCTGTTTAAAAAGTTTGAGGACCCCTGGGCTAAATACTGGCATATTGAGTGGCAAAATAGTGTGTCTCAGGTTATGTGTGAATTGGTGTAACTGTGTGTGTGTAAGTGGTAAGGGTGTCTGTGTGTGTGACTGCAAGGGTGTCTTTGTGTTTAAGGGTTTCAATGTGTGACACATTTAGAGCATGCGAGTTGAATATTTAGATGTATTTATTTTCTACACTATACATTATATATATATATATATATATATATATATATATATATATATATATATATATATATATATATATAATTTAAGGAGGCTTAATGGTGTGGGAGGCGTGGCGGATCAGAGCAGGGGGGCGCCAAAATGCACCTTCGCCTGTGTAGACGAAAATCCTTGCACCGGCCCTGCTTATAGTCTGACCTCAAATCGATAATATGGTAATGACTGTTTTTTTCAGTTCACTTGTAAGTTCACTTTTATTGTATAGCCCCCAGTGTCTCCTTAAACAGGGAGTAAACCATACGTTTTCAGCCAGTTAAAACTGTAATTGGAATGAGGCACTGTTTTTGCACAATTTTCAAACGCAAAGACAAGGGAGCTGCCATCTTGCAGAGCAGCGCTCCATGGTAGCAGAGATAGACCATAGGTGTGTGTGTACTTGAATTGCACAGCACACAGCTACAAGAATCTAATAAGTAATCATCACCTCCCCCTCTGGGGGGGTATTCAGTGTCACAGTACCAACCACACTGCCTGGCATGGCAGCTGGACCTCTCAAGATGACTTCCGAAAGGATTGGGCATTGCTTCTGAACAGTGCTTCGTAGGAGCATCATTCCGAAGTCTTACTAGTCAGACAGAAATGGCTTTAAGGAGAGTTTAGTCCTTTTTTAAATGAAGACTGAGTCAGATTTCTATAGTCTCATAGTGAATGGATTCCAGTGAAAACCTGTACTTTTAATTCATGGATTATTTTATGATCAATCTGTATAGCTTACCACAGCAAACGAAATGACTGTGTGCATGTGTGGATGAATAACATCTCTTGCCAATACTCTTCTAATCCAGCACCAGCATGTGCTATGTGTATTTCTATATAGGCCAAATGTGGAAATTTTTCCAACCTCTTCCTTACCCCATACATCCTTCTTTTCCATTAGTCCAGAATGTTTAGTATGTTCTACAATATGACCGTGCTACACCAATAAAACTCGCCATAAAGTATGTTTAAACTCCAGTTAATGTGAATATAAACTTGCCTGTGTAAATAAAATACTTTGATCTTGATCTGAAAGACTGACCCAATTACCTAAATGGTTTTCAACAGGTCATAAAGTCACCTAAAAATTCTTTCTGTGTATAGCTCCACCCCCAATCACTTCCTAAACCATACACTGTATATATACCCTGCCTAGATTAAATACAGGCACAGACTGGAGTAAGATAAAGAGTACAGAAAAAACAGACTTCAGCAACTTATTCCGATTATACTGAACATTTTACAAAATAAATGTAATGCTGCAAACAACATTTCAGTCAATAATGTATTTATTTTATTTTTGATACATATATATTTTTTACAGGGCCGATCCTAGGGTCATGGGTGCCTGGGTGCAGTATTTTTTTGTGCGCCCCTCAGGTGGGCGTGGCTATATAACTGAGTCCTCCCCCTTATAAATGTCTGTGCCATTTCAATTGGTGGGGAGGGGCGACACAAACTTTTCTTTAAAATAAAGATAAATATTTGGCCATAATACTGTGTATTGCTTTTAATTATGTCTGCAGTATACTACCATTTCTATGATGCTCAGCCAGCAACATGGGAGACTTATGACTGGCTAGCTAGTGTGTTTTAACTACCATTTCCCATGATGCCCAACCAGCCAAAGTCTTTCATTTGCCTGACTGAGCATCATTGGAAAAGAAGTAAACAAGGAGTAATATATAAAATCCCTCCATGCTCACCATGTCAGTCACTCACGTGTCTCTCACTCTCCCCATACCTCCATGTCTGTCTCTCTCTCCCCCGTACCCTCATGTCTGTCTCTCTCTCTCCCATACCCTCATGTCTGTCTCTCTCTCTCCCATACCCTCATGAATATCTCTCTCCCATACCCTCATATCTATCTCTCTCCCATACCCTCATGTCTATCTCTCTCCCCATACCCTCATGTCTGTATCCCCCATACCCTCATGTCTGTCTCCCCCATACCCTCATGTCTGTCTCTCTCCCCTATACCGTCATGTCTGTCTTTCTCCTCCACACCCTCATGTCTGTCTCTCCCCCACATCTGTCTCTCCCATATCCCCTTCTCTGTCTCTTCCCATACCCCCATGTATATATATTTCTCTCCTCATACCTCATGTCTCTCTCCCCAAATCCCTATGTATATATCTTGCTTTCTTCCTTCATACCCCATGTCTATCTTTCTTCCCTCATTCCCCATGTCTTTCTCTGTATCTGTCCTTCTGTTCCCCATGATGGTCTCTTTTTCTGCATGTCTGTCTCTCCTCCTATACACCACTCCTATACACCTCCTCCTACACCCCACCATGTATCTGTCTCCCCCATGTGTATCTCTCACCCCCACACCCCCTATGTGTCTCTCTCCTCCATGCATTCCCTAAGTCTGTCTCTCCTCCTATATCTCCTAGCTCCATATTATTGTCTCTTGCCATGTGCCCTCCTGACCTCATCTCAGAACTCAATAAGCGCTCCCCTGATCTCCCTGCGCATAGTGATGACTCAGAGCATCATGTTCCAACGCACTGAGTCATGACTGAGCACGGAAAGAGCAGGAATCGCTGAATGAGGTCTGAGGGGCTGCAGAGCCGGCTGCACCTGGGCAGCTGTTTGCAGAGGTGTAGCTAGGGTCTCTAGCGCCTTTGGTGAGGAGCTATCTTGACATAGACAGCCACACAGTCACATTTACACAGCTACACAGGGTCACACATAAATACACTAAAAGTCACACTTACACAGACCCCCTTACACACACAGTCACACTTACATACACACACAGAAATACACACCCACACAGTGTTATACACACCCTTACACACAGCCACACTTATACAGAAATACACACACTCTTAAACACACACAGTCACCCTTACACATATACATACACAGACACCCTCACACACAGTCACACTTACACACATACATACACGCCCACACTTAAAGACACACAGATACAATTACACACACATTCACAACTCTTAGACAGCCTTACACACAGTCACACGCTTACATTTTATTTCTTTTTACTGGGGGGAAAAAATATGCTTGTGTGACACTAACAGTCACACTTACACATATACATATACAGACACCCTTACACACAGTCACACTTACACCTATACATATACAGACACCCTTACACACAGTCACACTTACAGACACACAGATACACTTACACACACACTCACACACTCTTAGACAGCCTTACACACAGTCACAGCTGACATCCGGCTCTCTGATTATCCGGAAGTTACACAGCATGATGGGGCGGAGCTTGCCCTGTCGCGCTGTGCTCACCCCTTGGTGCGGTTACAGCAGGCGCTCACCTGCGGGCCGCACCTTGAGATGAGGCGCTGTTAGGGAGAGAACTCCCTAAAGCAGCGTCTCTGGATTCTTGTGCCTGGGCGCGGTGCACCCCGTGCACCCGCCCAGGATGGGCCCTGATTTTTTATTTCCTTACCTTTTTATTTTACCTAAACCTACCTAAATATTCCATACAAAGTCTAAGTAAAGTGTAATGGATTGATTACGTTTTACAGTTTCCCTGAAACTGTCCGCTGTTTGACAAACTGATTAGATATATAAAGGATGCTTGAAATATGTACTATATCCGTGACGTATGTACTAAATAAATCAGTGCACTGGTCAGCCTGACAAGTTAGCTATATTATGCAAGCACAATATGGGGTTTATTTCAGAGCCTTAGCTAGCTCTTTCTGAGAAAGATTGCACCCTCTTTGAAGTAGTTTTGCAGAAAAATTAAATCAGATACACCCCTTCTTGAGAAGCTCATCTGGTTGGGGGGCTAATTTCCTCACTTCCCTTGTCCCTGCTCGGTGCTGTTAAGGGAGATGTAGGTCTTTGCCTCTCTCCTGGAGACATGCTCTTGTCCTTAAAGCTGCAAGGTGCCGCACAAGTTACGAAAAGCCAAAACCCCACCCACTTTGCCCACCTACGCCCACCTATATTAATACCTTCTCTGTTATGGTTTTGCTTATACTCCAGTCATTTTGCACCAGTGCCATGCCCATTTAAAGTTTGCGATTTTAGAAGGAGGAGGAATTGCTGTAGTTTGCCTGGTCAGGTTTGCCTAGAATGTAAATCAAGCCCTAAGGATAACCCTGCCTTATCTAGCACATTACACAATAACAATATAGACCAGGGTGTCAAACTGAAGTCCTCAGTAGTGGACTACTGCTCCAATACTCCCATGTCTTCTATCACTATGGAAGGTAGGGTAGTCCTATGGGAGATCTAGTCCATCAGCCGCTGGTAGGTTGGAAGTTTGACACCCTTGATATATAGACACTATGTAGGATACTCGCACCTCTACCTGGAATGACTGGTGCAAAGTGCAATTCTAGCCATATTATTAGGTTCCTCTAGAATGCTATTATTAGGAGAGGAGAAAGAATTATCTAATATGCACAGAAACAGAGAATATACATATTTTATTTTATTTTTTTAGAAAAAATACCATAAAGTAGTATTGATGTTACCATCACACATTTTAATAAAACATATATGAAATGAAAAAAAAATGAAAAAACATGTCAGTGGCACAACCGCTCTGTAAATATATTGAATTTCCACACAGGGATACAAAGCTAAGGATCAGAAACTAGCTTCGGTGTTAAAAGAGATATACTTTTTTGAATAAAGGAATACGAAAATTAATATTTTAAAAACCCCAGAGAGTTTGCATGTCATTCCCAGCCACGGGTAGTAGATATATGCGGCAGAAGCAGTATATGCAATCTCCTGGATAAACAATAATGACATATATTACACTTCACAGAGTTCATGTCAGCTTTGCACAGGGTGAATGAGATTTGGTGGGGAGTATGATTGTATTTTCATGCCTTGACATTGCACGGAGCATTGTGTAACATGCATAAAACAAGATGGTACACCAGGACTTAACCCTTTTACACGTGTTTGTATTCACCTGGAACAAGACAGAATTTATGTGAAATATATCTTGCAAACTAGGTTTTTTTATCCTAGAAAAAATCCACGTGTACAACTGGGCAGTGAGGCACGTCATGATCTCTTTTGCTGAAAGGAGTACAGGAAATACAAATTTGTTAAACTGCTTCTGGGTCATATTTTATAACACCAATTTTTAAAGGGACAGTCTAGTCCCCAAACTCACTTTGGTGCAAGATGGTTACTGCTTGTATAGTGCACATGCATTTTTCCAGTGGGATTTGATGCAGGCTTTCTGCATAAATCACATTTTTAATATTTAACTCAAGCCCTCCCGCAATGATTACTCTGCATGTTTACTAAAGGTGCGGCAGCACTGATTCTATAGACACTGAGCATATAAAGTTTTGATTAATTTAGTCACTTCCTGTGCTGCTGGAATACAATGCATTGTGTGGAAACTAAGTAACATTGAACTTATACACAGTAGGCTCTCTTAACAGTGCAATACATTGTCTGATAACATAATTAGAGAAACAGGATATTCCATTCATTCGGAAAAAAAGGAATTTCACTTACTCAGCTAGTGTGTGCAGTCCTGGTTTCTTGCAATCTGCTGTAATTTCACAATTTAATCTAGCTGTGATTATTTTAAATGTTCAGCCATGCAAAATGTAAAACATGCATTTTAAAGTATTTGAAAGAACATCTTTTGAAGATGCATTTTGTGCAACAGACAGTCCCTTTAAGGAAGTCAACTTGGGGAATTTCAAAATTCAACATTGTTACAATTTAAAAATTGTTACAATTTAAAAAAAGAAACCTCATACCTCCCAAGTGTCCATGCATTTAGGATGGACAGTCCCTATTTTCTTCCCAAATTCCTCTGTATCTCTTTCTTTTTTGTAAATAAAATGCATTATTCTTATTCTAATGACTTACCAAAATACATAATTAGTTCTCAACTGGCCATAAAATCATCAAAAAATTCCCTGCTTCATGGCCACACATATATAACTATATACATATATATACATACATACACATTTAATAGTGCTTGCTTAAAAGGAAATAAATATGAATATATTGGAAATATGAATTTAACCAATTTAAATGAAGACATTTTCAAGTGAAAGAGATGCTATAAGGCATCATAAAAAAATAAAAAAAATGTGAACAAATCAAAGGCCATTTAAATGTTAAAAGCATTTAAAGGGACACTACCACTTACATAAGATGCAATTAAATAACCTGGTCATTTAAAACAAACACAAATATAAGTCATATGCCACTGTTTGTTTGTTTTTATATGATTGAATTAAATGCATATAAAAGGAAAAATAAAATTAGCTGCTTATCTCCTGGCTCCATTTTGGGAATATTTCCCATGATGCAACATTGTACAAAATCTTCAAGCCAGTCTCACTTTACAACTATGGCAAAAGCTCCCTGCTCGTTTACTGGCTCCTGTGTATCATAGTTCCCAGGACTAGGTGGCCGTAAAACTTTTTTTTCAATGCATGTCTATGATCAGAATACTGACTTATAGACCGCATTCTGTGTTTCCAGCCCCAAAAGGTGAGAAATGTGTGCTGTAAAGTCAGTGCTGTATTCACCGCGAGGCATCCTAGGCGGATGCCTAGGGCGGCAAATTTTGGGGGGCGGCAGCGCCCCCCAGCACTGAAAAGAAAAAAATTGTAAAAAAAACAAAAAACGCGGCCCTTTAAAAAAAAAAAATATACCGCGCTTGCAGGCAGAGACGGAGGTGACAGGGGATCGGAAGATCCCCCCTCACCAACGCTCTGCCTGCCAGGCTGCACGGGGAGCCGAACAGGCAGCACAGAGAAACCTCCGTGCTGCTTGTTCGGCTCCCCGTGCAGTGTGCCGACACGGAAGTGCCGACAGTCACGTGACCGGCGCGCTGACGTCATACGCGCGCCCGGTCACGTGACCTGTCGGCACAATCGCCGGGAAGCCGAACAGGCAGCATGGAGGGACCATGCTGCCTGCCTGCCTGCCAGGGAAAGGTAAGTGCTGATGGGAGACTGTGTGTGTGTGTGTGACTGTGTGTGTGTGTGTGTGTGACTGAGTGTGATGGGAGTCAGAGAGTGTGTGTGTGTGTGTGTGACTGAGTGTGATGGGAGTCAGAGTGTGTGTGATGGGAGACTGTGTGTGACTGAGTGTGATGGGAGTCAGAGTGTGTGTGATGGGAGACAGTGTGTGTGGCTGAGTGTGATGGGAGTCAGAGTGTGTGTGATGGGAGACAGTGTGTGTGGCTGAGTGTGATGGGAGTCAGAGTGTGTGTGATGGGAGACAGTGTGTGTGGCTGAGTGTGATGGGAGTCAGAGTGTGTGTGATGGGAGACAGTGTGTGGCTGAGTGTGATGGGAGACAGTGTGTGTGTGATGGGAGACAGTGTGTGTGGCTGAGTGTGATGGGAGACAGTGTGTGTGTGATGGGAGACAGTGTGTGTGGCTGAGTGTGATGGGAGACAGTGTGTGTGTGATGGGAGACAGTGTGTGTGACTGAGTGTGATGGGAGTCAGAGTGTGTGTGTGATGGGAGACAGTGTGTGTGACTGAGTGTGATGGGAGTCAGAGTGTGTGTGAAGGGAGACAGTGTGGGTGACTGAGTGTGATGGGAGTAGGAGTGTGTGACTGAGTGTGATGGGAGTAAGAGTGTGTGTGATGGGAGACAGTGTGTGTGACTGAGTGTGATGGGAGTCAGAGTGTGTGTGTGATGGGAGACAGTGTGTGTGACTGAGTGTGATGGGAGTCAGAGTGTGTGTGATGGGAGACAGTGTGTGTGACGGAGTGTGATGGGAGTCGGAGTGTGTGACTGAGTGTGATGGGAGTGTGTGTGTGATGGGAGTATGAGCTTGATGTGAGTCTGAATGATGGGGCATGTCTTAGGTGTGTAACGTGGGTGTACAGCTTGGGTAGGGGGGTGCCCGGATTTTGTCTGCCTAGGGCAGCACAAAATCAAGATACACCACTGTGTAAAGTCACTAGGGGGTGGCACCCAAAAACACTAAATTAGACAAAATGGCGGCGCCCAGTCACACTTGTTTAGTTACATATTTTATTAAATACAGTCACATAACAAAAACAAAAAACATATCTGAAATCAACAATACAAAATAAAAAAAAATAAAAAACTTTTCATTTTTTAGTTGGAGTGTCCTTTTAAGCAGCCATAATAGTGGGAAATGTAAGCTTTAATTTGAGCTGTATATGACCCCTTGACATTTTATGAGGTAAGGTTCCCTTTAATATGTAAAATACAGTTAGAAAAGAGAGCAAATAGAGATAAAGAGAAAATTGCATTACTTCTGTCAGCAAGAGCTGTGAAACCTAATGAGAGAGAGAGGGGGAAAAAATATTCGTCAATGTAATTTCAGAGTTAATGTCTTTATTGCTACAAGGTCTGTAAATATATAGAATATATTTAGCTTTTTCCAGCACAGAACTGACATGAATAGAACAGACTTCTAACTTTTCCACAATATTGTTGTAAATCAACTTCAATTGTTAGTTGCTTTTCACATGCATATGCCCTTCCAGTGCTAAATTAGGTGTATATGAGCATTTTATAATTAAATACATATGTGTTAATTTTGGCTGGCAATAAAGTCAGCGTTGCTCCTTCCAAAATATATATATATTTTAGAAATGACCATATTTAAACTCATTCAACATAGTTACATTTATTGGGGATTTTCTGAGGTATTCATACTGCTAATATTTTTCTTTTAATTAAAAAAGTATAATTTGTGGTATTTTCCTTTAAGCATCTGGCGTGTGTCTCTTCCTCTCTGCCATATTAATTAACAATATGCAAAGGAATGAACAACTTTGTCATTCATAGTCTTCAAGTAGACTGTAATGCACTTTCTGGTGTCGTCAGTCAGCTGACTGAAAGTCTGACATCATCAAACCTGCTCTCTCTGGATTTACTCAAAAGCTCATTCCCTTGTCACTGTTACTCATCAAAGTTGTAGATTAATTTTGAATGTAAATTCTTCAATCGATAGTAAAACAGAAGAAAGTGTTCATTTTTAATGAAGTGTAAATTGCCAAACCAAATGTAAACTCAAACAGCAATAATATGTTGGGCAGGGAGAGCCTTTTTGAAACTAGACTATGGGCCCTATTCGGATTCTAACCTGTAGGTGGTGTTTTTTTCTGATTTTTTTTTTTAAATTATTGAAAAACAATTTGTCATAATCAATCCATCAATAAACAAATTTGAAGTGCCTAATCACTGAAGCACTTTAAAATGTATATGAAGTATTTGATTTCGGCCTGGGTCAGGCAGCTCAATACAAGGTGAAAGACTCTGACCCTTAACTTAAATCTTTTTTTTCTTTTTTTTTTTTGCTTAACCAAAAGACAGATCACAGAATTCGGTGTGCACTTAAAGGGCAAAGTAAATATAAAGTTATACAAAATAATGTAATGTAAAATAACTGTATATATGCACTTTTTTATGCTACAGGTCTGTTTTATGTGAAATTCTGAGTTATTTGAAAATGTATCAAAATAAAAGTTGCTTGGAGCAGCCATGTTAATTGCACTTTTACAGTAAATAAGACCACCGAGGCGGACAGACTCTGATTGGTTGTGCAAGTATCTGGCAGGTCCTGGTGATGGTTGAGTGATGGCTTGAGGGGATTCGGGGATGTAGGTTTGCTGGATGGTGTGTAGATTTGCTGGATGGTATGTAGGTTTGCTGCATGGTATGTAGGTTTGCTGCATGGTATGTAGGTTTCCTGATTGGTATGTAGGTTTTCTAGATGGTATGTAGGTTTCCTTATTGGTATGTAGGTTTCCTGATTGGTATGTAGGTTTGCTGGATGGTATGTAGGTTTGCTGATTGGTATGTAGGTTTGCTGGATGTTGTGTAGGTTTGTATGTAGGTTTGCTGGATGGTATGTAGGTTTGCTGATTGGTATGTAGGTTTGCTGGATGGTATGTAGGTTTGCTGATTGGTATGTAGGTTTGCTGGATGTTGTGTAGGTTTGTATGTAGGTTTGCTGGATGGTATGTAGGTTTGTCGGATGGTGTGTAGGTTTGCTGTATGGTGTGTAGGTTTGCTGGATAGTATATAGGTTTATTGGATGGTTTGAAGGTTTGCTGGATGGTATATAGGTTTACTGGATGCTATGAAGGATAGATACACTGACTGTACCCATGTGGTTTCCAGTGAGTAGCCAGACCACCTCCTGTATACTGTATCCAGACTTCCTTGCAGACTGTAGGTACGATTTGACAGGGCCCTTCTCACCTTATGTTCCAGTATAGTCATTACATTAACAGTTATTTACATTATCGTTCAAAAGTTTGGGGTCACTTAGGAATTTCCTTGTTTTCCATGAAAACAAACATTAAACGAGTTTCAAAATGAATAGGAAATACAGTCAAGACCTTGAGAAGGTTAGAAATAATGTTTTTTTTTTTTTAAATTCAAATAATAATTGTGTCCTTGAAACTTTTTTGCTTTCGTTGAAGAATTCATTTGCAGTAATTGCAAACCTCTGGCAATTTTTAATTAAAAATGCCTACACTGTATTTTTTATTTATTTGATGTTATTTTAAGGCACAAAATTTGCTTTTCCTTTAAAAAAAGAAAAAGGACATTCCTAATTGACCCCAAACTTTTGAACGGTAGTGTATATCCCCTTCATGACGCTAGGTGCTTGCGCCCCAAACGACGCAAGCACCAAAACGTCACAAATTGTTCCTGGCCACCGATCACAAGGTGATCGGTAGCCAGGAACACTCTGGCAGAGACCCGATCAGGGTCTTAATAGACCCTGTGGGTCCCTGCCAAAATATCGCGAGACCTCCGGAAGTTCGGGCACGGCGAGATTTAGAGAAATGTAGCCGGTGCTCGCTTTGAGCACCGGCTACATTTTCCCTGTCGGACTGAGGCCACTCAAAGTGGCCTCAGATGACAGGTGGGATCCCGCTGCAAGTACCTGCAGCGGGATCCGAAAACAGCTCATCGCGGGGAGCCGCGATGAGCTGTTTAACAAAGGATGTACTATGCCGTCCTAACGACTTTAAGGCACTTAAAGTCAGGACGGCATAGTACGTCCTAACGTCACGAAGGGGATATAGCACCAACATTGTACAAGGCACCAAAGGGAATTACAAACTGTATGAGGTAGAGAGCCCTGCGTGCAAGCTTACAATCTAGAGTGGGGTCATGTTATGTCACTATATCATTTGAATATGAATAAAATATTGTATATTTGGCTTGAACATGAATACATGTGTGTTTGTTTTATATGTGTGTGGTTTATTATAGTATTTGTTTTACTGTAAAGCTTCATAGATATATTGATAATAACATTTTTTTTTGTAAATAAAAGTTTATTTAGGTTTACAGAATATGGTAGGACAATTGGGGGGGGGGGGACAGGAGAGGTGGAGGGGTACAGCATAAGTGTGTGTGTGTGGGGGGGGGGGGGGGGGGAGATATAGGTGGGACTCATAAGGGTAATGTACCCGAGGCAGTGGGACTTACAAATTCTAAGCATATGTGGACAACATGTGATGATGAATGGTAGCAGTTCAATATATTGATAATTAATATACTGCAGTAAAATGTATTTTATAACCTTACTGCAGTGGGGGGAAAAAAAGCAATCTTTAAGTGGGCTTATATTTTAGAAATATTTGGGTCTGTTAAATGATCACAATAAGCCAGTGAGTACAGTAGATGGCAGCAGTGAGCCTGCATAAAGGACTCGCATCGGGTCGCATTTCTACCAAACAACAAAAGAGGAGAAGTGGAGGCGGCCCCTTTAAGCAGAGTTGCTGCTAAGCTGCATTCATCGCCTGTTTAGAATGAAATGGGGATCTGCTACGGGCAGAACAGGAGACAGTAAGGATAAAGGAAAACCTGCAAAAATTCACAGCCACGACAAGAAGAAAAAAAGAATCTAACTAACCCACCCAAGGAGCAGAAGAAGAAACCCAGGACGACCTGTGAGATCCCTGCTCTCCTGAGAGGATCTGTTACACAAGGTCCCAAGAAGTTGATGTACTTTCACGCCAGAAATCATTTGATGACCTCACGGGCTGGAGTTGGGGGAGTGCATGTGCCCTGCACTCACACTCACTGGCTAGCTACACTTTAGGAGCAGTGTGGATAATTCAAGGCTTTGGCTACAGAAGTCAGCCCAAGGAGTGCCTTTCGATTTACACTGATTGTTACTCAACCTACAGGAGTCGGTGGCTGACTAGATCTCCAGCTCCAAGTAGAAGGTCCTTTAGAACGTCTGAAGTTGCGCTGTAGCTCTGTGATTAGATGGGACCTTCCTGCGCCGGAGAGTTGTTTATTATCTGGAGTGTTTTCTGGTGACATCAAGTGTTGAAAGCTGCTTTCCTCAAACCTACTGGGATTTAAACATTTCAGGAGTAGTCTGGACCTTTAGCCCTGACACTGGCTATTGAGAGAGGGAGAAGTCTATCCCCATCCTCTAGTCTGGAATCGCTTATATTAAGCTTGCTGGATTTACAATTCTGCCAAAAAGGAATTTCTTTTTGGTGTGCTTTTTTTTTTGTCGCTGTTGTTGTTGTTGAGGGTTTCTGTGGTATGAGATTAATCGCAGGCTCCTCTTGAGTACAATGTTCGCAGAGTTTACCCACTTTTGTCTGCTGTGTGGAGTAATATGCATCTCATCAGGTAAGAGACTGAGGGAGGGTGTGTTTCACTTTCATATATTGGGTCTCATTAAATCAGGCTCCTGTAACTGTTGTGTCTTAGAAGGTATCAGTGGTTCTCTGAGATTTTACTGTTTGTAAATAAACCAAGGGTTATATATTCGTACATATAAACATGATATAATAAGTAATAAGTATTACTAATATTAATTATTAGTATTTATATGTTAACCATATTTAAATCTTCACACACACACACACACACACACACACACACACACATATATATATATAATATTTATAAATACTAATAATTAATATTATATATATAAATATATACATACAGATGTGTTCGTAGAAAAGTATGCATAAATGTAATAGCTGTATTATTTACACTAATATGTACATGTTATTCATGGTATTTTACAGTTATGTGTACAGTATATTGGTGGTTGTCTGTTTTGTGAGTTGATGAGCTGACAGTTTTCTAAGAGGTTCTGCAGCAGCCACTGGTGTTAATGTGATTGACAGGTGACCCTTCCAAGTTATCTCAAATCATTAAACTCACACCAATAAATGGGGGACAATCGCCACCCCAGGCAAGCATGGCCCAGCTACAGTAAAGTGGTGTGCACAAGTATCATATTCCCTGGACCATTCACGTCGGTGTCATAATCCCATAATCAGCCCTAATTACCTACTTGAAATGTTGGGAAGACGTAAAGTAATGCACATTATTTACCTCAAGCTTTTGTAGTATATTTGCCCTGTAGTGAGCTAAAAATTACCAGCACCAAGTCAATACCTGCTCTCCCAGCTGCCATGGACCACAACTCCCATTATGCTCAGGCAGAATGGAAACCGGCCTTATTTTGAATTAGATTGCAGAGCATTGTGCCGTCTGCTGCTCCAGCTCTCTTGCTTTTCAACTCCCCAAAAGTTTCAGCCACCCCTGTCTGGATGAGCATGATGGGAATTATTGTCCCCGCAGCAGCTGGAGTGCCAGTGGGAAGCCCATTCCAGTTTAGGTCACGTTATGTTTAGTGTGTTCCAGCAGAAACCCAAAATGTAAATGTTCTGCCAAGGAATCCAACCCAGAGGTGTCTGTAAAAGCATGTGTTTAAACTGGAATTGGTAAGAGGCTTTGGGAGAGGGGGAGACTATGGCTGGAATATTTCTGGCGTGAGGTCAAATTAGCCTTTTTTTCTTTCTCTTACAGATGTTTAAAATTAGTCTGATTATTACAGTAGATCAGGTTCAGTCAGGAGAAGCTGTTGGCTTTCCTCCTGACCATGCAAAGCAGCCTTGAATGAAGAGCACATTGGTTCTTTGGAGACTTGTTACAAAACAAAGTTGAATTGACAAGCTGGATGCATCTCATTGTCATTCCAGCAGCAGGCATAGGGCTTAAAGCAACAGGCTCCTTTCCTTGCTGTTTGATGTAGCCTAAGGTTGTAATTAGAGCACATCTTAAGGGACCAACAGGAAACCATCCCCCCATTCCCTTAAAAAAAAAAAAAAAAAAGAGATGATATATGTAGTAAATATGACAGAATATCAATCCTATAAATATGACATCATTTTGGATGTACTGTATAAAACTATGGTTGCACAGTGGTTTACAACATAAATATATACATTTTCCATCTATATGGTGTTCTTAAGTTTTATGCAGATGGAGACTTGTTTTATAGAAATACTCACTTTTTTAGGGCTCATTGTGCTTTTTTTTTTGTGGCGCTTTTTTTTCTTTCCAATGTCTGCTTCTTATGAGTACAATGGACTATGTGTGCATTTACCTGATGGGTGCAGGATTTAAGGAGCATTAATACATTTACTGGTGACAGCAGAGAAATCCCACTTGATTTATTGAAAGTGGATATTTGGCTACAGATCCCTTTTTTCTCTTTTTTTTTTTAACTCTGATCATTTGTGAACAGTTTCGAACGTGAAGAAACACACAAACACAATTAGGTTACATGTCCCGGTACACATATTTTAAAGAGTGTGTGCTCACTTCAGTTATGCCTGACCCCAGATGGGAACCTGAATATTGCACTTTTCCTGTAGTAAAATTTGAAAAACCTGGAACAAATAAATAACTTTTCTTTAAAAAAAATAAATAAACTCTTCTTTTGTCCCTTTGCTAATTTATTGCAGTGGATTAGCCTTAAAAGAGCTCACTCACCCTCTGTGCTTGAAGTTTATTTGCATGTTTAAAGACAATTGTCAGGATGATCTATTGGGGAAGAAGAGATTACAGAAGAGATAGAGGACTAAAGTGCCCATTAGTTACTGTTTGAGTTTGGGTTACTAGTTGCTGAATGTTATCAGGACTCCTCAGGATAGTGATAAGTCTACCTTTACAATGCTTTGTGCTCATATAGAACGTAATTCATCTAACTGTTGGTCTCATAGTTACAAATTGATCAATCACATCCCCACATACCTTACTGTTCCCATTACAATGTAAACCCAAAGCACCAATATATTAGCTATTTCTGAGATAAAGAACCTTCGAAGATAATAACGGATGAATCAGGTAATCTAGGAGACTGAAGTTTGCATGTTTGTGTAACTGCACACAAGCGATCCACAAAGTGTAAGAAGTGAACTAGTCAGACTTAAAATCACCACATCAAAGTCTGCCTGGGAATGATGGGAGTCTCCAGTGCTGTAGGGCCCAGCAAAGCACATTAACCAAAGTTTCTCTAAGAATTATGAGATTTGTAATCCGTAGACCAGGGGTAGGCAACCACTCCAGATGTTGTGGACTACATCTCCCATAATGCTCTTACAGCCAAAATGCTGGCAAAGCATCAAGGGAAATGTATACCACAACATCTGGAGTGTCAAAGGTCGCCTTCCCCTGCTCTAGACACTGCGGTGCCCCTCAACTGGATGAATGGGCATTTTACATCCCATATTTTTTTAACCATACCATGAGGGTCACTACGACTGATGGGAGTTGTAATCTACACCAACGGAAGTAGCAGTTTTTTCTCTCCAGGCCTTTTTGGCACTGAAAGCCTTAATATACATTTTGCTCTGCTTATTCTCTCCTTTCAATGCCATCCATTTATCCTCGGGGGTTGAAGGACACCTAAGAAAAACATTTTCCTTTTGCAGATGGAATTGTTGCATAGTGTGGGATCATTTCTGGAATGTGTTTTTTCTCCCACTGCAGGTATTGTGAATCTTTGGCATTCAGCTGTATAGACAAGGTCGAGTTTCTCGTCTTATTATTAGTTTTTACATTTTGGGAATGTTGGGGATCTTTTTTTCCGCTCCCCAAAGCTTACTCGGCGCACAGGTATCTTGTTTTTTTTCATACTCCTAATACAAAGGGCACAGTTTGTAGCTCAATTTAAAATTCTTGTTGATAAATGAAAGGCAAAATTCTAAAACACAGAGCATATATATAACATATTTTGCATACATTTTTACAACAGTGCAGATAATGTATAAAAAAACTCAACAGATGTATTACTAGACCTATTCTTTTTTTCCAACAGCATAAAAATGACCATATGTATTCATATATTGCCAACAGGTCATGTAGCTCTAAAGAATGTGATCGTACAATGACAAATGCATAAAAAATAATAGGAAGGGTACACTGAGATACTTTCTTGTTTCCAATTGAGTCCTGTGGATGTAACTACTACTATGGCATTCTTTTTATGGACCTTGGAAGGATGAGGGCCAAGGTTGACCATAGTAGCTATTGAACCTTCCACTTTGAGGATTCTCCAGCTGGTGGAGTAGATGACCATTTACATTACTAAATTTATTAAAGGTAAATTTAAGCATGTGTTAAATCATTTTTTAGTTAGTTCAACTAAAATGTAGAGTTCTTGGCTTTTTATGCGACAATGGATCATTGTGTGTTCAATGGTCCTCTTCTTTCTTTGAAGTAGGTAATACAAAAGTTACACGTTTTCAGTTGAGGGACCCCTGCCTACATGGTGGAAGCCATGTTTTTTGGGGGCCTATTCCTTACACCATAATTATATCTGAATAATTAAGATCAATGTACAGTTAACATTAAACAATGTATGGAACGGAATATTTAGTGTGGCTATAAGGCTAATAAGATTTGTGTTGTAATATCCACACACAGTACACCTCTGAACTCATTATATTTGTAACCGTATGATAGATTTAGATATAATTGAGCAGTTCTAGATCAAATATTGGAATCTGTCCCGGCTATCGCAAGAATGGACAATGTTGTCTAAAGCATGGATATGGCAAGAATGGTTTCCTGTCTCCTATTTCATTCTTAGCCAGGCAGAAGGGTTGAGATTTATAATGAGGACACACATTTTAGCCATAAGGTCTGTAACTCTGAGCAGTCATAGAGCCATAACCTAAAATATTATATAAAATAAAAGCAGATCTTGTGTTTAATTTGTGTGTAGTATTACTAAAATAATATCATAACTGAGGCTTTCCAAAAAAGCATAATACATTGACACATCCTCTTAACACTAAAACTTTATGTCGTAAAAATGTTCTCAAAAATATTTGTGATGGTGTCAGTGTGGACCGATTTCTAGTGAAAGAGTTTGTTGATAGATTAATGACCGCGCAGTCCCAAAAATATACCAATCAACACTCCATGCTTACATTTTTAAATACCTTGGAGATAAGCTGACAAATATTTTTTGCACATTCGGTGGGTGGCTCTGTTTTTCAGATGATATTTTGACAGGTGGCTTTGTGAGCAGCATCCCCGATTGCGATGAACAGCTCAAGCACAGGGACGAGATTTAGTTACAAATTAATGAACACTTTGGACAGATGAGCATGCATTCGTTATTCAACAACTGTGTATAAAAATACACAGCAACTGCAGCCCCAAAAATATTTAGGCCTCTAGACTGCCAGTCACATACAAGCCTTATGTTTATCCACCCATTTCACTTTATCGTTAAAGGGTCATTATAAATATTACGGGAACCTATCTTGACTTACCCCAAGATTCCATTTGGTATGGCCCATGAGAGCTTCCAAGACAACAACATGCTTCTTTCTGCACTCTTCACCTGGGAATCTGTAGCTGTCTTTGGGTAGGCAAGGTACAATTACCAGACAATTACATTACAACTAGAAACTTACATGGACTTTGAATTTTATATTAATATCATAATTTCCTCCTTTTGTTGCTGTATCTTTAATGTAACACAAGTGTGAATGTTGAGATCATTGTCATACAATCAACATACAATGGAATAATTTTGTTTACTATTTTTTTAGGGGATAATCCTTAAATTTTTTTAATTGAAAATATAGATTTCTTCCAATCCATGATACGTAATCACAGTATGTATTTTGTTTTAATTAGCTTCATACACCCATTTATTTAGATTACATCGCAAGAGGTTCAATAAAGCTTGCCATGTATGAATCCCATATGTATATACCAATCCAAGGAGTAGTTAGTTTGACTGGGTGTTGTATAAACTACCAACATAAGTACTATCAGGATACAATGAATACAGAACTAACAACAAAGGACAGATCCATTTTCTAGATAAAGTGTAACTTTTCAGATTAAAGGATGTGTATATACTTGTTGATTTTGATTTATATTTCCAAAACACTCTTCACCTTTCTGTCAGCTCTCCCGGATGCTATATGTGCCAAAATTCAAAGGAGACCGTATCATGATTTCCTCTTGTAAGAAAAAAAAAGTACAAAAAGGAAAAGTTTGCTGAATTTGGACAAAAACATAAATGAACCATCTATAAAAAACTGAAATGAATCCTCTAAACGTGCATTAAAGAGGAATGCTATTGATTTAATAAAAGTGAAGAGAACTCAGATGAGCAATTATGTTATGAGAATGTAGGACACCTGGCGTATGAATAAGATTTTTAAAATATCCAGTTTCATACAGTGCCTGGGGCACTAAATAATGTATCTTTCGCGTTTAATGTAACAACAGACATATAAAATGTTTCTATATTGCTTTTACAAGCCAAAAAGAGCCAAGATGACATACACACATAAAAAAAAAACTAAAATATTTTCAAGTACTGATACTTTTAAAAATTAATGCCATCAGTTATGATTCCATTTTCTTTCACGTATTTAGTGAATATTTTATGATCTCTTGCTGTATAATACACAGCTGTTGGATGCTACTGGGAAATTTTATTGAGATTTTAATTTTTTTACTTAGCCCCTTCTCCTCCCGTCAATTGTTTCAATTATGAGTCACAAGAACCGTTTTATTTTTGTTTCTTGGATTAAGTTAGGCCAATTAATTCCAGTACGTTCTTGCCTGTATTTGCTACAACTTCCATTTCATTCTGGAGAAATAAAGTTGTCACTACTTTCTTGTACAAGGTTTTGGTACCACCTCATTCTATGTCTATTTTACTGTGATAATAATGGAGCCTAGAAAAGATTAGCAGCTACAAAGCTTGTCTTCTCAGGTGTATCATTTGGTTGTGCTGACATATTACCATAACATATTTTTCCAATGATCATTATCCCTCATGACTTTTTACATACCCCTCAAACAGTCCCACTGAGGTTTGTGCGTGTGCAGTAGCACTATTACATTGTGTGTGGTGACATTGGCACTCTCCCTCCTAAGCCACACCCATCGGGTGTCTTGTTAGGCCAATTGGGAGGTATGCCTTCCGAAGCCTTTTGACAGCCAATAAACCTTATCAGAAGCCCAAAATGACCAAGCTACTTCCACCTAGACCAGGGGCGTCCAACGTGCGGCCCGCGGGACATCGAGGTGCGGCCCGCATGACAGCTGTAACCGCACCTCCAACCGCACGTTACTAGAAGCAGCGTCGGGGAGCTAAGTTCCCCGGCAGAATGCTGCAGTGAGTGCCCAGCACATAATCCCTCCTCTGCCCTGCACGTGACATCATGCGCATGGGTCAGAGGGAGGGAAGATTAAAAAATGACTGTGTGCATGTAAGTGACTCTGTGTGTGTGTGTGTGTGTGTGTGTCACTGTGTGTGTGTAAATGTAACTGTGTGTGTAAGTATGATACTGTGTGTGTGTGTAAGAGTGACTGTATGTATGTGTATTTGTGTGTGGCTGTGTATGTATGGGTTGTATTGCTGTACAGTCTGTGATGTCCTAACACTGCACACACACAAAAAAATATATATATAAGATAAATATATATATAAAAGACAAATAAATAAATTATATATATATGTGTGTGTTTATAATTGTTTCTCAATGAAAAAAGAATGTGGCCCACGAACATATAAATTTTATGTGAAGTGGCCCACTGCAAAAAAAACTTGGACACCCCTGACCTAGACCATAAGGCCTCTGCAACCTTTCTTCAAACCTGTGTCTCCTATGCACAGTAAATAATAAGTAACATCAGTGTGGTGACTTAGGTAAAACGTATCCAATACCTGCAAACTACAGCTTTTATACTCATATCTTCGGGTATTCTCATAATACTCTGTTTTTTTCATAGAGGAAAAACAGGTTGAGCCTTAGTACATTTATTGTGATCCAGCATTCATTGGAGTACAATTTCCTTACAGCTATGTCAGCCACTTGCTTTGTTTTGGCTGGCAAAGGATCATGGGGGCTGTAATTTGTTAATGACAATTGAAGGTCTGTGTATATCCACCTCTGCACCTTATATTTCCTGAACTTCGTTGTCCATGTGTTAATGTGTACACAATGGGGTCTATTCAGTTTATCTCATGTCATTGAATCCTAGAAAACTTTTAGTGAAAAAACAGTAATAATAATATTTTGCATCATTGAATCAGGCCTAATTTGTTCTCTGGTGGTCTATAAGTATGTAACACATTTGTTTCCATTAATTTGACTTGCAGGTCAGATAGTGTCGCAATCAGTTCAGTTAACGCTGTGAGTTTGAGAAAAGAAAATGATCAAAGAATAATATATTGTTTATTTTTTGAAGTAAATAAAATACATTAAAGTATGTATACTAATGTAAACATGCATCCCTCTAATGGAGGGCAAAGTGGAACCATATCTTGGTACCATGTGATGAACATGTGGTTTAAATCTTAGCTTTCAAGTGTTTTACATTTATTCCCTGGTTATTATTAATATTAAAAAAGAAAGAAATGGAATATTACGCAGGTAACAATGTTTGGCTTCATTCCATTCAATGTTGTCACTAAATTAATATTGGTCAAGTAAATAAAATCAGTGTATGGGATTCATTTATCTAGAAAGACTAACTAGTTTTTTTTATGACACCTTAGTTGGCTATTTGTTTTGATAAATAGAGCATAGATAGACTCTTCTACATTAAAAACATTGTCAGATGTCAAGGTAATCAGACAGAGTGCTGCCCTTGAGATTTTTAATATTCTATAATGCTTTCATCCCAAATAGCTGGTCTTGAAAGTCATAAACATACTGGCATGGTAAATATTTTGTGCATATTGACAAAGATACCTGTTCACTAAATAGTGGTGAACTGAAAGGGGAATAGCAAAAATTTATTTTTGCTGATGATACAAAGATTTGCTGCAGGGTTGATATTCATGTAGGGATAAGCCAAATGACAAATGATTTAGCTAAACTAGAAAAATGGACAGAGCTGTGGCAACTGCCATTTAATGTGGACAAGTGCAAGATAATGGGCGTAAAACCCCAAAAGCAGAACATCTGAGGAAAGGGATTTAGGAGTAATAATTTCAGAGGACTTGAAGGTAGGTAGGCAATGCAATAGAGCAGCAGGAAATGCTAGCAGAATGCTTGGTTGCATAGGGAGAGGTATTTGCAGTAGGAAGAGGGAAGTGCTCATACCATTGTACAGAGCACTGGTGAGACCTCACTTGGAGTATTGTACGCAGTACTGGAGACTGTATCTCCAGAAGGATATTGATACTTTGGAGAGAGTTCATGAGAAGGGCTACCAAACTGGTTCATGGGTTGAAGGATAAAACTTACCAGGAAAGGTTAAAGCATCTTTACATGTATAGCTTGGAGAACAGACGTAACAGGAGGGATATGATAGAAACATTTAAATACATAACGGGAATCAACACAGTAAAGAAAGAGAGTATATTTAAAAGAAGAAAAACTACCACAACTAGAGGACATAGTCTTAAATGAGACGGGCAACAATTTAAATGTAATATCAGGAAGTAGTACTTTACTCAGAGGGTAGGGGATGTATGGAATAGCCTTCCAGCGGAAACGGTAGAGGTAAACATTTAAGCATGCATGGGATAGGCACAAGGGTATCCTATATATAAAATAGGGAACTGGGGACTAATAAAAGTATTTAACTGGGCAGACTAGATGGACCGAATGGTTCTTATCTGCCGACACATTCTATGTTTCTATGTATTAGTAGCTGAGTTGTGAGTTCATCACAGGTGACTTTTTGTGAATATACCCCGCTGTTTTGGAGTATTCTAATTGTTTTTGAGCCACTATACAAGTTAAATTGATAAGCAAATTGCTTAATACACATTGAAATTCACTGTCTATAAGGGCTTTGTATGGAGAAGACCAATGAAATCCTTTCTGAAAGGTATAGTAAAACTGCCCAGTTGAGTTTTAGGCAGTGTGTGAGTACACCTTACTGCTGCCCAGTTGTCAGCCATTATTTCATTTGGTGGAGATGGAATAAAGGTTTGAATTTTGGAAGCGTTCAAGATTATTAATTTATATCTTTGGAGTCACTCTTTTTAGTTATTTGCATTTGTTAGCGTCCTGATCTTTGGATCTTCAGATCAGCTTGTGAGGTGTGATGTCCACGGAGCAGTTTCCTATCAGGTACCCTAGGGGAGTGTTATGTTTGCTGGTCAGGATTTCCTCTCAATGGATCCTAACTCATCTGACTCTTGTCTTGATGGTAATGGCATTATTGATGATGTTACTGCATTCAGAAACACTTCCTACAGTGGTATTAAAGCTTAATTGAAAGGGCTTCATACATGGTAGATACTTACATGTATATGTTTATGTTATGTTACTGCTTTGGGAGTTTGTGTTTTATGGCATAACAAGTGCTGTCATCAGTATATTTTCAGCTGTGCTTTTTCTGGTCAGTGACCATACTTTGAATTTTAGCTTTTTTTCTGATTGGCTCAAAACTCCCTCAAAAGGGAGTGTTACTGGCAATTTAAGTCACCATTGATGAAACTATTCTGCTCAAGCAATTAGGAAATGGTTTCTGGAATATTCTGGAGAATGCTTCTGTTTGCTAAACCCTTGAATGCCTTAAGAATGAGTAAATATATTGGGAACAATCTTGTTAGATCCCTAGAGGTGCAGGACAAGCCCTTTTTAGTATCATTCATATTGGGACCTTGAACCTGCAAAAGGTTGATTTTAACAGTAAGTATTGTAAAAAAAAGAAAAACACTCCACAAAAAAACAATACAAAATGCATTTCTAAAACATTAGCTTTAATATGCATTTATTCTCATTTATTTCCAGCCTGTAATAATAGTCCATTAATACAATACATTTTGTTTTGTTATTATCAGTTGAAGAATACTACAGCTCAATACATGTTTTTATTTTCTTTGCTTACTGGTGATAAATATGTAGAAAGAGATTTTGCTTACTTGAAAACATAGACTTTCAAATTCTTTTTTATTATGAAATAAGTTTTTTTGTATCATATTTAAGAGGCTAGGAGAGGGAAAAGGTACTTTCTGTTATATATATTTACACTAAAGCTTCACTATGTTAATAGTATTATTTAAGAATAAATTATTTAAATAGACCATTTATTTTTTTTAAACTACAGTTGTCCATTAACCAAATATTAATACGAGTGCAGCTCCCATCAGTATATAGTTATCAAGACATGTCTGGGCATCATGGGACTTGATGTTAACAGCCAACATCTTCACCGGATAACTATAATTCCTTTGACGCTCATCCAGGCATACTGCTCACAATATTCTGTACTTTAGGGTTGCATGCTATCATCACTGCGCCCCCTGCACGCACCTGAGCTAAGTGCCTCAATTGTCTCACCCTTGCTACTGGTCAGATCAGTCAGATCTTCCCTCAACTGACCAAAGATTCTAAACAATGTCTGCCCCCTAGTAGTGCCATATGGAGAAAGAGGGCTTGATACTCTTTATTTGTATTCTTTAATTAAAGCATTTGTATTTAAAATGTCATCACTTGACACAATCTTTCAATTAAACATAACTTTTTTTTGTTTTGTTTTTTGCTGACAGTCGAAGTACATATAAAACATAGATATTTGAGATTCATCTGTTTTAAGAATGTATCTGCTTAGATTGAAAACGGCGACAGAATGCATTAAGTAATCATCATTTTAATGTTTTTCTGTAAAATACAGATGCGGATAAAAGCTTGCTATGCGCTAAACAGTGTATGCATTTATGCAAAGGATAGCAGTTTAGCCCTTTTATTGTGACTCAGATTAAAATAAAAGCTTTCAGGCTTAGTTTTTTTTTTTTCTATCCTGAACTATTTTAGCTACACTAAAATTTAAAGCTGCCAGGAGAAAGGATTAGAATCCCTGTCTATTATAGCCAAAGAACAAACATTCAGAGACACTTAACACCACAGAGTCTATGTGCTTTAAAAAAAAAAAAGTTATGGGTTGGATCCTACTTAAATAGATCTGCCGTTGGAAGACTTTGGATGCGACATGCCCTGCGATATATTTTTGTGATACAGATGTGTGGTTTTTAATGTTATGTTTTTCTTTTGTCTTAGTGCACAATTTTCAAACTTGTGCTATATCATTAAAAAAATATATAGGAAAAATTGTATAACAATTGTCACTTTTATTTAAAGTAAAAAAATATAGCTGTGATGCAAAGTACAGCCTGCTTCTTATTTCTGCTGCAGATGACATTAGCATTGCATTTCGTAGGCCCCAAAAATATTTTTGATTGTTAAATAGAGCGTGGAATTAGACACGCCAATTTCTTGAGCTAAGTTGATTGTAATCAGAATAAATGCGCAAGTGCGGCAGCATTTCAATTATTCTGATTAAAATCAACTTAATTCAAGACACCGATCAGAGTGCCTTATTATGTACATAGAGGGCCTGCATGCCACCATCTTCTTCTGCTTTTTTGTCTCCTACTGCCGCTAGATTGTAAGCTCGCGATCAGGCCTCTCTCTGCCTCATGTATCAGTCTGTTTCCATTTGCCCAAGAAAGCTCTGTAAGTCCTCTTAATGCTCCTTAAAAAAAAAAAATGTCTGCAATGTCTTCTGTTTATGATGTCACATTGAGGCCTACTATCTAAAATTCAAGAATTTCAATGGGAAATGTGGAATTTGCATTATCACAACATGATGTTATCAACACATTTATATTTTAACCTATGATGTATAAGTATAATATTATTCTCTGCAGTCACAGTACAAACCATGCTCGGATGACAAAGTTGCTTTCATGTCATATATATTGTAGATATCGCATTGTACTAAACTGTACTGTGTGTGACCCAGTCAGCATTGATTTTCACAGAATGGAGCTAATTGTAAACATAGGAGGAGGTGAGTAAAGTTGATCTAAGAAGAGAATAGCAGTTGTGTGTGAAGAGGTTAGCTCGGTTTTTAGACCCGCGGTGCCAATTAGGTTGAATTGCATAATAAAGTCATTGGAGAGGTCAGGAGCATGTTTATACACTTCCTGAAACAATAACCTTGTCTGGACTTTTGGGAGCCATTTTAAACAAATAATCAGTAATACAATATTGTTCCAGTCACTAAGATTGAAATCTGTTCAATCAATAGTTTATGTGTTCTTACGTTTATGGCCTCTTCTTGGTTTAATGCACACATACTGTTTGTTGTAGTGGAGTTTATAGCACTTGTACATGAGAGAGAACACAAAGTATCTGGTTGACCTATTAGAAAATAGTAAGGGTCCACTTCCTCATTGACAATAAAACTGACATCCTGCTGTGATCAAAGGCCTGCCCTCCACTCCATCTTCAAACTCAAATTGGAATAGTGAATAATGCACAAGGTACTCTTTTAGTGTACACAATGGACAAGTAGTACACTAGTATTCTGCACCTGCACTCTGTTTTTTTTTTTTTTAGCTAGACCAATGACTCAAAGCCCATTACATAAGATATTCTTTTTACATCTTGTTTTACATTTTTATTATTTTCTGTTTGCACAGACGCATAATGTTCAAGATGTTTCCATTTCCCTTACATTTAATATCTTCTTGTACTTTTTACTATGTCTTTATTGTCCCTGTGGAGATTAACAAAAAAAATTGAAAAAAATGCACTCCAACATGTTATACGGAGACAAACGTAAATATTCAAGATGCACATAAACATATAGTCTAAACGTTGAGCAGGGAGATGTTACCAAGCCCCAGACAATGTAGATCAATAGTATCAACATTTAAAGGACTGAATATTTTTCAGATTATTGATGATGGAAAAAATACAACTCTATATATACTATGGATGTAAATGTACATGTTTGGGTTGGGTGTATATTCAACATTTATTCATGAATCCTAATGTTGCCTGAATTAAGCCCTTGCGGTCTATTCAATAAAAGGAGAATGGCAGGGAATTGGAATGCAAATTTCAAGCTTTCGGCCAAGCCATAGCCGAGTTGGAAAAGATTCTACCACTCAGCTGTATGGGACTCGACTATTTTGGCTTCAAGTTTGAAATTCCCATCTCCATTCCCTGCAGTTCTTTCTTGATTACGTAGACGCTCGTGTTGATAATTATTGGATCAAATTACACAATTAACAAATCCGCTGTTCCTGTTGCTGTGGGACCATTAAGGGCCATGGCAAGGAAAAACATTTTGCTCCTTGCCCACACAGTAAGCCCATGTGGCTAACTGTGGTCCTTAAATGTACATCCTTATAGCTCTGCCTCTGTGTGGCAGCATTTATTGAAGTCTCTTACTGAGGTTTCTTCTACATCCTCCTGAGGTAGACCGCTGCCTTCTTCCTTGATGTCTCATACTGAGTTTTACCTCTACTTACTGATGTTTCCATGTCAAAGAGAAAACTATTCAAATCTTTAATTACAAAATGTTGTAATTGAAGGTTAAGTTTTAACATGGACGGCACAGTTCTTTTCTCTGTGACTTGCATCATAGTTTGTTTTCAAGTTATCGCCATCTCTGTGCCCTGTACTACTAATTTCGAACGCAGCACCTCTTCGTTTTTTGCTTCCCACAACTTTTGCCATTACAGAAAGTGTGACCGCACCTCAGTAGAGCACTCGGTAAGGGGTTGGAGCCATACCGAAAACATAAAACTTTGTTGTGCTGCCTCTACTATGGCTCACATTATCTTAAAACGCAGGCCTCACTGAAAGCACTTTATAGTGAGGGCCAAGATAACAAGACTTTGATATGGGTCCAGTTAACTTAATTTATAAAATTCAGGTATCCACCTTTATTAATATTTGCTTGGATTAATGGAGTGAGATGCTGCGGAAACTGAATGTGGCAATGTTTGTCTTGTAAGGTATATCTTACAAGGACTATTGAAAAACAACACTGCCCTACTTGTTAGTGAGCTACTTCTCTTTATCTTTGTTCCTGTCATTCAAATGTGTGTCTGCTGCTGTCATCTTTGTTTCCTACTGTGTGGAAGGTCAAGTGACTTTGTCACGGTCACGTCTGTCAACAAAGCTTCAAAAGCTGAAGGCAGACTGGACATATAAAGTATTACACCAAATATCTGGTAGTTTTGAAGGATTTTATTTTTGCCAGTTCAGAAGTAAGAATAAAGTTCTTAAATTGTTTCCTTTTCTATTTTTACGCCTGATGGATTCTATCAGAATTATTTGTGCACACAGGACTTCAGTTACTGTTGAACTACAGTTCCCAGTGTGCTAATGTGACCGCAAATGGTGCTGGGAAGCCCAAAAAGACTAGCTTGGCATTATGGGAGTTGTAGTTCGGCAATAGCTGGGTCACTGCATATTACCTTCTTGAATTTGAAATGCTTGGAATTGTTTGGGAATAGTTTCCTTTAAATCATGAGCCACAAAATTGGATTCGTTATGTGCATTGTGTGTAGTGTTGACACAATAATGGGCAGAATATTGGATCTTTATGTATCTGTTTACTGTGTAGAACTGTTTTTCCCACATAAATCCCCATTTTATAGTGCTATAGCTACTGCAAAGGATTCTGGGTAGTTCTATGAAAACAAGTTGTTGTGCCTCAACATCCACTTTATACATGGTCTCTATGGAGCATATACACGCTACATGCATTCATCCAAATCAAGTCTTATCCCTGACATTTGTTTACGTTTAAAGTGTATATAATGGTAAATAAGTTGTTCCAGTCGAATGGTTCTAATTAATTCAACTGTGTGGATGAATTGGGTGACTGATCAAATTTAAACATAGGGTTAAACTATTAAGTATATTGGTAAAACATCATATTTAACTTTTCTAATGGATTGAGAAAAATAATATAGATACAATCTGTTTCTATCAACATGGCAGTTAACACTGTCACATAACATAGCATTATTTAAAAAACAACAGTTGGCAAAAAATGATGTTATGTTTAGTTGAATGATTGCATTTAGTGTAGATGTTTTAAATAGATCACATCAAGTTTAGGCATTTTAAACAGAAATGTTTTAATGAAAGAATACTAATAAAGTACCGTATTTGCTCGAATATAAGACGAGGTTTTTTTCAGAGCAAATGTATAGTGCAGACATCCCCCAGCTGCCCCCACTAGCCACCAGGGAAAGGGGGGAGATGGATAGAGAGAGAGAGGGGGGGATAGAGAGAGAGAGGGGGGGGATAGAGAGAGAGAGAGGGGGGGATAGAGAGAGAGGGGGGGGATTGAGAGAGAGAGGGGGGGATAGAGAGAGAGAGGGGGGGGATAGAGAGAGAGAGAGAGGGGGGGGATAGAGAGAGAGAGGGGGGGGATAGAGAGAGAGAGAGGGGGGGGGATAGAGAGAGAGAGGGGGGATAGAGAGAGGGGGAGAGAGATAGAGAGGGGATAGAGAGAGAGAGACTAGGGGAGGGAGGGGGGAGATAGAGAGAGAGAGACTAGGGGAGGGAGGGGGGAGATAAAGAGAGAGACTACACTGGAGGGGGGAGGGAGAGAGGCCGCAAGGAAATAAAAACAAGAAATACATTTGTATAATATCAATTTTTTATTACATATTAAAAAGCAATTTACATATATACAAGTTAAACTTTTTTTTTCCTATAGGGTAGTCTTATATTCAGGCTTTTAGTTTTTTTCCTAAAGGAATATACAAAGTTTGGGGGGTCGTCTTATAATCAGGGTCGTCTTATAATCGAGCAAATACGGTACATCATTGAGCTATCTTCGGTTGTATGGCACTATCAGGGGACAGACATGTTGGATCAGATCTTTGTTCATTGGACTCAAGATTCTAAACAACATGTCTGCCGCTGACAGAACTATATAAGCAGAGAGCGCTCAATAATTGTATTCTTTTATTGAAACGTTTCTATTTATAATGCCTACCCTTGATGCAATTTTTCAGGTAAACAAAACTTATTTTTTTCCGACATTTGTCCTTTAACTACAATACACAAAGTAAGAATGCATTTTAAGTTAGCTACTTCTCTTTATCTTTTTTTTGTTACATTTAGTTATATAAAACATGAGTTGCCCAGTGCAAAATGATAAGCGAAATTCTATATATTTTTTTTTCATTTTACTATGGCAAACACAGGCATGTTTGTGTCTTCAAATTGCTGCAACTTGTTTTACTGTTTATATTAGTTTGTCGGAAATACAAGTACAATATGCCTGGGCTTTTATTTGAAAGACATATCTCCCTCTGATAGGAATTCTTGGCATTCTTTGAGTTTGCTCTAAACTGACTAACCGAATTTAATGAGGGTAAATGAAAATAGTACAATCGGAACAGGACACAAAACAGAAACCCGATACCTGTTATTCAAAGTTCAAACATAAGGGAATTTGCAGACCAAAATAAACTCCCACTTCCTTTTCCTACCCCTCAGATACAGGCCTCACTGACTTGACAGCACCCTGTGCTTGTGTGAGAGCTGGGTTGTTACTGTTTGGGGCGAGTTTTGACGTGATTTGCCTTCAAGGTGCGCATTGTAGTCAGAGTGATCTCTATTTTGTCACATGTCTACTTAATAGCCAATGGGAGTGATGGGAACCTCTCCTGCTCCTTTCTCCCAATACAGGCATTGTGGGAATACCAGCTAGGCCTTTTATCGTTGTGTTTAAAAAAAAAAGTTGTGGTTAAAGATAACTCCAGATAATTTTTTTTAATAAGTTGAGGACATACAAGTAATTTCTTTTTTTGGTGTCTGTGTCTGTGTGCAGCATCAGCTAGGTGCACATTGAAGTTCCCCAGGTATCACTATAGAAAAGTACGTGTAGTTTTATCCTCATACTAGGGCCACTACAGTCTTCACTTGTGCTTCTATACTAGAAATACATGTGAAACAAAAGTGTCCTTTAAGTTCTCTATTTTTTCATAAAATAAAATTTTTTTGTTTTAGTTATTTTTTATTTTTTTTTACATTAAGATTTCATGGCCTGATGATTTTTTTTTCTTCACATTTTTGGTTTCTAAGTTTATTTTTTGCATACTTTTGTGAACACTTTATTATATTTTCTGTGCAGTGTAGCTTTTGAAAGTTTTTTTTATTTGTTTAGAGTTATAAAAATGCACTTAAACATATATAATTTAAATTTGGGAGCTTAATTAAACAGTACGCTAAAAACAACCTTGTATGATCTTAACACGTAAGGGTTGAGGAAGTCTGCCTCCCTACGAGTCGTCTTGGGTCAGGTGCTGACAATTTTGTTTATATTGTGTAAAGGTTGAAAGGTGTGATTATTCAGACACTCGGCTGGTTGACTTTAACATATTTAACTTAGCCCAAGCAAACAAAGAATGTCTTGTTACCTACCCTTTACATACAATTAGAACATAGATTGTGCACTACCCATGAAGGAAACTGCATGAATTTGCTTGTTTTACAATAAATTTCAGCACTGACAACTGCACATTTACATTTCGTGTCGTAAAACTGACCCTTTTTTTTTTTCTTTCTCTTTTGGTCTTTTGTTCACCCTTTGTAATTATTAACTATTATCAAGTATGTTATGCCTATCATCATGATTTGTGTACTGAAGTGCTTTGGAAGTAAATTTGCTCCAAAAGTAGTAATTACCACACCTTTTGCTATTGAGAATTTTCAAACATTTCATCTCCAATTGTATTGCAAAATAAAAAAAAAAGAAAAAGAAAAAGAATAATTGCTGATCACTTTTAATGGTGACAGGAATCTAAATGTACAAAACAGGTGGAACCACCTGAATGATGCTGTGTGTCTAATAAAATAATTATTTATGTTATAGAAATAAACAGATCTGGGAAATTATTACATTTCTTAAATATATGAAAGGTACATAGCTACATAATGAAGACAAGTTCAGATTCAGCTAGGTATATTAACATATTAACTCCGGTAGCCAATAGGGTAGCCTCTCACACCATAATTCAACAGACCAAAAAAGTCAGTAGGAAGTTGAGCTTTCTGGCTGCAGGGTTTCTGATTGAGTGGTATATAATCTCTCAATCTCTAAATTAACCAATATGTCATTGAATCTTCTTTCCAATTAGGTATATAATTCACAGAGATAAAATATAATTCTTTTTTTATAATACAAATACATATTTACAACATATTTTAAACAGGAGATAAAAATGTTCTGCCAATATACCATATCTCTCTATCAGTGCGTGACTTGGGGGGCGTGAGCGGTGGGTGACTCCTGGTGGCATGACTTGGAAGGGGGAGTATCCGCACTACTGTGGGTGGGCAGTAGTGCAGTTCTCACATGTTACGACGCATGGACAGTATAAGTTCTCCAGCATCCCAAATTAAGTAGGAACCGTGGGATAGCACCCTGAATCGCGACATTTAAAATAGGTCCAATGGGAGTTTGAGATATACTGCTCACTCCAATGCTATGGATTCTGGGTAGGAGCGCACAAATAGGGTTTCCTAAAGGTTACAGCGATGGGTTTCCTGTTACCTTTTTCCTCCCCATAACTGATGTTGTGGGTTTTTGTTTTCTAAGAGGAAATAGTGCAGCATGTATTTCGAGTTCTTCCTCCCTTGGTTTCATTGTGGGAGATTGTAATTTTAAAGTTTTTCTCTGTATTTGTCTTCTGGTGTAATCCTACTCCACCCTGCAAATCACAACAAAATGTTGAGTTTTGTGATTGAAGTTGGTTATATAATGGCCAACAGGTTTGAGCAGGAAGGCTTGTGTGAGTGGGTTAAAAGTGCATTCATTGTCTCTATGATTAACCATAAAAATGTCACAGGGAAAAGATTACTCTTATTTGCTTTTTTGTACTGGCTTTGTATCCTGAAGTTGTCAGCCATTCAGCCAGAAGCTGAACCTTTTCTTCTTTGTGAGCGATCTCCTAGCTATTATCCAATTTATTATATTTTGTTTGAGGCTCAGTTCTTACATCTCTTTTGCTCAAATCTGTTCATGGGAAACAGGAAAACATAATGTACTAATATCAATAGTGATATCATTTGTTCTTAACATATTAACAATGTGCTCAGTGATCAGTTGACAGAGGAAAGAGTTTCTCTCCCATGGAACTTATTTTTTGGAGCCATACAGCTCTTGAAAAGTCAACTGTATTCTTAAAAATTACAAGTGGGCGGGGCTTCCAGATTGTTCATCATTTTGGTAACTTGAAGCTTCTAAAACTACATTTATACTTGTTGTATGTGGAGAAAAATCACCAAAACAGCTGGTCCAGTAGCTCTCCATATTATGCTAGAGTCTGTCCATATTGTGTGGTAGCATCATTGACCTCTCAACTATTCCCACTCAAACTCTAATCACATGCCTAACATGCCTGACCAAATGTGCTGGGGTCTGCTCTTGTGACCAAATTGGTACCCATCCACCAAAATCTACCCATCTCGAAGTCTTTAACAGCAAGGGTCTCCCACCTGTCCAATATAAAGTCAGTGTGTGGGGGGCTCAAGTGCTCAACACATCAAGCACTGAAACTGCATTAGAAGTCATCTCGAGCTAGACAGTTCAAACATGGGATGTAATAAACACACCCCATCATATTTAATTAATATTCATATGTAATTAAATGTGGCACCCAGCTAGTGATGTTAACTGATTGAAAAAAATACTTTAGACTTTTCCTCAAAAAAAATTCTTTCAGATTTAAAAGCATTCTTTTGTGGGAAAAAAAAAAGATTTTTTTTGTAGTAACTCTAGCTGTCTATTTTTGACTTGCAGACTGCTTTATCTATAAATTGTTGCAAACAGCCATGGTGATGGGTCGTTGCTTTTATGTGTATCAGTAAAATAACATTTTAGTCCTGAGGCCTAGGTGTTACACTGTGGTCCTTCAGTGGTTTCTGGACAACAACTACCATAGTTGGCATTGTGGGATTTGTAGCTCATCAGCAAGGTTAGAGAAGGCCTTAGACACCTAGACCTTAAGATATGTTCACTAAAAAAAAGAATTGACAAGCGAACTGCTAAAATCAGGCAAAACAAAAAAAATAACGTAGCTATTACTCCAACTCAGCTATTTTTACAGTTCACATGTCAAGTTCACTGTTAAGTGTATAAACCCCCCAGTGTTCTGTGCTAATGGGGTTGCACACATGAACTATATAGAATTAATTATGAACGTAATGGTTTTAATGCTGGCATTTTTCACAATAGGCCAGTCTCCTCTCATTGATCAGGACCCTCTCCAGATGCTATTCCCTGTCTTTACATCTTTTTTTTATGAAAATGTTTGGCAGGTGTTCTGTGTAGTAAATGACTTGCCTGGGGCCTCTCATCTTCAATTGAATATGACGTCAATGAGGAAAACCCTATGTTACAAGGCGTACAGCATAACAGAACAAAGTCATACAGAAGCCTGTAAGAACTCTGGTAGAAATGCAAAAAAACCCCCACAAACCTGTCATTCTAAAAAAAAAAAAAAAGCTCTGTTTATTGATAAGTGGAACTATCAATAAGTACAATCATTAAAAAGGGACGCTCATTTTTTTTAAACCAGTGCTTCTTTTTTAACCCTATTGGTGTAAAAACAAGGGGTACTGTCATTGTGCTAGTAGTTAGAGTCAGTCACCAAGCAGATGAGTTTTCCTACTTCTCAGGGAAGTATGACAGATGACCCTTAAATTCGAGTTGGCACGAAAAAAAAGGCCATTGTGGACATTTGTGCCGACATTTCGGCAGCCGAAATCCAGAGCCTCAATCCTCGACACAGACTTACAGGGGGGGGGGGGGGGGTCTTGGTCTACTGTGGAACTACCCAAAGTCCTCCTAAAACCGCCTTGAAGTAAAATTAAATAAATTACAATAAAATAAAATTGTATTATTTTATTTTTTTTGGACCGATTAGGTTATGTTGATTTAGACCCTTATATGTTATTATTAGCCAATTTAATGGTATCCATATCAAGCTCGGCTGGGTTAACCTAAACTGTTAGGTTAGATAAGTTTCTGTTTTCAATGATGCAAAAAGTTTAAAAAAAGCATAATTTGTGTTTATAACTATTCCTGTGATTGCACTATCGAATTATTCCAGTAAATATCATATATATATATATATATATATATATATATATATATTTGCGATATGTAAAAAAAATTCCAATAACAATATTGTTTTATTTGTTTTACAACTTACATTCTATTATAATAATGTCACATGTATGTTGCTGTTTTTCATACACTGTGAATACTAACTAGTATTATGCAAATAGTACACACAGTGCCTGCAGCAGTTGTGGATGGAGGACAACTACCATTTATTTACTCAGGTCACTAAGAAAGTGTAAGAGAACATGCCACTTAACCATTCAGGAACAAAAGCCATGCTGACAAAGGCATAGGAAAGGCATTGTATAGTCCACAAATCTGTGGAATTTAGAATAGGGCTGGGCACTTTGCAAGCCTCTAGCTTCTACTGAACTACAATTGCATACAAGCATACACTGATGCCAAATACCAATTCTGTTGATAGAATAAGCATTGTATCCAATGATTCCAATTCCAGGTCCTGTTGTTACTCTGCTTCTCTGGAGGTGATAGGATTTTTAGCTGCCCTAGACCAATCTAGACTGTATGCAGAGAAGTTGCACAAGGGTGGGTGGGGAAGGGCGCTGGTTCACATTTAACCATGAGGGGGGGGGGGGGGGGGGGAGTGTACCTGCAACATCCCCTCTACAGACCAGGCCAAGTGCAATTATACCACTTCCCTACTACGTCTTTTGGGGAGTTGCGCATGCCATTGATGGCTTCCCCTGACTGGGTTGGTTTCAACCCAGGAAGGAGGTTGCCACCAGGGCTGCCTTTGACTACAAGAGGTCACCAGTCCCCATCTCTTTAGATGTGTAACTAATGCTTCCTAATGTGCTCTAAGTCTTCTGATAGTTTCCTTAATATATGTTTCTAGATCCAGTAAGTAGAGATGGCAGGAAGGTACATGTCTCAACCAATAATGCTTTACTGACAAAAGATGACATGGGAGTGTTGAGGATTAAGGGCATTAGGTATGCAAACCCACCTGGATTAAACTCTTCATTAGCAAGCACATCCCAAGTAATAAACCTCCTGAAGAACAGAATCTCCTTAAAACCAATAAACATGGAAGAATAAGGAACGTGATGGGGATGTCAATGGAAGTGTAACAGCTCCCTACCCGTGAACCACGAGAAGCGAGACACTGAACAAAAAGAGAGTGTTAAGTACCCTGAAAAATAGTGAAAAATAACTAAAAAGGAACAGCTACAGCAGACACGTCGAAGAAATCTAAGAAAGCAGGTATAAGAAACCTAAGATCGTTCCTACTTCCGTCACCGCCATGTCCCTCAGCCGAGACGGCAGTGGCGAAGTTGCCAAATTACTGAAGACAGTGGTATTATCTCACTGCAGATATCGGAAGAAGGGATATGTGGCGAAAAGGCCCAATGTCCCAAGTAAAGAAATTGCCGACTAAGGAGGGCTTTGAAAATCTGGCGGCTAAGGTAAAATCAGAATTCTCTGATGCCATTGAAAACATTAAAATGGTCATAAAAGAAGACATTTCTGAACTCAGAGATGAAATAAAATAGCAGGGTAATCGGAAACTTTCATACAACTAAAGGTTTTGGGTTTTAGTCTATAAAATGCAAAAATTGCCTGTTTCTCTTTCATAGACAGGTAAATACAACCATATAATTATTGTGCTTTAATAGATCAACAGTGCAAACCTAGTAGCTTTTAATAACTTATTTAAAATAAATGACACTGTCAAATAAATAAAATGAGATGTATTTTTAACATGACTGGACATTTATTTAGATGCAGAACAGAATTTACATCTTCAGTCATGTAGGCAGACATACAGACTATCAATGCATTCTCCTGCTATAAATGTTTTTGAGTAGCAGAGACATTAATAAACACTTTTCTGCAAACAGAAGTCCTGTTTTTTGTTTTTTTACAGAAACCCCCAATTTTCAGTGCTACCACCTTTGAGTAGCTATATGCAGATAAGGTCATCAATATTCACCTTTGGTTACTTAATATCCACTAAATATAGAAGAGCAGGTGTGTCCTACGTGTGACCCTTTTTACAGCAAGGTAGGGCCAACTTGACTTTATGGGAGATGTAGTTCATCAGCAGGCCCCCCACCCCTGCCTTAAAGCACAGACATCTTTCACAAAGAAAGTAGAAGCATTAGTGAAATGGTGCAGGATATTCCCTCACATTTTCATGATACTTGAGCAGAATTTAGGATTGAGCTTTTTCTCGTGGGCCCGACAATGCCTGAGCTCCTCCCCCTTTGTGTCAGTACAAAAAAAAAAGCTTTACTCTCTAGATAAATATGCTCCTATCTAAGTATTGAAGGAAGCTCCTAAAATCCCTAAACAAGCACCATTTCCCTGCTAAAAGTATAATTTCCCTGGCACCTAAATATAACTAGACTGATTCCTGAATAAGCTAGTTTAGCTCCAAAAACCTACAAATATTTATCATGCCCTGAACTAGTGCATTATTGTCAACTACAGACATATTCCTCAGCACTGTTTAATGGACAAACAAAAAACAATATATGGCAAATAACTTAACAAATTGAGACAGCGAGTAGAACAGAATATGAGGCAGTAGTATAAATGACCCCATCGGGGTAAACAGAATTAGAGCAGGTGGTTTAGACAAACATAGTTAAGCACGGAGCTGGATAATAGTATTGAAGAGTTGCAAAATGAATGAGCGTTGAATCAATATGGCTGAATTGGAGAGGAAATCAACTAATAGATAAATATAGCGGCTGCAGCATGGGCTGGAGGAGAGGGATAAGAGCTGGTAAGAGCCACTACAACCTCTTCATTTCCAACAATATTCTTTAGGTTTGTATATGTGATGACAGAGGAGGGACACTGAACCTTTTATGCGCTCATTAGTTGAGCTGGGTTTCGGTTGCTTTTAAGTATATTACTCAACCCTCTGGCATTCAGACGGTTAATGTGGTCCATATCAGAAGATGAAAAGGTTTCTTTCACTGGTAGATTTGGCAGAGAATGGAAGGTGTACAGAAATAGACCGGGAGGAGGTATAGATAGATGGCCGTTTGCCAGATACTGTATTGATCGGAGTTTTATGCATGTTTGAGCCCAGGCACTTCCTTGTTGATTGACAAAGCTCTCCTTATTGAGAGATATGAAATTGGCTTCGATTCTAGTTCACAGCAAACCCTACAGGACGGTTGTGTTAGCAGCACTTCCAATATTTAAAGCAACACTGATTACTAAAATACTCATCCCAAGGATGTTATTATTGAAGCTATTTATTGCCATGTATCCCTATTCATATCTAAGGTGTATGGGTAGTTGGGTGGACTGGAGTTCTACCTCTTTCTTCTTGTTTTTGAGGAAGGAAAGAGAACAGGCTTGGCCTAAAAGCAAAAAAAACTTTGAGTTTAAAATGTGTTTGTCTAAGAGACATACACAGCCCAAACAGGGAGTATTAATCTTCAGGCACCATGTATCTGTAATGGGGAGAATGGAGCTCAATCTTCCAGGGTCATGCAACATTGCTTGACGTCACATTTTGTTACATAGCCACACCCATTTTTAGCTTTGCCCCGGTGGGTCCCAGGAACCAGGGGAAAAAAATTGGCAAGTATGGTGTTGGTTCGGCTGCCGTGTAATCTCAGCAGGGGGCATTGCCTTGAGTTGAGGTTTCCCAGATTTCCCAGTTTCCTGGGGGGTGGGGGTGGGGGGGTACCACCAACATGCTGCTGTGCTATTTAGTATTGTATCTCATTAAAACTGTATTTCCTGTTTAAAGTACAACACTGCTTGTGGTATTGCCAATACCAGACATCTGATATTTCCCATCAGCCAAATGCTGGACAGTATACAGCCCTCTGCCGGTTTCCCCTAATACCTTACCAAGCTGTTAGCTATCTCAACATTAATCTGACTCTGTCAGCATCTTGGACATGTAGTTCAGCAACAGCTGGAGGGCCTCGTATTGCCCCCTAGACACTCTAGGTTGGCAACAGTATATGAAAAACAGCAGCATTTTTTGTTAATGTGATACAAATAAAGAATGAAGCTGGATAAGTTGATTACAAATAATGTTTTTAGTAGTGGCATTGTGTACTGTGCAATCACAGTTTCTTTTCATGTCTTGATAATTTCCCTTTGTAGTGCTGTGCAACATATTATTCTTTCACAAACAACTGCATAATAGAGGATTAAATAAAAGACCTAATATTAAACATGCCGTAAACCTTTTAGTTGTATGGCTCATATGAATAACTAGCCACTAGCTTCAACATAGTGTATTACGGTCCTGTGGCTCAGACGTCTTTCAGTATTGTTAATTCTCTTCTGGATGACTCACCCTTATTGGAAATAATGCAAGACCTTTATTGTCGCTCTCTCTAATAGTTACTGAACACTGAACGTTCAACTTTCCTTCTACACTGAATAGGTCAGATCTGGAATACGCCCATTCCTCATTGCTTCACTGTCTGGATCCTGAATATATTCCCATAAGAAAAACTCTTGAATGGAAGCAAAGTGTAGTGTTCTGTTCTCTTGTCCTCAGGTCATCCATCATGGAAGGCTGAGTCAGCCTTTCAAATAAGATGACCCATGTTGAATTGAGTCAGCACCAGAATGACTGTTTTTAGACGATTATCAAGCTTTAAGGCAGACTATCGTTGATTAGTGATTGTAGAGGGATACTGTGTCTAACCCAATATAACATGGTTATTCAATAGTACAAAACATATCCAATTCTGGGTTAAAGTGATTGCTTTATACCTTTTTCATGGGACTTTTTCTCTGATAGACTGAGAAAATATATATATTGTTTACATTTCCCTCTTGTTAAATAATAAATGAACTCTGTAACTGAAGCATATTTGTAGCTGGAACGTGAAGAATAAAAAAATATCTATACGTTGTGTTAGTAGAATAGTAGGTGATAGCATAGCTTTAAACAATATAATGTAACGTGATTGGACATTCTGCAAGATTTTTATTGGGGGGTGAAATAAACCTTTCAGACATACCTTATATATATAAGATACAGTTGAGAAAGCAGCCTGCATATGTAGTTTCATAATGGTGTATTATATTTTTCTTCTTTTTGTTTAGAATTTATGTGCGTTTGTCCAAAAGAGGTGATCTCTAAAATTTGCTTTATTTTATTTGTTTTTTATTTATAAAAATTCTTTGTGAAACACAAAAACCGCCAACCCTTTAAATCTAAAAGATGACTTTTGAGTGTCAGTTTAAAAAACTTGCCACTGATTCTGGTACTTGTCTCATTCCAAATGTTTCATTTATTTGTATTCATTCAGAATTAAGATGCTTTGATAATTTGAAAAGCAGACTTCTTTGCAACGCGGGTGTCAGATTTCTCCAGTTGTATTGTTTTTTCCCCTCCAAGTAATAAAATGGGGATCTTGCTTCACTGAACAGTAGTAAAAATCTGAAACCTTGGGCTCATGGAGGGGCATGACAAGAATAATTAACTAATCTTTGTTCTTACCGCGTATTCGTTTGCTTAGTATTTTGAGAAGAGTTTCATTTAAATTCATTTATCTTGAGCCAAAGTAGAAATGCGCCTTCTGTTGTGATCTCGCCATAACGGGAGATATTTAACTTATGTGGCATCTCGCGTGTATGTTTGTAGAAGTTTTATGAGGCTTTGCAGAGTTTTCAATCCTCCCTTGTAGAAACTTCATTCCCCTTCTACGTTCAGGCAATATCCTGTATCAGTGCTTACTGTTACCTGTCAGCACCAGGGATGGAGTCATAAAAAAATAAAATAGAGCTAGTGCCACAGATTAGAAGTCTTGTGTGTTTTCTTCTACAGCAGGTTATTTGAATTTCATTGTCCACTATCCCACTCCTCCCCCCTACAGTTTTTAAAAACACCCTGATATTTGTTTTCTTACTGCAAACAATATTTTAAATATATCATAACTGTGCTATTTGTAATGATGTTTGGGCTTCACATGCAAGCCTCAATAGTGTCTTTAGACCAATGTGTAATGGTCTAAACTTAATTCAGGCGCCAAAAGTTTTCTTAAAACCATGAAGGGGTGTTTGTAACAGATATATTCTCCACAAAACCTTCTAAGGTTACTGGTTGGTGGTTAAGCCTACAATAGGTAAAGGGAACTCTGCCTGTCACTTGCACACCTGGGGTGAACTAGAGGCTTTGGGGGTTATGTATGAAGGTAGTTTCTGGGGTAAATTGATATAATCAATCAAAAGTATTGTTAATGTTAAAATAAAAATTAAAAAACTACATGCTGTATAACAAGAAATAATACAGTGTTTTTTCTACTATCTCACTCACAGGAAACCACAACTGTTTCATTTAAAAACATAAGTAAAGTCACTTTGACAGTTCAGACATATTTGCATGGAATATTGTGCCAGTTATACAGGAATAGGAGCGAATGCACTGAGAAGATAGAGTTTACTTTTCTGTTCAGAACACATTTGCATTATAATGTAACCAAATGCAGCAAGCACAGACATAGCAATTAGCTTGTACTACACATTTTGAATGGCGTCATCATTACTAACTTGTGATCAGCAGAGCATCCAAGAAACAGATGCTGGCAGTGGCAACAAGGAAAGAAAATGACACAAAAATGCTCTTTTCTGTTTAATGTGGATGTGTGATATTCAGCATTAGTTTTTGGCCATTAGTAATGTTTCCTCTTATTTGCCATTGTTTAGTCTGGAACTACAGAACCAAACAAGTTCGCCAGATGGTTTACATTATTTGCGAGGACCAAACTAAACGTTTTAAATCTATCCGTTTTAATATAAATAAAATGGAGCAAAGAGGCCGGTGTCAAGATATTGGGGTCTATTCAGTGACCTGAGCTAATTTACTCAGGTCATTGAATACAATAGAAAATCGAAAAGAAAAGTTTGAGTTAAAATCCAGTGATAAGTGATAGTTCACGCCATTCAATAGACCCCAATGTGTTCATGAAATGTGGGACTGTAAAATGGCAACCTCATAATTCATGATTAGTAATAGTCAATTGTTCTATGTGTTTATTTTAAGCATTTAACAGTCCAATAGGCCTCATTAGCTATCTTGTGTGCTTACCTCTTAACCCCTCAGTGAGGCTATTTTAACACTTCTGTGATGTTTGTGTTAAGTTGTATTTTCCCTCTTTCTCACTTAATGTATCCCCACATATTATATATTGATTTTAATGGCATAAGAAGCGTTTTCTATAGATACCATTATTTTTATCATATCATATAACTTACTATAAAAAAAATCATTAAACAAACCCCTCTGTTTCCTGCATAATTATTACATTTATTGATCTACTTATATCATGCCTATTTTGTCATTTTACCTATCTTGTTAACATTTATTGAAAAAATAAATAATTTAAACCCCCCACACTATTTCTAACTTTCAAACGGTTAAAAAGACCCCATTTAAATATATTCTAATATTTGTCTCCAGTTTAGAAATACCAATGTTTATATGTTTTTCTTTTGTTTTGTGCATGTTATAGGGCAATAGCAAAAGTAGCGTTTTTACCTAAACATTTTTTTCTACAGTTACCTTTTGACACCAACCCTAAATCTAACCCATCTGTAACCCTAAATGGAACCTTAACACTAGGGTTAATTTAGGTTTAGGGTTAGTTTGGATTTAGTTTTTGCCAACAATGTTAGAAGCAGTCTAGCAACAAAAACACAGTGATCACTTCTCTTGCCAAATACAGGGCAGCGCAATGTTGAAGGGGCATTCTTCCTTCCACCCATGATCAGACCGCGGAGCGATCACGGTGCACCAGGGGAGGGGGGGAATCTAATTTTGGTGTAGCCTAATGTTTAGACATCAAGGCATTACAGCAACATCATTTGACTGGTTCAAGATATTATATTGACTGACTGAGTCTAACTTCTCACCAGACTTTTTGTAAAAACCTATGCAGGATGAAATCCATACATTTAGTTTCCTCTTCTCTTTTTTTTTTTACCAAGAGATGAATTGGAGGATTCCCTCAAACTTCCACTGTTTATTGTACTAGCTATCCAAAGAATTTTATAGGACACATCAAAACAAAAGCCTCCAGCTGAATTTCAGGCTAGAAGCCATCCAATGAACACAGTTGAGTCTTATCAACTCAATTGTTAAAAAAAAATTGGAAAAAGCTTAAGAAAATGTTTTTTTTTTTTTAAATCTTAAGAATAAATTTGCTTCCAGAGTTACAGGATCTGATATTAGATATTGTGTGCCACACAACTGACGATAATGGTAACATGAGAAAGGAGTTTACCTTCTTCTCTCTGAGGTAGGATCTTTTGAAAGGAGGGAAGAATAAGAATATTTAAACAGTTTCTTTTAGTAACCCTACATTTCAGCAATTGTTCAATTCACAGCTTTCAGCACATTTTCTTAGCTGCTTAGTATAGAGAAGAACAGTGTGCCTGTAATACGAGTAAGGCCCTGTGCATTTTAATTAGTTTAAAAGCCAGTGATGGATAAAAGCTAAGGATTTTGCTTCATTTTTTTTATTTTGTATTGACCCGTTTAAAAGATGCTTTTGTCAACTGATCGGGTTTAACCTAGCCTAAGTGACCATCTATTTATAGAACTGGAAAGGCTCCGGCCAGCTTTTAGTTGAGGGTAAAGGGGATTAAAAAAAGGCTAATTAACAAGCAGTGAAAACTGTTGATGCATGGGGAGTAACACAGAATCCATCCGTGAGAGACAAATCCAGTCTGGAGACCATTATCCAACTCCACCAAATAATGCTGGAAGATTTGAGGCAGTCTGGTGGGTGAGTTCTACTTTTAATTCCACTTTAAAAGATACCAACACAGCCCCCCTCTCAATTGTACAGGTTTTTTTTTTAATCCCAGAGAATAACAAACTGTCCATTCTCCTTCTTCTTAAGAAAATTGTTACCAGAAAATGGTAATTTTCCTAGCTAAGGTTGCTTGTACATAGCGCTATTAGAGGGGAAAAGGAACACCAGCTTCCAGACCCATATTTTTCTTTCTAATGCTGGAAGACTGTGTTCTAGAAAATTACCGCTGTCCCATATGTTCACATGCTTGAAGCTACTTTTAGAAGAGGCATATGTGAGGAATCTCATCCAGGACCATTTTGTCCAAACAGCAAAGTGGCCTTTCGCACAGCATTCACTAGAAGCATTTTTACAAAGAATTTAACTGGATAGAGTGTTTTGTTTTTGTAGAAAGGCCCATTTTAAAAATGATCTGTCCAGCGCCCACCAGACCTCGGTGGACCTGCTCTTAGAGCTTGACCAAACATCAATTTTTTTTGGGTGACTGGCAGATACTTTTATTATTGCCCAGTCTTGAACAGGAATAGGCAACGTGCTTGTGGCAATTTCGCTGGAGGTCTAGAGAGCATCATTAAATTGTCCATCACTAAATCAATTAAATGTCCACCATGATCAGTGTTGGTGGCTAACACTGGTATTGAGCTGCCTTTTTTATTGATTTGATACTTGTGTCTTGCGTGTTTGAAGACACTCCGAAAAAAAACTGTACTATGATTATTTGGTTACAACAATTGAAGTCACTTCACAGACTATTCCTAAAACAGGATTAACATTCTAAATCGTTCCAGGTTTAGCCCGTGAACAAAATTTCCAAATATGCAGCACTGATCACATGTAAGGCATTCTGAGTAGATCCAGATGATCCTCTACAAAGCAAAATCTAAAGCCCGACTCCTCCTATGACGTAGGGTATTAGGGGAATACCAGGAGGGATCCATGAGTGATACACAATACTACATAGAAAATAGAATATTGACAGTTGCCAAAGGATATTTCATGTAGGCCGGGATTTCATACCTTGAAACCTTCTTGGGAACTTTCTAAGCAGGTTACCAGTGGAAGACAGCAGGAAGTCAATACTACCAAAGGAGAATCTCTACCTCAAGGATTGTCTAGTTCTACAACTGTTACAATGTTTTTCTTAAATACCTGTGAATTTTGCAAAAATCACATAGGCCCCATCTGTATTATCATTACATATCATTGTAGCGAAAATCAAAACAGATTTATAGCTGGCAAAATAAAATTACGATTAAGCACACATGTATGTGTTGACCAATAATATCCTTGTCTCATTACTTGTAATGTATGAGAAATACAAGATGTAGAAGGGCAACTAGGATTTATTGCAGTCCCATGCATTTAATCAAGTGGATTTGCAAACACCATATTACAATGCCTAAAAATGTGAAGGTTGTGGTCTTATTTTTAAGGTGATCAACACTGTCTTGTTATTTTGAAATGGCCACATTTATTTCTATCATCGTTAGATGTGGCTTCAATTAAATACACATATCTGTCAGTCTTCAAGCCAGAGGTTTATGGGTTTCAGTTAATCATTTTATGATTTGACATCATATACAATGGAATCACTTTAGAGGCAGAAGATCTCAATGAAATGTTGCACAGAGCTTTTGATATGAAAAAAAAAAAAAAGAAAGAAACATCAAATTTCTATTTATAAAAAAATATTTCTGGTCTCTATCCCTTTAACTGATAGTAGTATAACATTGACCATCTATAGACTGAGAATGATGGGTATTGTGGTCTAATAGTGACCAACTGTAAGCCAGCCCAGATTTATGTGCTTCCAGGCACAGTTTAAGAATTAATTGGGCATTTGTCCTACTTATCGTAATGAATAAACCATTATCTGCTTGGGCACCATTCAAAAGGTGATGGTATTCTGGCCTCACCTCCCTATATTCTTGCATTTCATATTGAAAATGGATTAATTCTCTTCTGTCAAAATGATACCAATATCATCATTATCCAGCTGACGTTAGCGACAACAAACAAAACAACTCATTTTACTACAACCTGAGGAAAACTCTTGTAGAGGGGGGGGGGGGGGGTGAGCAATTTATTCCGGCCCTCTAAAATGGATATAGAACGTTACGTAGATTGCATTCATTGATGTTTGCTCAATGAATTGTGGAATTCTATTCACTAAACAGTGATAGTGTCAACTCTCCAGCTCCACAATTCAATATTTACAACAGCAAACATAAATACATTTAAAAAAACGAAATATATTTGAAATAAACAAACATTAATCGTAATGTACAAAAAAAATGTAAGCTGCCCATATACATCTTAAAACCCCCCCACCTGGTATGAGTCAGGACAGCACATTCCAAATGTACTTTATTATTTTCATAGTTTTTTTTTTTAAGACACAAAGTGACTGAGAAGCTGGCAACTAATTACTATCATTTGCTTCTCAGACTATAACAGTTAGCAAAGACCTGTCATCAGGCAGGCTAAAGGTTCTAATTAATAGTAAGACAGATGTTGAAAGTGTCTACAAAGGCCTTGTGTTTGTACATTAAATGTCTGTAAGAGTTAATAGACCTCTGAACCTGAATTAGCTTACTGTCAATAGCTAACTCACTTGTTCAGCAGCTTTGGCCATACTGCTGAAAGCAAACAGCTCTGACAGCTCCTTTCAAACTAGTACAGAGCAGCTACCTATTACAAACTAAATAGGCTGGAGCTCCTTATTGTCTGCACGCAGCTTTTTTTACTCTATGAATATGTATGTTCATATCAAGCTTTATTGTCTCTTGTTACTCATTTTTTTATTTTTTTCATATAATATACTGTGCTTTGGGTAAAACCTCTATATATCTGAGTGGTCTAAGGTACGAAACGTGTGTACTTAATATATTACCGCTAGTATTGTAAGCTCTTCCTTCAAAGGTTCATCAAACAGTAGCATTTATGTAGTTTACAGCTTTACATCATGTGTTCTGCTCTTGCTTTAAGGCCACAGAGCTGTTGTTGAAAGGATTGCCTTTGTTATTCCTTAAACTTAAAGGGAGTATGTCACCTAAACTGTTTTAATACAGTAAATATAGAGAATAGAACATAATCTGTTCATTCGTTAGCTTGCAAATCCATAAATTAAGAGACAAAAATTATATTGTAATGGTGTCTGTGATGTCTTTTTGTTTCTGACATCACCTGTGGTTTGATATGCAAATGATCCCCTTTCAGTGGGAAATGTGTAATTTGCATACCAAGTCAGAAGATGATGTCATAAACATGAGACTCCACAGACACATTTACAACACAATTTTCTCTTCATTTATGCATTTGAATGGAATTCTACTAAGACATTGGATATCGCATTTTTTTCTGTATTCATCGGATAAACAATGTTTAGATGATTGAGTCCCTTTAACCAAAGCCAATAATGTTCCCATGATAAAGAACTTGATATATCATAACCTATGCTCATAAAATATGGACTCTTATAACTCTAATAAAAGATAGCATGCATATTTTTACAGCATATAATCACAGCCCTTTTTTGAGGTATTTATTGGTACTGAGTGACAGTAGTTGATTTAAAAATCACAATAGACCATATAGAACAGTACAAGAACCTTTTGTTCTCCTATATAGATAAATACCAGAAACTGGAATCCCCCACTGTATATTTAAATGTATTAAAGTAAAAAGTCGTGAATACTGATGCTGCTTTAAAATAGGAAATGATACCACACAGTTACAGTTCAACAAATGTAAATAAAGATGATTGGTCTGCCGGTTTAAAGAATTGGCCTGTGCGGTGGCAAGTATCCACTTCCAGTGTTTTAGTTACCTAACTATTAATGTCCATCATCTCAGTGACCATGTCTTTGGGTAACATCTCCCTGTAGTCTAATGAGCCTCCTGCTGCCAAGGAAACAAGTGTGACTGTTCTTCTCCTGAGCGACTGCAGACTGATTTTGTCTGTAAGGATGAATCAGCCCAAATCTGTTGGGAATCCTTTTGGTTTGTGGAAGGATGCTGTTGCTAAAAGGGTAGAGAAACAAAATATATATCTTTTTTTTTATTAGTGTAGAGGTCATGTCACTGTGCTCATGTTCAGTAAATTGAGATTTGATTATAAAAATAAATTTGGTACCCTAGTCTTGTTGTGTTTTTAGGACTCACTACATATTACAGCAGTGTCCCCAAGATTTGTAAACTAAAATTGTTCACAATGAGTTAACTCATTTGTTTCTTTTGCTGGGATACAGTTTGGCCAAGTAGATTCTCACAAGAAACAAATATACCAGTGGCTCAAATAAGTAACCTTATCAATATTTTGGGTTTTTACTACAACCTTCTCAGCTTCATAGTAGTCCTAATTTAGTAGAAAAAACTATATCAGCCAGGGATGTTGGGAGCAGTCTGGGTTCAAAAGTTATTCTGGGCCCCCTCCGTTATTTTAGCACCTCATTTGTGTATACTATATTACCCATGATGCCCAACTGGCTAAACATCATGGGTAATGTAGTATATACATCAGGAGTGCCATACATAGTCATCACTGGCTTAGTTGCCCCAACTGTGTGGACTACACTTCCCATGATATTTTAATTGGAGGGCCATGATTAGCCATGACTGATTAGCCACTCCAGCTGGTCATCAGGTAGGAAGGATATGGAGGGCATGTGTTTGCCATAGTCTTCTATGCTGCTGGCCCCTCACTGTTGGCGGAACGTAATGAGTAGCATTAGCTACGTAGCCAGTATATCTGCTTCTGGCATTAGTCCCAGCTGCCCATTGATCTCCACGCCCAGCATTGGAATTATCTGTATTCATAATGTTAAATGAGTAGTGTACAACTAAGTTTTGATCATCAAAAAAAATAGTTTTCATAATAATGTTTCCTTTAAGATGAAATAATGATGCACAATCTATACATTTATGTACTTATACATACTGAATAAATGAGACTATTACAAATAAAGCCACATAGTAATGAACTTGATGTTGTTGGAATCTTATACACATTGTCACACTGAAGGAATTATCTAACCTTAGTAATTTAAAATAAAACCCAAACTCAAGCTATCCTTTTAACACCTAAGAATTTGTAAGTGTCTTGATCACAAGGCACCTTGGGGCTCTGCTGGCGCTGATGTGTCTTATCTCCTGTGAAGTGGTTTATCTCTTTGCTAGGCCTTTAAATTACAGCCAGTAACTAGGACGCGACAGAAAATATAAACCAAAGGGAGAGAGGTTATATTTTACTGAGTAACGGCCATACATCTTCCTAACAATATATGTTCTGTAGCTGGAAAGGGATCCAGGCTCCACAGGCACTTGAAAGTGTTTATTTATAGACGCTTCTATCTTCTCTATAGATTATTTTAGGCAAGTATCGGTGGTGAAGGATTTCATGAAAATGTATGAAACTAATAGGCGGACGTCATAAAAGTAGACGTCTCTCTGTATTGTAAGTATTATGCAGATGAGTCATTTTTGATGCTCCTCATCACAGTAGTTTTTCGTAAGCACATGAGAGTGATTGTTAAATGACAATACAGGAAATTAGTAAGATAAACCCTTCCCCCCCCCCCCCCCCCCCCCCCCCCACTGTAAATTAAAGTCACAGCTGCCCTGCATGATCCTTTTTTTAACGTGTCTTTGTTTAGAGTAGAGTTATGTTCTGGTCACTAGGGATGACCAATCTAAAAAATAAAATAAAAAATTATAATTTCCATAAATATTTTTTTAAGAAAACTCAGTTTTTGGTAAATCTTGCATTGGAGGGATACATTTATACAGGTTTGAACAATGGGGACAATTGGGGATCAACTTTTTTTTTATAATATCAAAAGCTCTCGACTTATTTCAGTGTATTTTCTATTAAACCATAAAAAAGGTACCCCAGACTCACTGCCTATTTGCGTTTTGGGATGATCATTGAATATATGCATTGTACTGGCAAACTGAAAATCCCGTAAGTTTGAACATGTGGCTGGATGACAGAGCCCTTGCTATGACCACCTATATGGTTCTAACATATTTAACACAGAGCTTTTCTTGTTTAATACTAGGCGTATGAAAGCATAGCACTCCTTCATACTCCTACTCTACTACTAGTATTAGTGTTGTAAAAAGGACATATATCTTCCAAAAAGGGCAGATGAAAGTAAGTGGAGCTAGAGGGACAATAATGGCACTCTTTTACTCAAAGAGAAATAGGTTCACCTGGATTGTGTAACCTGGTGTGTTTCTCACTAGGAATGTATGGAAAGTACATGCTGATATGACAGCATGATAAAGGGGGCTTGACAATTGTGGAGCATCAGGAATGTGGTACAAGTAACAACCACATTGGAGCATCTGTGGTCCATTCCCTACCGCACGCCAAACTATTATATGCTAAATACATTAAACAGTTTACCTACATGGCCTAAGTTTAGCATGGCACAATATTCTCAAAGTAAATACAAAGAGACCATAATATATTTTAATCAGTGTAAATGTATAGTCTATCATCAAACTGCCAGTCCATTGGGTAACACATAGTAGCAGCTGTGTGCCTACAGGCATAACTGTACCTAATTAATCCCACTGAAATCCATTTACCTTCCAGGAACACTTGCTCGGTTGTAAACACTTGTTTATGTTTTAAGTATTGTCTGAAAAGCCAGCAAGGCCTAAAAAGGGATCTTGGAGCAAATAAAAAGAAAGTCCTATGTTTTAAAAATAGAAACAAAGTTCCGTATTTATTGCCTCCATCATCCATGGTCTAAATATTTAATACATTTATATGATTAACATTTAATATCTATGTCTTACACAGGTGACCATTACTTTGATTGCCTGTTCAGTATGAGTAAGATTGATTAAAATACCGTGAAGGAGTTTAAGCATGAACGGGATAGGCGTAAGGCTGTCCTAGATATAAGATAAGGGCAGGCACTAATGAAAGTATTAGGCAGACTAGATGGGCCGAATGGTTCTTATCTGCCAACACATTATATCTTTCTAAAGGATAACAGTAGGCAACAAAAAAACTTCTGTTTAATTTGAAGTGAGGAAAATGTAAATAAAATCTACTGTATGCATCAGTCTGTAACTTGGTATGTAGTCTCCGTCTATGCTCTGTACCAAGCGCTATGTAAATTGTTAGCTTCACATAAATAAATGTAATGTAAATAAAGTACCTAATTGAGTCCTCTTTGTATAGCATTATGAGGAGGCTGACATGTTGTTCAGTATCTTGGTTCAGATTTCCTTCCTCATACATTACTGCCACTAATGTTAGAGAGGTCTTTGTTTTCTTTCACAAGAACACAATGGTAAAGAGGGCTTTGTGTTTGGCCCTGTATCACCCAGACATTGTGTTTACTGTGCATGTATAGCATGAAAATGATTTGAAAATTGAAAATGATCTATACATTGTATCATCAAAACTGCAGGCAAATGCCCAAATTACGAGATTTTTTTAAAAATGTGTCTGTGGAGTCTCCTGCTTATGACATCACCTATGGCACAGTATGCAAATGAACTGATTTTCAATGGGAAAAAAAACAATAATGTACAGGTGATACAGTCCCTTTAAAATATTTTGTAAACTTGATGCAATCTTTCAGTTAAACACAAGTTATATTGTTGCCTACAGTTGTCCTTTAAAGATAAATTAGCATTAATTCAATACCAGAATAAAATCCTGGGAGTATTTTTTTTGACTATAATAAAACTGTCTGTAAATTGTTTAATATAAGGAGCACTGGGGTATTTCCTGTGTAAGGAATTGTTTTTTTTTTCCTTTGTAACCCTTTGAATGCCATATTCTGTAAACATCTGTATTAACAGGAGAGACTGATTATACAGGCCTGCACATGTTTTTTATATTTAGTTTAAAATAGTCTCTTCTTGACCCCTCAGACAATTAGTTGCTGCTGCTGGTTGAAGCTGTCTATTGGATATTGTCAGCAACAGCAATTTCTCATTCTTAAGTATCTACTTCCTTTTTATTCCTTACTCACCAGGACCCTTCAAGTCAGACAGATGTTGATTTCGTCCACCGAATTGTTATATTCTATTCATCAGCATTTCTGGTCTGGAATTTTTTTTCTTCTTCTCAGAAATAGTTTATCCCTCTATCTGGTTCTCATTCTGGGTCAACCTTACCCTCTTCAGGATAAAAAAGAAATGTTACCCTTTTGTTTATTATTGTACAGGTTAACCTCATCTGTCAGTAGAAAGGTTTATTATTGTTTGTCTTAGCAGATTCATTTAAAAGAAAAGTATTTTCACACTTGTTTGACTGTTATGGGTCTGATTGGTTTCTTTTAATTTGACCCTGCCATTCCCTGATGTCAGGCATGCTGTAAATAGGTAAAAATCAAAATTGTGACAAAAAAAATTGATGTCTGATGTATAGATCAAACTATAAACTTGGAAACTCTGTGTATGTGTGTGCATATATATCCCATAATGCATCACCAGCGATCTCCTGTTACTTTGTGCATGCCTATTTATTTCTCTTATCTATCTTTTAAATGGAATTCTGGGAACTACGGTTTCTTGTTATAATTGCTGTGCCTTTTTTTTGGCTGGAGGCAGTATTTCTCTGCGAGTTACACCTGCTTATCTGGTTGTAACTATGACACACCTTGTCAGTTATTAATGTAGAAAGGAAACACAATATCCTTTATGCGTGTGTTAAAAGAAGAAAACTTGCTGGTGTTATTTTTTCCAGCACTGTGTAAAAAAAAAACCCGCGAAAAAAAAACAACTATATGTTAAATTTATTTATTCTAAAAAGAAATTCCACCACTTGGAAATCTGAGTGCAGGCATGGCACCGAAATGAAGATTTGCTGGTCAGCGGCAGACACACTTGTATATACTTGGTGAAGCTTTATTCCGTTAAATATAGAACATGCCAGCAAAGCGGAGTGGACAAAGAGAAGTCTTACTCCTAGGCATATGCGTTTTGCATTAGCTGTGCTGTTGTTACCTGTTACCTGTGAGAAAATCCTGATAACCTTGACTTAACATGGATCATTTTTCCTAAACATTGTCTATACTGTTAATATTCAGTATTCATTTTCAATTATTTCTTTGTTCACAGAATTGCAAGTAAATACATCCATTAAAAGAAGACACATTTTAAATTTTTCTGTGGAGTCTCCTATTGATGACATCACCTTGTGACTTGAAATTTACATATTTCCTATGTACAATAGATCAGATGTTGTCATAAACAGGAGACGTAACAGACTCATTTCAAATAAATTTTCTTTTTATTCATGCATACAATTTTGGTAACATGATAAAGAGATCATTTTTATTTTCTATATTCAGTATATACTCGGTGCTTTGGTGTTAGTCCCTTTAAAGGACATTTAAACTTTTTTTTAACCCTTGCATCCTTTCTTAAAGGAAGCAAGGGTTAAACAGCACAGGGGTAATTATATACACAGGGTGTGAGAAACACAGTAGCTTCTTACAGAAAACTGATAGTTCTATTTCTTTCAACAACAAAAATATCCTGCCGATTATACTTTACCTAGGATTTCAATTTAATTTGGCCCACGAAGAGTTAAATTCCAAATCTGTGTCTTTATGTCAAATACAGAGTATTGTTTTGACCATAAGAAAATAATATTTTAGGCAACTGTTCTTCAGTGGTGAAAAAAAAAAAAACTTTTGACAAGAAAATTATAGCATTGGTGCTAGTTGCAGGGTTTATATAATGTTCCAGTAACGGATGGTCACATTTTGTGAAATGCTCATTTAATCAAGTCTCGAATGCTGGTGAAATTGTTGCTAATAACTCATACATAAAGTAAAAGATTATAATTTGCATGTCAAGGTCATTAAATCCCTTGGGCCAACTTGTCACCAGCATTTCTGCTAATGTCTTCTATCTGACAATCAAGTGCATTTTTCGGTCTTTTGTCCTGTTTAGGCTCCTAGTAGTTTTACAAGGGATAGGTCAGATTACAACAGCAAGACCAGAATCCTTGGTAATAGGCTGGGTACTTCGTGTAATGTGACCCTCCAGAAAATAAGAAGTGCTCTGGTCATTTCCTGGAGATATTAAAAATCTATATTCTTAGCATCAATTGACCAAATTATACTTCAGACTAAATATGATACCTTTATTGAATTTTTAATTGAACATTACAATTTTTTAGCCTCCTCATTTACTATTGTATCAGTTAAATTCTTATATGTTATTATAATATATTGTTTTAACAGTGCAAACCACATGATACAACTGTACTTTAGAAAGTGGTTTTGTCAACTCAGGCCTCTTCAGGTGCGAGGCAATCACTCAGTCCACCCCAGTAACATTTAAACTACATACATTTGCTTAATTAAAAATGTAAATATCCGATATATCATTAAATATCGGTGCAGCCTGTAATTAGGGTTTACATTTTCAGGATGGACGAATGGGGAGAAAAATATTCTTTGCGTGTTCAAGTCAGTCTGTTCGCACTACCAGGCTATTAAGCAGAGTGCTTTGGAGCTGAAGTACAAGATAATGGGGGACTGTATTAGAAGACGGACCGTGCTACCCTCAGAACTCCAAGTGCTCTGCTTAACCTGCTCCGTCTGCTCGCCCACTGGAAGTGAGTTAAGCACTCTGAGAATATATTTTCTCCCCACTCTGCCATTCTGAATTTTCCAGATTATAGGCTGCACCTTTAGGCATTCCCTTAATTTAAATTGTTAAATTAGGGGTGCGGCTTATACTCGTGTCAATTAGGTACACGTTATGTTAGCAGAACTATAAGCGAAAGGATTAATTAAGAAAAAAATGTGTTTTACACATGTCTATAGTGTCTTCTCTTTATGACATCTCCTTGTGGTTTGATTAGCAAATTACACATTTTAAAATGAAAGTATTTCATTAGCAATTCTCTATATGTTTAGTATTAACAATGTTTAGCTGATGCAGACCCTGTAACTGTTTTTATATTCTCTGTTGTATCTTAGTTTCTTAATATTGCTTCATAAATTACAGCACAAAGTCTTTCTATACTGTAGAGCAGGGGTCTCCAACCTGCAGCCCTCCAGGTGTTGCAGTACTACATTTCCCATACTCCTCTGCCAGCCTACTAGATGAAAGTGCATTATGGGTGATGCAGTTCATCAGCAGCTGGCGGGATCGCAGGTTGGAGACCCGTGCTGTAGAGGACAATTAAATTGCATGTTGAGGCAATACCATAATGCAAAATCTCTCTGCAACACATGTATTATCCCCTGAGCAATATCAGTTACATAATACATTTAATTGTAGTAAACAATGTGCTACATGCAGCCTGTGTGTATCTATGTGTGAGTAAGGTTGCCACCTTTTCTACAAAAAAAAAATACCGGCCTATAGACTTAACACTGGCCACAAGCCAATTTTTTTTACCTGCCTGCCGGTAAAATGTGGGCCAGGTGGCAACCCTATGTGTAGGGTTGCCACTTTTTCTTCAAAAAAAATACTGGCCGTGGTACTGTCTCCATAGACTTAACATTGGCCTGGTGCCAATTTTTTACCGGCCTGCCGGTAAAATACCGGCCAGGTGGCAACCTTACCTATGTGTAAGTGGTGCTTTCACATAGCATGTGGTGATTAACAGACACTGCCTGGCTTGGTCTGTCAAAAAAAATAATGCATGCAATCTTTATTTATAAACCTTTTGTGATTGCGGGGACACAAGGCTCTTTGATGACTCCCATTGAAACCTAGTGCCCCTGAACAGACTAAGGGGGGAGATGCTCATAAATGGGGAAGTGAGGTTACAAATGTAACACTAGTTATATAGTCTTTTTGTTATTAGTAATACAAACCAAAGTCATGTAGGGAATCTGAAGTAATTAGTGCAGCCAAGCATTGGCGTATTTAGATTTGATACCTGATACCTCAGATGGATAGCTCTGCGGTGGAGTCACGCTTTAACTCTCCTGATAATAGTACATGAGGGAAGATAGCTGGTTTAATGGGGCTTATTATTATTTATTTTGTTTTAAAGGAGAATATAACTTAGCGTGTTATTTATCATACAACATGTCATAGGGATAACAATTTGCTTCTCTGTTCCAAATTGCAATCATTTTTTCTCCATGGATAAACAAGTTGTAAATAGTAATGTTGATTTGATCATTTGTAACCTCTCGCAGAATAGGGAGGACTCACACGTGAATGATAAAGGTCAGGCGTTAATAGCGGAGTTGGTGAGATAGTCAAGTTGGAGGAACTTTTCCAACTTTATGCTTTGTTTATTTTTGCAGTTCACATGTTAGTGAATATGCCTGTCTGGTTAGTAAGTGTACTGCCTTATACAGTGGTTTAACTCTTTGGAGGCACAGTTACCATTATGTGAGAAGCAGAGCAATGTATATGAACATCCAAGTCTTAGTTCCTCTTCCTATTCAACATCTTCCTCATGATCGTGATGTTTGTTGACAGTGGTCACAGAATCTATTGGTCCTTTTTTTTAGAGAGTAACCAGACCTCTTTCCACTTGCTCCCTAACAAGGATCTGAAACGTTGTAAATGCAGTATTACTGAAATGTAAAGTTTTTTTTTTTTTTTTTTTATTGTAACTAACTGATAGAAAAAAACCTTGGTTGGAGTGATTTCATTGTTGAAGACGGCAACTTTTAAATAATAATACATTTATGCTCTGCTTCACAGGTTCACGTCTTCGCCAAGAAGATTTCCCACCTCGAATTATAGAACATCCCTCAGATCTAATTGTCTCCAAAGGTGAACCAGCCACCCTAAACTGCAAGGCAGAAGGCAGGCCGACACCTACGATCGAATGGTACAAAGGAGGAGACAGAGTAGAGACGGACAAAGATGACCCCAGGTCCCATAGAATGTTGTTGCCGAGTGGATCTCTATTTTTTTTACGCATTGTACATGGACGTAAGAGTAGACCGGATGAAGGTGTTTATGTCTGTGTTGCGAGGAACTACCTCGGAGAAGCAGTGAGCCACAATGCATCGCTGGAAGTAGCCAGTAAGTGAAACAATATGTGTTTATCTTTCTTCAGATAATGGTTGATCTTTGTATTAAAACCAACTCTTACTGTCACATGTAGTTGGGCTCATTCTTTCAACTACATGCTGAGGAGTTAACCTTTCTGTCAATATGCTGATTCTGAAAGCGATAAAGATGATCATCCTGAGGAATTGTTTTGACAAGGAGCGGGTGGCTCAGTCTCTGTTCCCCATTGAACAAAAGGCCTTGAATACTTGGTGAATGGAACGAAATGAGCACCGATTAGCCAAATATAAGCATTTTTGAAAAAACTGTGTAGTCTGGTAGATTTCTACAGAGATGTACAAAAATGTATCCTGGTTAAAATAGCTGAGTGCCTGAGTGTTCTAACAGTAGATTGGTAGTAAGTTGGCCTCGGAGGACCACAGTGCTTAAAAATAGCAGCAAAACAGTCAGTGTCTCTGTGGATGTTTTATATGAATCTTCAAAAAAGCTGTGATTTTTATGAACTGTTGAACTCCGAAAACGTCGTACTACCAGCTGTCCTGAGGTGCCCTGACAATTAATTAAATAACCCGCAATCTACTTTTTCGATTTCTGAAGCATACAAACAAGATGTAGCCTAAAATGACTGTCAATAAGCTTAATTCGTATTTAACTTAAAAAACAGCATAAAGTATAGCTGCAAATTTAATTAGCAGTACATACTTATAAATAGTGCAACACTCAGCAGCGTTTAATGTATGAATGTTGTATAAAGATATATATTACAACTCTTCACTGCTAAGCAAGCATAAGGATGTGAGAAAATGTTCTTTCATATTGCAGAAGTTTACATTTTAGATTCCATTTAACCCTTTTCATATCCACCCCACAATGCTATGCATTTCCACTGACACATGACGCAGGGTCAGAAGAATCCGTATTCACAAAGCTATTCACTTTACTATATGGTGAAATTATAGGTTGTCCACATGGGTAGAATATCATCACAAGGCATCCCATTCAGTCTCTGCCGTAATAATATCATGTTTATATGGAACAGAAGTCTCTGGCGTATTTGGTAACTGTCACTTGAATACGTGAATATGATAGGCTGTAGAAGTAATGTAATCTTCCCCAGATGCCAAACAAACTAAGCTGGCCTATGCTCTTGAATCAAATAAGAGTTATGGTCGGTATACTATCTTTCCACCGATGGTTTAACATGGTTGTTAATTAATTATGCTCCTGGATGAAGGTGTCTATGTCTAATTTTGTTTTAGTTACATTCCGAACCACATGATGAATCCTATTTAGGACACTCATATCTGCCAACATTGCAGTATATCACTTGCCCATGCGAGATTAACCTCTAATCTACCCAGTAGAACACTTAATATTGTGTAGATGCCCTTTTGACGCCAAAACAGCCCTGACCTGTGGAGGCATGGACTCCACTAGACCTCTGAAGGTGTGCTGTGATATCTGGCTCCAAGACTTTAGCAGCAGATCCTTTAAGTCTTGTAAGTTGTGAGGTGGATCGGACTTGTTTGTCCAGCACATCCCACAGATGCTCGATTGGATTGAGAGCTGATAAATTTGGAGGCCAAGTCAACACCTTGAACACGTTTTTGTGATCCTCAAACTATTCCTGAAGCATTTTTGCAGGATGTATTATCTTGCTTAAAGAGGTCAATGCCATCAGGGAATACTTTTTCCATGACAGGGTGTACAATAGTAAGGTAGGTGGTACGTGTCAAAGTAACATCCACATGAATGGAAGGACCCAAGCATTCCCAGCAGAACATTGTTCAAAGCATTACTCTGCCTCCACCAACTTGCCACCTGTCAGTGGTCATAATGTTATGGCTGATCCGTGTATGTCTGTTAAAAACAGCACTGCTTGGGCACAGTGACTAATTTTACTTCACATTACCTAAAAAGAACAGTCAAATCTGGAACTGTTGGCAGCTATGTACCCTTCCACCATCCATTCACTGTTAAAGTAATGTTTGGCCTACATAATTTAAACCTTACCAAATGCATCCAAGTTTTAGGGTGCAGCTTTTAATAAATGGGCCCTATAATATGGAGAATACCGGATTATTATTATCTCACAATACACATATATATTATATACATAAAGATGAAAAACACAGTGAAATACAACAGTGCTTTGCATCATAATGTTCTCAATTGACTAGGCTAATCAGCAAGCACCATACGCCATGAGCTGACTGTATGTTTTGGCAGTGGTCAGTGTTATTATTGGGTTTGTTAAACCAAACAAAATGTATTCTGTATATGTGTCTGCTGATATGAGTCATATTTCAGTAGTTTGGTTGCCAGATTAGAGTCTTAGACATAGATTAGTAGTTAAATGGATATTAATGTTTTCAAAAATAAATTCTCATTTCCTTGCATTATAAGATATGAACAGAGCACTGTACCTACTGTGAGACAGGAAACATTTCAAAAATACAGAGTTCCAATAATCTTCTCTAGCATAGAGAGTTAAGTGACCCTATATCTATACACTGTGTGGGGTTAAACCTGGGGATATTCTCCTGCAACAAGAACAGAGTTTTCCCTGCTTAATACATTGTTAAAAACAAATGGGGTTTTTGAGATTTAACTATAGATTATCCATTGTCAGCTGAGAACTTGCAGCAGGAGAAACTCACCAAGTTTGTGACTGGACGATGTACAATTGAGTCAGCAAGATGAAACATTCATCTCACCTCAACTCACTTTCAGTGAATTGTTTCGACTGTCACTTTAAAACAGTGGGTAGAGTTATAATAAAACAATATTTTTAATTTTCAAATAATTTTGTTTCCTTAAATAAACAATAACAGATAATGTATACTAGCAGCTAGATAATATATATATTTCTAAAGCAACTTTTTTAGACTATTCTAGAATAGATACATATTTGCTTTGTGCCTAATTTCTTATTTATTGTAAAACATAAACCTCGTTTGATCCTGGATTTTCTTTCATATAGAGTAGCCTTATATCTGTCTTGAGCATTTTTGAATTCCCTTACTGTAGTAGCCTCCTGTCTCCCTGCTGGGATGCTATTCCATGAATTTAACACTCTTCACCTTTTCGTGAAGAAATACTTCCTGACACTTCCCTCGAGTCTGCCAACTTCTAGTTTCCGAACATGACCTCCCCCTCTATCACTTCTCTTTGTCTGAAACATGCTTCTCCTGGACTTAATTTATCAATAGTGTATTCATCTCACTGTATGTAACATTATAGCAGTACTAAGACCATGAGGTCAGATATATCAAACCGAGATAATGTGCACTACACACAGTTTGTTGTTAATACCCATTGACTTACATGGATCCTGTGTTTGTATATTTGTCTGTGGAATATAAATTTAACTTGTTAACTGTTCAAATATATTACTTAATTCCTTTAAACTATTGTGAGAATACTATTAAAAGTTTAAATGAGGGTGAGTTAGATGAGAAATTGTAAAGGGTCTGTTCCACCTTGCTTATTCTGTGTATGACATTTCTCCAGGCCCGGTCTAACCAGTGCTTGCATTACTGTTTATTAAACATCTATGCCCCGTGTATGAGACCAGCGCCAGCATTTACTAGAATATTATTAATGATCAAGTAAGCTGACATTTTTAAACATCACTTTGAAAAGAGTATAAGATAGTGGTAGCTAAAGTGAATCCTGGAGCTGTTTATGTTACTTTAACACTAGCAGTTTGTTAATCTGTGACAGTACAAATGTCTGTAAGGGATCTGGAAGATAAATCATCCTGTATAAACATTAGGTAAAAGGGTCAGTAATAGACACGTAGGTTTATCTTTGGAAATGTACACTGGGATAGCCCTCTGGATTTTCTTTCTAATAAAATTTTATGCTTTAAGGCCGGATGGATTATTTGAAGTACAACATTACCAGAGCTGGATTTAAGACTCCATAAATAAAGACACTCTCTCTTCCACCTCCTAGAAAGTATTGATTTAAAATGTTATGTAGGATAGAGCACTGGGGAAAAAAAGTACATGGGATTTGCACCATTATAGACCAGAAGTGAAAATAAATAAATAAACAGAGTTTGGTTGAAAGTGGACAGACCTATTGATATAAGCTGATCTATGAGATAGCCTTCAAGTCCCCGGCCCTAATGGACCCCATAAAAAAAGTGGTGCTCTAGAAGAATAACATGTCTGAATTATTAGCATACATGGGAACATAGGTAGCCCTGTGGAGGTTGAGGCTCCTAGGCTCTCTAGTTAGAGCAGGCGGGGGAACCTGCGGCCCCCCAGATGTGGCTGGACTACATTTGGGTGAAAAAGAATTATGGGAGATGTAGTTCATCAGCAGCTGGACAGCCGCAGGTCCCCCACCCCTGAGGCATCTTGAGGGGGTGCAGTTTACGATACTATGTGTATCATATACTTATAGTTTCGAAATCTCCATGGGTATTGCACACTATCTCCAAGTATATTGCACAGTAGCAAGAGGCGTTAGCAAAACTGAGGCAACGCATGCACAAGATGGCGGCAGATAGTCAGGGCACCTATAAGAGTAAGTCTGCACCCTGATATTGCAAAATGGAAACTTCATATCAATGCATAATTGTAATCACAAGCACTGCCCATAGGGTTGCCACTTTTTCCTCAAAAAAATACCGGCCTTAGCACTGTCTCCATAGACTTAACATTGGTCTGATGCCAATTTTTTACCGGCCTGCTGGTAAAATACCGGCCAGGTGGCAACCCTAACTGCCCATAATCTATTCAGACAGTACAGTTGTCCTTTATCATTGCAATCTCTTTGGTTCATGGAACTGTAACACTAAGGAGCAGCAATACAATAGATATTCCTGTTACTTATAACAGCACCTGTTATAAAACATCAATGAGAAATATTACAGAAAGTGAATGTTGTCATTCAGTTTAATTGAATACATTATTTTGCTAATTGCATTCAGATGTGTTCAACGTATTTATAGCTGTCAAACTGGTTTAGTTTACCTAGATTCGTGTTTATAACTAATTATGTGGAGGTGGACGGAGATCACAGCAACCAACAAACTCATGCTTCTTCCAACAATTCCTTTGTATTATTTTTTTTCCTATATACATGTAGTTGTGTGCTAGTGCCATATGGTTTAATGATATGAAAGTCACATTTGCGGCTCTTTTTTAAATATTTTGGATAAAATATGTTTTTAGAACAATATATTTTTTTTATTTCTGAAAATCACAAAATCTACACGTTGGATTTTTACTCTACGGCTAACCCTAAGCTTTTTATTTTGACTTGCCGGTCTAATATGAGTGGCCCTAGTATAAGGATAAAACTGGCTTGTACTTTTTAAGGTACATGCCAATTTATTCTCTGACCTGCTGCCATGAATGTTCCTTAGGAAGCATTAAGGCTCTGACTGTCGCCGACAGTCTGTCACAGCTAGCACAGTGAGCGCTCTCAGTTTTCACATGCCGCTAACAAGAGTCGATCGTAAAAAAGGTCCCATTTTTGGGCGGCACATTAAAACGAAGGAATCTCTCTACACTAGCAGAGAGAGACTGTCAGCCCCGACAAAAAACGTTCAGACGGGTGGGATTGACAATGGCAGTGTGCGCCAGCATCAGAAGAGCTCTGCCTCATCTGGGAGGCAGAGCTCAAGAGTAAATCTGTGAGTATCCCAAGTGCTTACTCCTGAGTAATGGCACTAAGTTTTTTTTTTTTTTTTTAGTTTTGCTTCTATTAATGAAGCAAACTTTAAAAAACAAAGTTTAGTGCTACTTTAAATGTAGCTCTTGTGACAAACTTACTTTCCTGTGTGTGTTTGTCCGGGATCTTTTTGGCAACCGCACAGCCCTCTAGGGTAAGAAAACCAGGTCCAGACAAAGTCCAGTTTCAAAAAGGCCTCTGGCCTGTTTATTTTCTGTTGTTTTAAGCAGTCACAGGATACAAAAAAACCCAGCAACCTTCTCTTTCCACAAAGCACTTCCTGTCTCCTCCCTCTGCTTTAACTGCAGTTATATAGCTGCTCACAGCCCCTACAGGTGAGCTAATTACCTCGTTAGGCAGTGAGCCAGAACTCTTTACAAAACCTGGGCTGGACTCATGCACAACCACTCTGACAGTGGGTGGAGAATCGGCCCACCCTGCTCTTCCGAATACTCCACCCCAGGGACCCAAAATAACAACAGAGAAAAAAGCCTACATTTAAACTTAACTTTCCCTGGGGCTGCATGTGTTTACCCACATGTCAGGATAGTGGCTGTGCAAAAGTCTGGGTGCCAGATATACACCCCTGACCACCATCCCCAACACTCTGTTACACTCTTTAATGGCTATTAGTGGCGTCAGTTATCCATGTTTTATTTTTATTCATTATTATTTTCAGAAAAGCGTCAAAAAACACAATAGATTACGGATAGATTACTCCAACCCAGATAAAAAAAAAATAGAAATATTACACACATACATTCATGCACATCATTTATTTTTGTTATCAATATAAACAACACATCACTTATCATGGATTAAGTGTCTACAAGACGTGTGTAGAAATATAAAAAGTATATATATATATATATATATATAAAAATATAGATAATATTATTAGTAACATTACTTGTTTTTTGAGCAACTGTAGCATCCCCATAGTTAAATGCCTTCTTGTTATTATTATTATCATCATTATTATTATTATCATCATTATCAATATTTTCTATTGTTTTATAATTTGGGGCGAAAGTGACTTTGGGAAAAGTGTTCTTTTTTTTTTTGTTGTTTTTTTTTAGCAACACAACAACAAATACATTCACAAGTAAAATAAATATTGTGCAGACAAGGTCTATTTATTGGTAGGTAATAACTTGATATTGGGCTGTCTCCCTCTATTCCCATAGAGATAGCAGCTCCTCAGCATCATCAGTTAAGCAGCTCTCTGTCAGCATATGGCGACTGCTCTCTCAATTTAAGCTCTATCCTCCGGAGAAAGGAAAAATCCCCACTGACCTGTCAGACATCTGCTGGTTCTCTTAACTGCAACACCACAAGGATGGATAATGATATTTTCCCTGTGATTAAAAGAGCAGGATCTAGAGAAAGCCCCTGGCTGGGGTCTGATTAATCAAACTACTAAACCTACATAGATTCCCAGAAAATGATAGAAAACCTTCAGAACTTTTATTCCACTACCACACCACACACATACATTTATTTATGGCTGTGGCCTACTATTTTGAGCTGTTATTCTATGTATTGAGCAACATTTTGTTCAACAAAAACATGTCACATGTATTGACAGGCAGAAGGGGGTTATGGCTGAGCGTGAGGGAGTTGTAGTCCATTTGTAGCTAATGCTATGGTCAGCTGTGTAAGGTGACAGCTTGGTACACAGCAGCTGTGATTTACTCCCACGGTTGCCTTTCCTGTCCCATAACGAGCCGCTGAGATTGATGGGAGTTGTAGTTCATAGCAGTTGGATTGCCAGGTTATTTTTTAGGTTTCATGGGAAGTGTTACATTTACCCCTACTTAAAAAAAAACAAAAAAACATTAAAAAAAATGTAACGCCATATTTGTATTAGTTAACTGAACGTGCTTTGGTAGAAAATACTGGATTTGAATGTTTTAGTAATCTGCAATCCCATTTAATTTTGGAAGCGTTTCTTTTTAATTCAGTAAATCACAGAAGCACATGTCAGAGAACAGAAGGGAAGGGGGGAGACAAACAAGTGCCAGTCCATGGGATATTCTGATTACCTTGAACTGTGGAGGTAACCTGTCGTCAGCAGGAATCGTTTTGGTTATATGACCCCTGTATGCTAATCAAATGATGGATTGGAAAAAAAGGCTTCATGATCAGTGAGGCACATTAACATGTGAAGCTTTGCTAAATGATGCACTTCATGTGCATAATTCAGGCATGGAGAGCGTTCTCTAGAGCAGGGGTTCTCACCACCGGTCCTCAGACATGCCTGATAACTCTTCCTGCACCCAGGTGAAATAAATAGGTATGCCAGTGCTCAACCAGGTATACTATTAAAGGGACAAAGACACCAAAATATTAGTTGAATAGTGAATGTAAGGAATGAAAAATTTACTTTATCTGAAAATCACAAATTAAAATTGTTCTTGGATATGTTATACTGCTACTGTATTCTTACAAGTTATTTTCAGTATTGAACTTTATACTGAGGAGCTGTGCATGAGTGGTTATCTTGCTCTGCATCTTTATCCCGGACTGTGTGTAAAGGCTATTTAGTACAGCAGCCATTTGTTAAGTGGATATAGAGGTTAAAACGGTAATCATTGTTAATCTTATTGGCATATGCCTACCCAGAATCCTTTGCGGTGGTGGTAGCACTGCTAGCCCCATACCGTTCAAGTTATTTTCAACACATTAAGTATTACGATTTACTCTGTACCAGGCAGCTGATACAATGGCAAGTACGTTTTTACATACATTAAAGTGCTAAAAATGATAATTCCGTTTCTTCTGCCTCCGGGTTTGCCAAAATGCAACCTAATCTGTGCAGATCATTATTTTATAAATAATTATAATGGTAGATTTCCCCATACATATCGCTGTGCTCCCACAATGCACAGCTGTGCTCATTTCTATCTGGGATTAAGCTGAATGTGTTGGGAAGAGAAGTTATTTAAGAATAACTCTGCAGGATTAGAATGTAATGTTGCTCCTTTAGAATCTTCTGATAAGCCCTCACCTTGAATATGCAGTCGGAATCTGAGCACCCGCGAGTAAGAAAAACATTATGGAAATAGAATGGAAATTCCACAGTCTTTCTGAAGAGGTTTATTTTCTACTAAGTAAGCTTTATCGCTCTTCACCTTTTAACCTCTCAGTTTCCATTTAAATGGAGTATTTCAAACGCTCCGAAATGTACTTCTGACTCATGGAACCATCCAAAAATGGCATATTCTGTTCATTTAATTTGCAATTTAAACAAACCTTACTTCATAAGTATTCAAATAAGGTGATAAAGATCTCTAACCAAGACGGTGACTCATGATTACTTTTAATCTAGATCTTGTGGTCACTGATCTCATGGCTTGTAACAGACAAACAGAACAATACATTCATAATCAACTCATTACATTCCAAAGATAAATAGACAAATAGTCCTTCCTTTGATTCCCACATTTGGGTTTTCCAGTCAATAGATTTGCCAAATTGAACTTGCCTTTACTGAGTCATTGCTTGCCTGCAATTGTGTTAAATATCTCCTGATGCATGGAGTTTAGGGTGATATACTGTTTGACCTTGTGTTCAGGGCCACCATAAGGCCCAGTACTGAATGAACATCCTATCCTAACTTACAGCCTCAATTAGTCCATTTTCCTCTAAGAGTTCTTCTCTATGAGTTACCCTTCAGTTTACTACTGAAATCCAACCTAAACCTGGTTGTGCCCAATTGCTGCTTAAATAAGCTGCTTTAGTACGCTAATTTTTTAAATTTTAAACTATGTCTTTAAGAGCATACATATCTTAAAACACACAATCCTGCCGTTTACATGGTGAAGAGTGGTCATGGAGTGTCATGTGAGGTTAAGTGACCTATATTGGCTTGGCCACTCTCCTGTCACATCTCGGGTGGTGACTGTTGATAGGTATGCATTCTCCCCCCCTCCTATTCAATGCTTGCCTCCACCATTCATTGCTTCCTTCCCCCCTCTTAGCTTTCATTCCACAACAGGTAACGTTATGGCACTTCCAACTGGAGTCCACTCCACTGGCATCATTAAGACTGACAGAGAATCATAGAATATGCTGTTCCCCTAAACACCTGCAGTGCCAAGGTTATCCACCCCTGCTCTATATCAATTCAGTCTGCAAGCAACTCAGCCTACTATATATGGCATTAAAGAAACAAATTATTTTAAAACTTTAGTGGATCTTTAAATGCTTCACCAAATCAAAAATAGATCACATAGATGGCAGATAGATAGATTAATGTCGGCTGTGAAGTTGGATAAGGATCTCATTCATTTTGATTGTGCCTTGTAAGGAGTCTTATGATATATTTTGACCCTTTGGAGTGTATTGTGGTGTCTGGCATTGAGATTAAAGTTTAAAATACGACACTGTAGCTAATGCAATGTGAGAACAGAATTCTGTCAAGGAATTTGGAAACAAAGGGCTATTGTCAATTTAAAGAGAGATACCTACACTTAATTCTGGAAGGAAAAATGACAGAAAACAGAAGAGATATTAACAATTGTAACAGTCAATCACTAACATCCTTAAAGGAACAGTCAACACTGAATGTTATTTGAATTGGAATGTGGTGATGCTTCATGCATCGGTAGCATATAGCTTCTCTGAACATAATACTAGGTACTCCCTGGCTCCTGTCCTTTTAAAAACATTCGTATACAATGCATGTTAACCAGGGTTTTGTGCTGAACCTATTTATTTAGTAAATGCATTGGTGCATTATTATTATTATTACACGTGCACTGTTCTGCTGTCTGACTCTTTTATTGGGCTCATTCATTGAACCCATAACAGTTGCGCAGTTGGGGACATATTGCATCGTTGAGAAACATTACTTGATTTAAATAGTTCAGGACATACTTATGTTGCCAAAATCATGTTCTTTGTTGGGATAACTGTTGCTTTAAAAAAATTTTTTTTAGCAATGTAACCACAATACATAGTGTTACGCATCAGGTAGATTATACAGCAATTGTGAATAGATACAAAATATGTATTGGGTTGCAGGATACAGTCCATCAGACTAGAGGTATGTATAAGAAGAGAAAAACATATACAGCAGGACCAAATGACTATGGGTTGGCTCATCCTTCCATAATCACATCAGCGATTGGCCACTGAATTGCCACCATTTTGAGAGAAGGTTTGTGTTTATGGAGTCAAGTGCAGTTTAGAGCTAAAATATGTTACAGGGCCATCCCACCCGGACGTTCCACATACACATCTCAGTGTGTTTCAGTAACAGGCCTTTGCTTAGAAAGTGCTTGTTGAAATTAGTTGATTAGGGCATACGCTTGTATATGGTAATAATTATGCTTCATCAAACCGATATCTGGCATCAGGATTAGTTTCCCTTTGATCATGCAGGAGTTGGACCTGCTACTCACAGTGTTTATTCACTGTAAAATGGAAAAATCTGCTGACCCCATGAAGGGCAGGAAATGCAGGCAATGGTCACACATTGCCGCTTTCTGTATCATTGGATCTTAGAGTTGTGTGCTTTGGGGCATGCATGTAACCGCAAAGGATTCGGTCTATTCTTCAGCTCTGCAAGGGTCTGCTGAACTGTGGCGGATGTGACAACTGGATCTTTAGCAATCATTACTAGAATCAGCACATCTTTGGGAATGCTGTTCTTCTCCCCATCCCTAAGCACTGTGCCCAAATCATGATACCTTTTCTGCAACTTGCAGTTATTCCCATTATTTCAAGATTCTTTTTTCACTACTGCATATCATTTCCTTTGATTTTTTTTTTTATTCCCTCTTTTAAAATCTGCAGGTCTTGCTTTTGGCAGCTTTTAAAAATAATGCATAAAAAAAATATATATATATATTTTTCCATTTGGGTTTTTAATATTTATTTCAAATCCTCATTAATGGAAAACTGTAGCAAAACAATTAAGTTATGTTTAATTGAAAGATGTCATCAAGGCATTTTAAATAGAAATGCTTTAATGAAAGAATACAAATAAAGTACCTTATTGATCCATCTTTACTCCATATAGCTCTGCCTGGAGGCAGACATTTTGTTTATAATCTTTGGTCAGATGGGTCAGATCGCTGTTCATCTGAACCAATGTGAGTAGGGTTGCCACCTTTTCTTCAGAAAAATACCGGTGTTCTATCAAATTCCTCAAGCACAGGGGCAGTAGAATTTGCTCATTGCGCACCACAGCGCATGCGCACACAGGTAAGTATAAGCGGATTACTCATTATTGTCATTTACTAGCATAGCAAGCTATTGGTAAAACTTATATCACTTACATGCTACGCTAGTAAGTGGAAGACACACACGGGGAACAGAGGGGGACTTCTTGATGGGAGTTGTGACCGGCACCTTAGGCTCCTGTGTGTCCCCCTCTGTCCCCCGTGTGTGTCTTCCACTTACTAGCGTAGCATGTAAGTGATATAAGTTTTACCAGTTGCTTGCTACGCTTAGGGTTGCCACCTGGACGGTATTTTACCGGCAGGCCGGTAAAAAATTGGCTTCAAGCCAATGTTAAGTCTATGGAAACAGTAGCATGGCCGGTATTTTTCTGAAGAAAAGGTGGCAACCCTAGCTACGCTAGTAAATGACAATAATGAGTAATCCGCTTATACTTACCTGTCACCGCAGCTGATCCAGAGGGGGCGTGAGGCGGTGTGTGTCCCTCGCGCAGACGCACTTCTGCCAAAGTTACGGCTGATTGACAGCCGTAACTGTGTGCGCATGCGCTGTGGTGCGCAATGAGCAAATTCTACTGCCCCTGTGCTTGAGGAATTTGATAGAACACCGGCCTTTACCTGCCAGTAAAATACCGGTCAGGTGGCAACCCTAAATGTGAGTGAAGATCTGCACCAAGATTCTAAACAAAATGTCTGCCCCCTGAGAGAACTATATGGAGTAAAGAATGCTTATTAAGGCACTTAATTTGAATTTTTTCATTAATCATCTACACTTGATACAATATTTTAAACATAAGGTATTTTTTTTGCTATAGTACAAGTGTATTTGTTCCATGACAGTCTGCCTTCCCCACTCTAAGACTCTTCCTGGAGAACACTTTAAGAAATAACAAGAACTTAACTCTTTCACTGCCGAATGATCTCATATTGTGTGTTACACTTGACTCTCGTAACTCATGCCTTTCAAACAAAATGAAACCTTTGTTTGCTGAGCTCCGCTTTCTTCCTGTCAGTTATATTTGTTGTGACAGCATTTAACTGCCTAATATTTATTTTTGTTTCTTTCCAGAAGTGAATGAGATGTAATCTTGAAAAAATAGCTTTGCAGGGCAATTATTTCTTTCTAATATTATTTTAAGAGCAGTAGGTGTACGTACTGCCTTGTCTGTAAACTATAGACATTACTCAGACTGGAATACACATTAAAGAAAGACTAATCTATGGGGCTTATTCACTAAGCTGCCAACCGGTTCTGTGGCAACTAATTGTCTGGAAATTCGGCTTTTCTGACAGCTACTGCATGTCCATTAAGTGCTCCATGATAGCCTTTTTTACTTGAACTGACTATAATCTCTAAGGGTGTTGGCAAGTCTCATGTTAAAGGGCCAGTTCCACTTAAATGGATCTATTCACTAACTAGGTCGACTTTCAGTTTGAGACTAAGTCAAATGAGGCATTTTGCCTCCCATTACTTTCAATGTGGAGATTCAAACCTGTCAAACTCGGGGTGCCAAACTCTCAAAATGAAAGTCGAACTCCAACGTCGAAATGTATTGAATGGATCTAAAAACAATTCTCTTGGACAAGTGCTGCGGGGATGGGACACATCCGCTTCACCGATTCACCGCCGTCACCACACAACAGCTCATCGTAGGAGATTTAATCGCGGTACATTTCATCGCTAAAGGTAAGTTTTAATGTGTTAGAGTTAGAAGATAGAGTGTTACAATTAGAATTTTAGTATTGGGGTTTAGGGTGGTTAGAATTAGGGTTTAGGGGGTTAGAATTAGTTTTTAGGGTTCGGGGTTAATTTTAGTATTAGGGTTTAGGGGTTAATTTTAGTATTAGGGTTCGGGGGTTAGTTTTAGGGTTTAGGGGGTTAGTATTAGGGTTCAGGGGTTAGTATTAGGGTTTAGGGGGTTAGTATTAGGGTTTGGGGGTTCATTTTAGTATTGGGGTTTTGGGATTAATTTTAGTATTGGGGTTTTGGGGTTCATTTTAGTATTAGGGTTCGGGGGTTAGTTTTAGGGTTTAGGGGGTTAGTATTAGGGTTCGGGGGTTAGTATTAGGATTTAGGGGGTTAGTATTAGGGTTTGGGGTTTAATTTTAGTATTAGGGTTCGGGGGTTAGTTTTAGTATTGGGGTTTTGGGGTTCATTTTAGTATTAGGGTTTTGGGGGGGGCACTTTGGGGGGATTCATTTCAGCGCGGAACTGTCAGCTCTTACATAGCCGCGTCCGCGATGAAGCGTTATTCTTCATTGCTGACAGTTCAGCATTCTAACTGCCGCGCTGAACTGTCAGCGATGAAGTCGCTGCGGCGATGAAGTGTCCTAGACCCAAGTGCTGCATCATGTAAAAAAACGAAAAAGAAACGTTTCTGTTTATCAGTTTTTGTTTCCTCAACACTTCCTACCCCCCAAAAAATTAGATAAAGTGTAACAGATTTGTTGCTGTTGCTATGGCAACAGTCCTGACTATGTCACTAAACTTGGAGGACCCGATGACATTATTTTCTGTGCAGTAGAACTTCAATTTGTTAAAGTAAGTGCATTGCACAGATAGAGGGGACATGTACTTAATACAGACATGAACCAGATGGAACTGTTTATTGAAGGATTATAGACTTTTTAAACATAAGTCAAAGTTTTGCATACATTGTCCTTGTACTCTGTAGCTGCTGTTTTAAAGCATAGATTGGGAAAATAACCCCCCATTTATCACCTGATTGCTGATTATAGCCTCCAATGTAAGCAATATTACAAATTGACAGTGGTTTACCTACTGTGCCAGAAATATATGTTTTATAGTTACTGTTGAACAGAGTCCACTATGCTTTTTAATGCCAAATTAGTCCTTGGCCTTATCTTAAATCTAGGATAGCCCCATGCCTATCCCACACATTAAACTCCTTCACTGTGCTAATATCTACCACTTCTGCTGAAAGACTATTCCATGCACTACTCTCTCAGTACAGTAACTCTATCTACTTTATTTCTTTCGAGTGGCTTCCAAACTCTGTGGACAAGTCCATGTGGCCACAGGTTAGATTATAAGTGGATATTTGAAGGATTGGCCATAGTAGGTAGAAATGGATGGTTGGTGACATGATGTAACCATAGTGGTAATGCATTAATGGTGGGCAAACTTTTTCAGCACCAAACAGTAAACTGGGATGAATTGTCAATCATGTGGCATAGATCATGGGTCTAGGTAAATGGGAAAATCATTCTAATTCAGCTATTTTACAAATTAGTTATCAGTTCACCAAGGTTCACTGTCTGGTGAATACGATATGCAGTACATTGTGGCTGGAACAATAAGGGGTGCAGCAGTTGTGTTCCAGGCCAGTGCCGAATGGGAAACAATTATAGGACAAGTTGGGGGCACAGAAACAGTTTCTTACAATGTATAAAAAATATAAAAAACCTATGGTTGGGGTGCATGTACAAATGTTTTTTTTTTCTCAACAATATATGGATTTCTATATTCTATTACCTACTGATCTTCACATTAAGTCAGCAAATACAGTAGAGAACTGGCATTAGCCACTGACTGATGTATCAAATATACCAACACTAGTCTATTACTGTGCAAAAACAGATATCACCATGGAACCACTGAACAATATACCTATTTTTAAATCTGTTTACATTAGTAATTTTACTCCCTGGACTGAATCAGTGATGTTTACTGCTCAAGAAATACTCTCCTCCTGAGAGAAATTCTTACACAGGTGAATAAAAAGGCTATTAAAACTACACATGTGAAAATAAAGCCCTGCAGATTATTTAATTATTTTAGATTTAACCATTAAGAAGCACAAGCACACACCTCAGTGTTTATCTATCTATATATCTGTGTGACTATCTATCTATCTTTCTTTCTATCTATCTATCTATCTATCTATCATCTGTCTATTTATCTATCTATCTATATGTCTATCTATCTATCTATCTATCTATCTATCTATCTATCTATCATCTGTCTATCTGTCTATCTATCTATCTATCTATCTATCTATCTATCTATCTATCTATCTACCTATCTATTTATCTGTCTATCTATCTATCTATCTATCTATCTATCTATCTATCTATATGTCTGTCTATTTATCCATCTATCTAACTATTTATCTGTCTATCTATCTATCTATCTATTTATATATCCGTCTATTTTTCGCAAACCTTAGAAATACAGGGAGTGCAGAATTATTAGGCAAGTTGTATTTTTGAGGATTAATTTTATTATTGAACAACAACCATGTTCTCAATGAACCCAAAAAACTCAAAGCTGCAAATTTTTGGAAGTAGTTTTTAGTTTGTTTTTAGTTTTAGCTATTTTAGGGGGATATCTGTGTGTGCAGGTGACTATTACTGTGCATAATTATTAGGCAACTTAACAAAAAAAAAATATATACCCATTTCAATTATTTATTTTTACCAGTGAAACCAATATAACATCTCAACATTCACAAATATACATTTCTGACATTCAAAAACAAAACAAAAACAAATCAGTGACCAATATAGCCACCTTTCTTTGCAAGGACACTCAAAAGCCTGCCATCCATGGATTCTGTCAGTGTTTTGATCTGTTCACCATCAACATTGCGTGCAGCAGCAACCACAGCCTCCCAGACACTGTTCAGAGAGGTGTACTGTTTTCCCTCCTTGTAAATCTCACATTTGATGATGGACCACAGGTTCTCAATGGGGTTCAGATCAGGTGAACAAGGAGGCCATGTCATTAGATTTTCTTCTTTTATACCCTTTCTTGCCAGCCACGCTGTGGAGTACTTGGACGCGTGTGATAGAGCATTGTTCTGCATGAAAATCATGTTTTTCTTGAAGGATGCAGACTTCTTCCTGTACCACTGCTTGAAGAAGGTGTCTTCCAGGAACTGGCAGTAGGACTGGGAGTTGAGCTTGACTCCATCCTCAACCCGAAAAGGCCCCACAAGCTCATCTTTGATGATACCAGCCCAAACCAGTACTCCACCTCCACCTTGCTGGCGTCTGAGTCGGACTGGAGCTCTCTGCCTTTTACCAATCCAGCCACGGGCCCATCCATCTGGCCCATCAAGACTCACTCTCATTTCATCAGTCCATAAAACCTTAGAAAAATCAGTCTTGAGATATTTCTTGGCCCAGTCTTGACGTTTCAGCTTGTGTGTCTTGTTCAGTGGTGGTCGTCTTTCAGCCTTTCTTACCTTGGCCATGTCTCTGAGTATTGCACACCTTGTGCTTTTGGGCACTCCAGTGATGTTGCAGCTCTGAAATATGGCCAAACTGGTGGCATCGTGGCAGCTGCACGCTTGACTTTTCTCAGTTCATGGGCAGTTATTTTGCGCCTTGGTTTTTCCACACGCTTCTTGCGACCCTGTTGACTATTTTGAATGAAACGCTTGATTGTTCGATGATCACGCTTCAGAAGCTTTGCAATTTTAAGAGTGCTGCATCCCTCTGCAAGATATCTCACTATTTTTGACTTTTCTGAGCCTGTCAAGTCCTTCTTTTGACCCATTGTGCCAAAGGAAAGGAAGTTGCCTAATAATTATGCACACCTGATATAGGGTGTTGATGTCATTAGACCACACCCCTTCTCATTACAGAGATGCACATCACCTAATATGCTTAATTGGTAGTAGGTTTTCGAGCCTATACAGCTTAGAGTAAGACAACATGCATAAAGAGGATGATGTGGTCAAAATACTCATTTGCCTAATAATTCTGCACTCCCTGTATTGGAAATGTAGAATCCCCCAGTACTGCGTTCTTGTAATGTTAACCCCAAGTAGCATTACTTTTTTGACATTTGATAAAAAGAGGGTCCAGTGATATATCATGTCACTAAGATCATGCTAATTCAACTATGGCGGCCATTTTAGTAATCCAAGTGCATAAGATAGGTTGTATTTTGGTAAGAAACACATTTTGTTTACCTGAGATATTTTACTTGGCCAGGTTTGTCACTTTTCTGCTGCTTTAACCCCTTAGTGACAAGACATTTTCACCTTGACTTTCCCTTGGTGACAATGGCTGTTTTGACATTTCTAGGGTGTTTGTGTTTAGCTGTAATTGTTTTCTTTCTCACATACAGTACCCACACAAATTATATGTTGTTTTTATCGTAATAAGAAGGGCTTTCATTAGATACCATTATGTTCATCATATCTAATAATTTACTACAAAAAAAATCATAAAATATGATGAAAAATTTAAAAAAACCCACTTTTTCTAATTTTGACCTAAAATATAATTTACACAAATAAAATCATTAAAAAAGACCCCGTCTAAATAGTTTCTAAATGTTGTCCCGAGTTCAAAAATATGCATGTTTCCATATTTTTCGGTATTTTTTTTGCGAGTTATGGGGCAAAAACCAAAAATAGTGTTTTTTGTTTTTTTCCTATATTGATCTTTTGACCCCAACCCGAACCCAAAATTTAACCCTAACACTAAATTTAACCCCAACTCTAATCCTTATTATATCCCTTAATATTTTTTAACTTTAATTTAATTTTAACCCTATCCCTTATGCTAAAAAATATTTAATTTTAACCCTATAGGCTAATATAGCTAAATAACCTGTTTTTATTTAATTAAATATGTATTTTAATTATTTTCCATTGCAATGCTACTAAACTACCACTAGGGGTAGTCAAGTAGCATATTCAGAGCGACGGAAGTGAAGTTACTTTCACTTCCGAAGCTCAGACCGGCAGAGGACTTAGCCATATTGACGGAGCAGCATGCTCCGTCAATATGGCTCCCCACGATCGCTCCGTGGGGCGATCGTGGGGGTCCCAAAATAGAAATATCGGTGCTGGCTATTGCCTCGATGTCGAGGCAATAGACCAGCACTGTTAAAGCGGTTTTCGCGATCGTTGATCGCGAAAACCGCTTCATTCAATGCAGGACGTGCCAGGCACGTCCTTTGTCATTAAGGGAGATTCTCCCAGGACGTGCCTGGCACGTCCTTTGTCGGCAAGGGGTTAAAAGGACTGTATCACCTAAACATTGCTTGTGCTGTGAATATAGAGAATAAAATACGATTGAAAATGATCTAGGCTTTGTGTTTGCAGGATTGCAACCAAATGCCTAAATTAGGAGAAAATGTGTTTCAAATATACATGTGGAGTCTCCTGGTAATGGCATCATCACCTGTGGCTTGATATGTAAATTCCACATTTTCCATTGAAAACCAGCTCATTTGCATATCAATCCACAGGTGATGTCATAAGCATGAGACGCCACAGACTCGTTTAAAGCACAGATTTCTCCTAATTTAGGCATTTGCTTGCATTTTTGCTAATACAATGCATAGATCATTGTCATATTCTACACGTGCACATTAAAGCAATGTTTAGGTGATACAGTCCCTATAAGCAGCTGGTCTGGAGAGGAGCTCACATCTACGGATGAGTTAAAATGTTGTCTGAAGAAAAATAAATTGTATGAAAACGGTTCCATTGGTTCGGACAAGTTTCGGCTGACAACTATAGCCCTTTCCTTTCCATTTCCCTGTGTGTGGTGAACGCAGCACAGTATAAGTACATCCTAGCAAGCTTTGCATTTTCGTGCGCACGTCCCACAATAAATTGTAATTCATTTGATAAGCGTTTTCTCCAACTTGAGCTACTGCGTCCAATTCTATCATTTGGCTACACACAAATGTCAGAAATATAATGTGTTCATTCTTAGCACAGCACCACAAAAGGCCACTAATAAACGCTATTATACAGCCCCATCGTTGACATCTAGTGCGCAAAAAAGAAACTCGGATGACACTCTGCGCACCAAACAAATACATATTTATTGGTGCATCGAAAAAACACCAATGTAGCTTTTTTTGGATGTGCATGTGCCCTGATGAAGACCCCGTTTGTGAGGTCGCAACGTTGGCGGTTTTTTTTTTCATGTTCCAATACAGCTTTATTTGTTTGGCATGCAGAGTGCCATATTTTTTTTTTGCCTACCCTAATTTGTTGATGTTACAGTCCATTCTTCTGCTCTTGTACCCTACTGTAACTTTTTGCATACTATTTTAAAGAGTGCAAGTATACTACCTATTTGTTTCCAAGTTTTCTTGTAGTCACGTGTTTGTATTTTTTCAGCCAGGGTTTTGTATTGTGGTTGCTGTACTTATTTATTTTGTAACAGCAAAATCAAACAAACATTTTTATTACATTCATAGTCTTTTCTTACAGAAGAAATGTTGGGTTTTTTTTCAAATTGTTATTTTTTTGCTTTGTTCAAGAAAGGTATCTTAATTTATATCTGTAGCTACTTTGTGAAGATCTAAAACTGCCTTGTTTATCTGGAACAACCTGACAACAAATGTGTTTACAACTTAGCACATGGCCATCAAGGATTTGATTAGAGAGCAGGTAATTGGTGAAGTTTACGCAATGTGATTACCGCCTTTGAATTAAAAGTCAGGGTAGCAGAAGTAGAAAACATTACTTATTCTGCTTTCTTCATGTTTTTCTGCCCTTAGATGTTTTCATTTGCAGCATCACTTAGTGATGTTCAGAGGTTTTGTGTTAAATAAAATATATATTTTTAACAAACTTGTATTTAATATGTTTTCTATGGACAGTCCTCATCAGAGAGTTCTGGCATTTCTCTTTGCTCCACATTGGAATTCTGGGAGCTGAGCATCGGAAGCCCCAACTTCTGATTGGTTGTTGCTTTTTTTACCCTGACTACAAACCTCAAGGTCTCAGGTTCAAATCTTGGCAACTGGGAGAAAAGCGCTATATAAATACTAGTTGTTGTTATTAATATGATGCTAGTTTTTGTTTGTGATATACTTTTTTTTTTTTTTTTTCAAATTTTAACAATATTTAAAAAGGCTATAGCTTTAATTTTGCGGGAACGTAATATTAATCGGTTGGAAATATTCTTTGAAACTGAATTCCGTACAGAAATTTCCACCAGAGGAATGCTTCCAACGCTAGATACTCTCACTTTCCAATTTCTTATGTGTTTAAAACATGGTTCATAAAGCACAACCCCAATCTCGAAATAATGTAGCTATTTAGATGGGCGCGGAAACATCAAGCTCAGCTTTGTTTCACACCAATAACATTTTTGCTTGACTAAACCGAGTTTTAGTACCAAAATATACAATATTTTTCATCCCATTGGATTCGTGCAGATTTGAGGACAATCTGCAACACCATTTGTAGCCTGTGTAATACTATAGGCAAAAGATTTATTTAGTTTATTGAATTATTGTACTTATATAAGTGTTGTATTTCATACATTTGACCCAATACAGTTACACAAAATATCACAATTTTTATATTACAGATCTTCCATTAGATGGGACATGCTGTAATAGCGCCTAATTCTGACGCTATATGTCCGCATACGCCAATGTATAGTGCTAACCTCCAACAAGTCAGTTACCTGCATCGTTCCCAAACTTCAACAGCTGTGTGTGTGCCAGTGCGACCCATTTAAAAAAGTGCGGAAGTTTTCAGTGATACAATCTTAGGTGCCAAAGCTGTCAAGGTGTATAAAAATTGAGGTGTCATCACTGAAATGATCACTGTGATAGCATCTGTTTATCTAGTTCTGTTCAGTCTCGCGGGGTTAAAAAAAATTATGTCACACAACATCATGTGACCATTTTTTGGCCCCGCCTCACAATTTTACAACGGTCCCAGTCCTGGGATCTTGGCGAGTATGAAACAGTGAACTATGGTGAACAAACAACTAGGTTACAAAGCTCAGACCAAAGTTGCAAAATTCCAACTTGCCTATTTTATTCTATGTTTGATGACGCCATTGCCTGTTGAGTGAATATTCCCTGTGTGCGTGTAGATCTGATCTCTTGAGAGAGAAGGAGAAATATAAGGAGAGAAGTGTGAGGGATAAATGGAGCGACGTGAAGGGAGGGATTAGTTTTTCATTGAATACACTCATAACTCAATAAAAACAGTGACTAGAAGAATCCATAAATGATCCTTTGTTCTCACATTGCAATGCAACTATTCATTATACAAAACCACAAAAAGTGGTTTAACATAATGTAAAGCGAGAAGTGATTCAGTTATATTAAAAAAAAAAAAAATAACAACCTGTTTCTGACTTGTGTATGCTCCCAATTACTAGCATTCCTCAGATTAGCAAAGCTGTAGGCAATACACATTCTATATAGTTTTATCAAATCATAATCAGATCCTTTTGTTAAATAGAACCCGTAATTAAAAACACTGTGCTGGTCCCTCTGGTAACAACATGTTTTTAATATAGTGTAAATTGGCAGCCAGCAAATATTTTATACTTATATGTGGCCTCTGCAGTTCCAGTTCTGGAGAAGAAGTTTTACCACTTATTATATGTGTCCTCTGTAGTTCCAGTTCTCAATAAGAATTATAAAACACATCCTAAAATTCATTGTTTTTCCTCATTTATCTGTATATGCTTCATTATTATGTATTGTTACAGAGGAATGCTTTTAACGTTAGATTGATTTATATTTTTTATGTTTTTCTGGAGAGAGGAAAAATAAATACACTTTCTCGGTCACCCAGTTCTCCTGGCATCAGATTGTTTTTTTTTTTCTAAGACTGATGAGTTTTAAAGCATTTTCAATCTTTTGTTTGGATAGCCAGGATATTCTATAGCCAAGGTGGTGTATACTATATCCATAAGCAACCTTGGCTAAAGGCACTGTTTTGAATAGTCCCAAGTGATGCTGTAATGAGTTGAATGACTTCTTCCTTTCTTGCTTTGTTTGTCTTACATGTCATTTACTGACATCAAAGTTGTGATATCAAATCAGAGGGACTTTTAATGAATTTCAATGACTTTTAATAGTAATGCATTGTATGTCTGACTGTTTGTTAATGAGGTTATACATTCATTACCCAAGAAAAATGTATGTCTAATTTCCAAATGCAGAATACATGTTTTCTGTAATAATAAACTGCAAAAGTGAATCAGATACTTAAGAAATATTGTATTTTATAATAGTTTGCTTAGTTTAATTTTCACAATATTGTTTTTATTTATTTATTTCTGTATTATTTAGAATTTGATTATTAGCATTAACATAAAGTATACTTAACTACAAACTAAAGTAAAAGTCTCATATGAAATAATTTTTATAGATTTGCTTTTGTAAAAAGTATATTCTGATGCCCGATTCATATTTCAGTGGCATAATTGTGTACAATATATCTTCATGAAAACCTTAAAGCTCCTGAGAGTGTGAGAAGGACGATAGAGGAAGTGACGTTCTCAGAAGCACAGGAGGGGACACGTTGAAGATAAAAAGATGGGAAAAGTTGTAAAAGATTAAATAAGACATTTTGGGAGATATATAAGAGTAGTGTATGCAGAAATAGCACCTAATGGTAGCACAATCTATGTGTAACAATGTATAATGCTATTTTCCAACAAAAGTCAAGGACTTATGGTAACTATGCCAGTCCCGAAATTCCGTATTTGACAATTTAAAAAAAAATAAAGCTAAAAATCTATGCAACCCCAAGTGTGGTGGAGGTGTGATTTTTTTTGGCACACAAAGTGTTTGGGCTGCATCAAAAAAAAAAAATGTGATAACTGTTATTAAAAAAAAAAAATCAAAGCAAGTTCACCTTTTATAACATTTTTATTGGGCCAAGGTTTATACATTCCCCGTCCCATTGTGATAGACAACTATCCCTCCCTTCATAAGGGAGCTCATTCCTCCCAATGAGAAACACGTTTTTGAAGTCTACCCAGAAATGTTTATATGAATAAATGGGAGCGAACATGTTAGTTATAGTTCTGGCTTGATCACTTGTTCTTCTGCTTTGAAATGTTATTATTTTAGCTTATTCCTAAGTCATTAAATTACTTGAGTATACACACTAATCTACTATATTTTTGTTAGCAAAACATATAAGAAAAGGAAAAGGAAACAAAAAAAACAAAAAACACAATGTTTCTACAGGTCTACACCTTTTCATGATTATTTAGTACTACTTTCCAATCCATGTACAGGGAAAATTAATTGGTATGGCACGGAATAATAATATTTGCATTTGGCCTGTGAAAAATGTAAAAACAAAGACTGGAAATTGAATTAAGAACAGGTTTTTGGCAACTCTTTGAAATTACGATGAATTTTGTCATGCCTCATTCCTTCCATCGTGAACTGAGCTACAATCCAATAGCTGAAAAGCAAAAGCATCACATTAAACTGATCTGTGTCATCCTAAATGCCGAAAGGAATATTAAATTGTTGAAACTTATCTTGCTGAAGAAAAAAGAGATTTTAGCAACGAGAAGTATTATTTTCTCAGTCAAGATAATCTTTCCTCCTCTCAACGTGGCAGAGACAGTGATAGTTGAAATCTAAGTGGTTTTCAGAATAAATTGCTCTGATTAATAGTACAATGTAATGTTGAAGATTTGAGTGAGTATTTGGTCAAATAAGCATTCAGTATTTTGATGTGATTCTTCTAAAACTCTCTGCAAACAAACACACTATCATTTATATTTCATGAAAAATGAGAGTCTTTGCTGATCAGTGATTGCATTCATATTTGCAAGGTTTATTTTGTTTAATTCTTTAACAAAATGTTTTCTTTTAAACGTCAACCTTTATATAAGCATAATTTTATTTATAGGCAGATTTTTTTGTGTTATAACTGGAGTTGCCCCGATATTTAGAATACATGTGTTTCACACCTCCCACCATCAGGTGGAGCTGCGCTATATGCAAAGTAAGCACTGTGTTAGCACTGGCAGAAGAGATGAGAGAAAACGTACTTCAACATAAGGGATCGTCATGGTGGGAGGAGGAAAGGGGATGGTAGAAGTGTTCAGACATGTGTCTTGGGTCCTTTAAGTAGAGTGTTGGGAAGAGAGGATTATGGAAGTTGAGAAATGTGATAGAGATGACGGAGCATCTCCACTATTCCATAATCCTTTATTTTTGAAAGAAGACCATTCTCCCTATAGGAGGTCCACCTTACAGTCATTTAGGACGTGTCCCTGGAGTACTGATGTGTGTTGCTGTTTTTTATTATCCTCCTTACCAATCATGAACTACTTAATTCAAATTTAACTAATAACCTCCATCCCTCGTTTTTCTGGCTGAAAAAAAAACACTTAACCTAACTTTCATGTTCATCTTTTTCTTAGTGGATGCATCTTATTTTTTTTATTCCGTGGAAGAGAGGGCACGCTTTCATATTTAAGAAGGTTCAGTTGAGCGAGATCATTATCTTGTCTTTTTCACATCTGTGGGGCTTTGTGAGAACCTCTCTGTACCTGGGTGTGGCTGAAAAGGAAAGAGAGAAGTCTTTTGTAATTTAAACAAAAGAGTTTGATTTATATATATATTTTTTTCAACTTAAGAACTTCTAATCCTCTCTTTGGAATGTATTTACTGATGTCACTTATTGAGATTCTAATACGCCTCATGGAACCACAAGAATTTTGTTAAATGTTTTTTTTTTTAATGCTTTTTTTTTTTTTGGTATAAATCTTAAAGTAGTTACTTTGTGCTAAATCATTTCAAGTTAATCCTCGCTTCCATTATAAGCCCTCAATTATAATTTTTTTTAAACGTACGCTCATAAATCTGACAAATATGTCATGTCTTATGTGCATTGTATCAGCACACGTCTGTAATCAATTGACCATAAAAATAAAGTGAGGACATTTTTGGATTTGGGTTCAAAGATGCATGAGTGAGTGCAATGTATTAACCATTTGATGGCTACATAAGATTATCAGAGACCTTTCCATTATAAAGTAGCAATGCCGCAAAGTGAGAAAGGTTTGGAACTGGGTAGGCTTTAGCTGGTGGATAGAATACACTCCAGCTTCATATTATGTATCCTCCACTGTGTCCTTTTTTTAATTGTCTTTAGCTGTAAATAGTGTCACATATGCAACAGAGCAGTGAAGGCAGGTTTCCAGGCAGTCAAATTAAAATGGAACGGAGCCATGCTCCAAGTGGTATGACCTGTTTTTTGTGGTTTCAGCAATGAAACAGATTATCATTATTTTTACAAAGCACCTCACTGTGTCTTTCATGCCACATGGGCTTTTTTTAATTTTAGGAATATAATTCTTCTTGGGAAAAAAAAACATTATTACATTGAAGAACAGGTATTAGTCGATAACTATATAGAGTGGCAGAAGTGGGATCTCTGGCCAGAAATAATTCATGGCTCCCCCAAGTAATTTTGCCCTCTCATATTTGTCCAGCTGAGGATCATGGGAAGTCTAGTCCACAAGGGAAAAAGTGTTAAAAGTAGTGACGGCTAACCTTTGGCTCTCCTATAGTGGAGAAATTACCTTTTCCTGCAATGGCCCTGACAGCTGTTTTGAATTACATTTCCCATGATTCTCAGCCAGCAAACTTAAAACCTTTGGCATGATGGCTATTGTGAACTGAATTCCTATTTATGCTTAGTTAACAAACACTGGGTGAACTTTGTGGGAAATATAATCCACTAGGATTTTTTGCCATCTATTGGATTAAACAGGGTTGAGCTTGATGGACATAACTGTTTTTTCAACCTAACTTACTGTTACACTTGCATGGTTTGCTTCTTGCATTTCTACTGCTGTGACTTACATTTTCCCATCATGCCCTATATATCCAAGTTTACCTGAGTGCTGCGTAACCTCTTTTATCAGTAGGTTCCAACGCTTTGCACAAACCACATCGCTAGTAGTTCACCCTATAAATTGGTAGGTTTTACCTTTAGAGGGCTGTTAAACTTGCTAGAAGCAAGTTTTAAAAAAATGTCCCCCAAGTAAACTCAGCATGTATCTTTATACACGGATTTAATCTCAGCTCTGCCTCTGAGCTGAGGCACTCTGTCTTCTGATTTCTATTAAAACTCTCATTCCAATCTTTGGATTACCATGCTTGACACAGAGACTGCAAGTGAAAGATTAAAGGTTTGTCACCAAGACAGAAACAACTTTTTTTATATATATATATATATACTCTACGAAAATAATAACGGATGTAACACTGCATGAAGAATCAGGAAACTAGAAAACAGTGTCTTTTCACCATAATGAGAACTCTTGACAATTAATTTAGTAACTTTTTGTGCTATGGAGAAAAAAAACAACAGTACAAACATTTCCAACAAAATCCTATTTACGGTAAGGGAAGAATAATTTGGTATAAGAATGAAAATGATTATCTGTTAAATTCAAATCCATATTATGTAAACTGATCAAATTTCCAAGGAAAGTAATTTTGCTATATTGTAACATGAGCAAATCAGGCCATTAATTATATCACTGGCTGCCAACTAGTGAATGTGTTAATTGTTTCATTATCAAAATGTTACAACCAGAGCAGATGGAATTCCATGAAAAACATGGAGGTGGAAATACCCAATAAGTATGCCAAAAAAATCCTCCGTCCAAAGTGTTTAATCATAGAGAGCTTGAGTAATTAAACAGAAGCTCATTTTGTAACCTAATTGAACAAATGCAGAATATTATGATTTGTTTAATAAGTAATTCAGTTATGGATTGGTCATAAAACATCTGTTATATGCTAGGAGCCTTTTCTTATAGTTCTTCATATCATTGGTTCAAATAAAGGGAGTGAATAAGTAATTAGTACGATATTTCATGACTTGTTCGTACTGTAAATCTAGATACTAAAAACTGATTTCTGCAATGTGTCATCAGAATTACAGGAATATGCATTAAAAAGTGACTAGTATTTATGACCTCACCATGTGGCCTAACATGCAAATTAACCTCTTTTATTGAAAAATTTGTAAAGCCAGGTCATAAACAGGTATTGGTACAGTCACATTTAAACACACACTTACCTTGAACTATGCACTTGCTGGCAATTTTGTTCATGTACTGTGTATGTCATTTTTTTTTTTAGAGAATAGTTTAAATAATATAAGAGTCCCCCCAAGTTTTGGTCACTGAACTACAGCTATATCCCTCTCGGCACTTTGAAACTTCCACAGCTGAAGATGCCTTTCACTCTTAGAGAGAACACATACTCAAAAAAGTAGGTGGTGTGTAAGACAAGAGAGTGTGTATTACATTGATAAATGGCATTAGAAATTGAGTTGAAAATTTGGCATATTAGAATATAAGCGTGCACTGGGTTTAGGCATTAGAGTTAATGTCTAACTGGCAACCCACAGGTCAGATGTGCCCCTCAAAAGATATTTGTGTGGACCCTATTCTGGACAAAAAGCCCATAGGTTTTATTTTATTACTTTATGAATTTAATAATGTCCGCCCCCCCCCCCCCCCCCCCCCCCCAACCAAAGCTTCTGCATACTACACAGCTCCCCATATTAAAAAGTTGGAGAAAACTACATTAGAGGATTCAAGAAAAAAAATCTTTTGGAAATACTTGACCAATGAATACAGTACTGAGAAGCTCTCATGTCAGCTCAATCACCCTCACTAATCATTTGACATGCTACAAATACAGTCCTGGCTAAAGCAGGAATGTGACTATGTTTTTAACTTTTAGGAGTTATGTAATACTATGTATAATATGGATGTAATATACATTCTAGTCAGCTGAATGACTAAATGCCATTATAGCTGAACAATTACACACAGAAACTTTTGAGGCATTTGTTGGTTTCCACCATGTTTAATTTTTCAATAAGTCATAAACATTCCATTAAGGTATAGTCAGGTAAAATAGAAAAAATAACCAATTTGATGAAAAACAAAAAAGCAAATTATCAAATTATCTCTTGAATGGGATATGTATGAAAATACATTTTAAGTCAGCATTGACTCTGCTGTCAAGTTTTAATTTTTTTTTTTTTTTAAAGCGGGTCCATACAGGACAGGTGTATCACCGTTTACCCCTGGATGGTGGCCCTGCTTTCAACATTTACTGATACAGCTATTTTTATATATATATATATATATATATATATATATATATATATATATATATATATATATATATATATATATATAATCTCGCTGTGCAACTATATGTCTATTTCAATGTGTACCTCTATAAAAACTATAAAAGTCACTTTATGTCCTGATTGATACAGATGGTTACACTTTAATTAAAGTTTTTTTTTTTTTATATCAGGAACATAAGATATTGGCAGAGGCTTACTAGACATTTAAAATTCACATCTGAAGAGATATGATCTATTCCTATTTCCAATGTTCTATTTTGTCTGAGGCTATTTATAAGGAAACAGCCCATCTCAGTTTAAGTTCTATCATATGGGTACAGTTATGTCTGTGAAAAGGACCAGTGTGCATTGTGTTATGTATTGAAGATCAGGACAGGTGGTAATCTGTCTTCCATGAGTAGAGACAGCTGGTATTTTTCTTTGGCTGTTACCCTGTTTTCAAGTCTAGGCTTTCCTCCCAGCTGATACCAAGCTTGTTAACATATTCGAGAGTATAAATTACCCTGGCTAGCAGTTTCTTTATACTTTGGGCAGACACCAACATTTCTGCATATTTTAATATGCATATTTTTATTTCGTTGGAAAAGGCTGCCTGGTTTTTGTGTACTAAATAAAATATTTACAGCATATATTGAAGGTTGTCAAAAGATTTGGTGTGGTGGGAAGGATAATAATAATAATAATAATACACTTTTTAAAAATAACATTTCAGTATAGAATATAATAAAGATTGTCAAGAATTGTAGCAACATTTATGAATAATAATACAATTATTAATCTTATTTATGTACAGAATGTAATGAATAGTGTCTAAAATCAGGACCAAAAAAAATAAAACAAATAATAATAATAACAACACAACATTTTTAAAGAATTTCTGTACAGAATGTACTGAAGGTTATCTAAATTTGGAGCACAATAAATAAAAAAAAAATAAAAAAAATAAAGTGAATAAACTTTTTAAAGAACATTTCAGTACAGCTATTATTGGAATTGTTTCTATTTCTACTAAAGGTGAGGAGTAAGCACTGGTATAATTTTGTAATTGTGCAATATTGAGTCCTATACGTTCCTGTCTCTTATACAGTGTTCCATATGGTGCATCTGGGAGTCATGTGTATGCATAAATAGCCATATTTAGTAAATATTATACAGCACTGTGGAATCTATTGGCTGCTTATAAATGAATGATACATTTAATTAATTATAATTAAAATGAAGTTTGAGATTGAATACAAGTCTTTACGGAAGAAAATAGTAAGACTATTGTAGGGAGACCAGATGTCTTCTTTAACAGTAACATTTACGGCTATTTGGGTCCTGTAGGCTGACATTTAAAAAGTCTCCTATGGCGTTACATAGTTTACAATTAATTATTGCAGATGGTTTTATTTGGACTCTTGTCATCTAGCCATTGTACTGGACGTAGAGAATAAACAAAGTTCCCATTGTGTTAGCAGAATTAACCAGCAAATTCATAGATTAAGGGGAAAATGGATTTGAAATGTGTCTGTGGTGAATCCTGTTTATGACACTACCTTGTGGCTTGATATGCAAATGAACTACTTCAATGGGAAATGGGCAAATTACATGTTAAGCCACAAAGAGACAGCACAGAGTTGTATCTAAAATTTCACCTTAATCTATGCATTTGCTTGTAATTTTTTCTGGCATTACATTGTAAGCAATGTTTAGATGATGCTTTCAATTAAAGGAATGAATAGAAAGGAATGCCTAAATGCCCTATGCTGCTAGTTAAAAAAAACTTGATAGCTATGCTTTGACCCTGAGTGTCAGAGGTTTTACAACAATTCTCGTGTCTCAAACACATGGCCAAATTCTCAGGGTCATGCAGGCCTGATCTGCCTTCATCATGTTCTGTACTCATTTGATTGATGGTTGAGTATACCCAATGCACTAGCTGCCAAAATCTGCTCCTTGTAGAATTAGCATTAGTAGAGCATTGTTCCTTATTTGTTGATCCGCATCCGAGTTTGTGTCAAAGTCATAGTCAAACTGTCAATTGGTCATTACATAACTTGCTTAATTCTACGTGTGTTGAGATTTGGCACAACCATGGGATAAGCCCAAGGCTATCCTGAACATTAGATAAGAATAAGGACCAGCTAGATGGATGTTTAAACTTTGTGTTTCATTTAGCAATGCCATCTGGTTTAATTGCACTGTTTTATAGTGCAGAGGTGTTATTTTATAACCTATTTTTTTATTTTCTGCTTGGAGCTGATACTACCACATTTGAAATAAATTTCAAAGCTGTCCTGGACTCCTTGGAATGGTTTAATATCGTGCATAGTAAATTTAATTTAGGTTGCAATAAAGTTAATCTATTTGCCTCTCTTTGTTACTGCTGTCGATCCAAAAGAATACAAATTCCTCCTTGGATCAACGAGCTGTAAATATTGTTGATTATTTTTTTTATAACTTTTGTATTTGCATAAATACACCATTTTAAAGATTATTGTATTTAATAGCCCCACCTTTTGGTATTGATTTCCACACCTCTATTGTCCTCACCGTAAAGTATGCCTTGCTTTATTGTTGATGAATTCCTAGGTCTTCAGGTCTCAGAGGATGAGACTCCCATTTATCCTCGTAGTAATACAAGAACAGGTTCTTTAATCAACAAGACATTAAGGATTCATTAAGGAACTAAATATAGTAAATATAATAACATTATCGAAGCTATAGTATTTTGTGCAAAAAGCACTAGAAGAGGTGCTGATATATGAAAATTGTTTTTCAGTATTAAAATGTTTCAAAGAACATTAAAAAAAAGCAGACATTGTATTTCTCTGTGCAAATGACCTATATTTCTTCCTTTGTATTTTCATTTTTCATATTATTCTTGATTCATTTCATCCTACCTGTTATTTTGGTTTTATAGACTCAGTGGGGCTATATTCAGATGCTGTGCTAAAACATTAAAATAAAAGCATTTGACACTTCATACCACACTTTGCTGTTTTATGTTCTCTCTTCACACCTTAAAGAGATGCTGGTGTTGAATCCTTCACTTTCCAAGTATAGAAACTGGTACTGCCTTGTCCAAACATTAGAGTCCTGTGCTCAAACGCCTAATCTTTAAAGGACAAAACCAAAAGTTATATTTGATTGAAAGTGAAGGCATTTTAAATCAAAATGTTTTAACAAAAAAATACAAATACCATATTGAATCCTCTTTGCTTGTATAGCTCTACAATATAAGGTCAGGTCATGCAAATGAGACAGACATAAGGAGGAATGTGGGTGTTACAGACAAAGTGAGGGATGAGAGAGAGACAAAATGGGGTATGGGAAAGAGATACAGACATAAGGGGGCATGATAAATAGACATGAGAAAGGGGGATAGAGACATGAATAAAGGGAAATGGGACAGAGAGACAGACAAATGGGGAAAAAGGGAAGAGAGATGGACAAAAGCAGAGATGAGGGAGAGAGGTGGGCAAAAGGGGAGATGAGGGAGAGAGACGGACAAGAGGAGAGATGGGACAGAAACGGACAAAGGGGTTATATGGGGTAAGGGGAGATTAGGGCTCCAGGCACCTGGGAGTGTCTCTGACCCTTTTTTGGTTCCACCTCTTGTGGCCCCAACCTTTGTTGGCTTTGCCCTCACCGACCCATGGCTATGGCCGCTATTTTTTTATTTATTTATTTGTTTGAGGAAAAGGTGGCAACCCTGTTAGTGGTATGACCTGTGGCTTGATATGTAAATGAACTGTTTTCAATGGAAATGTGTAATTTGCATATCAAGCTAAAAGGTGATGTGATAAACAGGAGACTTCATAGACAAATTTAAAACACATGGTTCTCTTAATGCAGCATTTGCTCACAATTCTGCTAATGCAATTTATAGACCATTTTTTATGCTTTAAAAAAAAAAAAACTGCATTCGCAGTAAAAACAATGTTTAGATGAAGATGTCCCATTACCTTTGGATCTGTAAGGAGTACATGACAAAGGTCCAGTTTATGACATTACTAAAGATGAGAAGGAATAATTAACAATGGAATGGTTTTTACATGTGGTTTGTTTTCTTGTACTAAGGCCTTTGTGCTGAGAGAATGCTAAACATAAAAATACATACACAATATTCCTTCCCCAGAGTCACAGTTAAAAAAGGTGATTTTATGCATACTATGTGAAATCTATTTTTTTTTTTTTTTTACAGTACAATCTTTATTTTTTTAAATTTATTTTGAGAAATGAATTGGCCCCATTTTTTTCCCACTGTAACATGGGACTTAAACTCTAGCTTGGGTCTTCCCCAAGATCTGATCTATACTTAACATTCTTAGAAAAGGCTCAATGGTTTGACATATATTTATAATGACCTATGCTCAGGATAACCCAAGGCAGCATTTAATTGATTCTAAACTCAAGGTTGAACCCTTTTAAACATATGCAAAAAAAAAACAATAATTGCATGCTTTTACCTATTTTTGCTTTCTTGTGGGTGCATGAAACATACCTATTTTCTTCTCACTATACTTTACAGTCTTTTGTTGTCTTTGGAAGTATTTGATCTCTTGGCCTATAATTAACTGTGTGGTTTTACCAACTTTTTTTTTTCTGACTCATGTTCTGCTGACATAACGCATCCATTTTTTTGCCATTCAGCTTTACTTTTCGCTGTATCCCCTTCCATGTTCACAATCGCACTGAAAGGTTTTGAACTTGACACACTTGCATTATTCATTGTGACATGCTAAATTGAAGTGATTCTACTAATCCACTAAAGTCTTTATAACAAGTACAGCAAAATTCTTATGCAAGTCAACCAGAAAATGATGCAGTGAACCCCCTAAAAATGAAATGGGCGACACTATTCTTTACATAATAATTACAATTAAAATGGGGGCTAATCTGGAGGCTTCTAAAGATAACTAGTCATACTCCTGAATTGCTCTGTTTGGCTAGTATGATCTGTAAATGTTTCTAAGTCTTTCTGTAAAATGCGAAAAATGGACCTGTCACCCTTTTAGATGCTCATCTTACTAGGGAAGCCATCTTGGTTTGATTTGCATGATTATTCCTTCCTGTTCCTTGACCCTTCAGCGGTACTAATAAGAAGAGGTTGGAGGTTTCATTTACTATGTCCAGATGGGTTATCCCAAACTACAAAATACATTTTAAGGTAAAATCATTTTAACCCCACTACTGTTTGATGCCTGGTATTTTTTTAGAGCTTGATTGGTATTCTCAGGTGGAAAGATAGGCAGGGATCGGATGGTTCATCGCGGCAGCTTCACAGTCCCCTCTTGCGCGATGGCCAGTTCATCACATGAGAGGATATTGCCGGACCTTTCATAGTATTAGTATTAGTCGCGGGGTTTGTGTTAGTATTCGGGTTCGGGGGGGGGGGGTTAATGTTAGTATTAGGGTTCGGGGGAGGTTAGATATTAGTATTAGGCTTCGGGGGAGTTACGTTTAGTATTAGGGTTTGGGGGTTAATGTTAGTATTAGAGTTCGGAGGTAGTGTTAGAGTTTGGGTTGGGGTGGTTAGTATGGGGGTTTGGGTCACTTTTGGGGGAGGTATATTTATTAGGGGGGTATGTTTGTAATCGCTGACCGTTCAGCGCTTACATTGCAGCGATGAAGTGGCCGCGTTGATCTTCACCGCTGAATATTCAGAGTTCAAACTGCCCCGCTGAACTGTCAGTGGTGAAGCAGCCGCGATGAACTGTCCTAGACGCAGATATGCACCCGTCTGTCTTACACCATAGGGAGTCCAAAGGTAAAGAAAATGGCAGTGTGTATTATGAAAAAATGAACTATTATTTTGCATGTACATTTGCGGTACAAATAGTGCTTTTCAAAAAACTGATGCGTTTCGCCATAAATAATAAAAGTTTTGGGTTGCACAAATAACTCGTTAAAAGAAATTGAAGACTGGACCCGAACTTGCTAAAATAAGTGAAGGTACTTTATTATTCGATTGCAAACATTGCAACAGCAAGTCATCCAATATAGTCTGCGTTCCTTACCTCCCGCTAAGAGGTAAACCTTACACGTTTCACCATAAATGTTTATTTCTTCAGATGGGTAATGATTTTCGAATGAGACAAAAATCTATTATACAATCTATATAATAATAAAATATATCCAAATCAAAATGTAAAAATATTCATCACGCAATGAGCATCATTATAAAAATTAATGTTAAATAATAAATAATTAATGTTAAATATCCAGCCAATGTCTAATGACATGCAACTTCTTTATAAAAAATATTTTAAAACATGTGTATTTAAAAAATAAATAATAATGAACAAACATTTAGTGATTTTCATTGATCTAATTGAAGCCACTAGCTGTCCTATTTTTAAATATAAAAAAGAGGAAAAACAAAACATATTTTTTTTTCTTACTGAGACATAAGAAGATACAAACAGAAATACAGTAGTGGATTCAATAAGATCAATAAAAATCTTGACAATCTGCACACCTCTGAAACGTGTCAGGTTTTTGAACATCATTATTTCAGTCCCAAATGCCCAGGCAAGAAAAAAAAAAAATATATATTTTTTTCATTATACACTCTGCTATTTCCATTTTGTGTATTTGATGTTTTCGTTGTTGCTATCATGCATTTTATTAATTAAAGTAGATTACATTTATACTTATTTTTTATGCAAATCTAGTTTTTGTATTTGATACTGTTTATTTAAAGAGATAACAGTTGATGTCTAAAAAACGCTTCCCTTTAGTGCTCTCCCCCTTTACTTCGGTTGTTTGTTTTTTAACATTTGAGGAGACATAAAGATGATTGTTTAGCAGCGAGGTATCACAATAAGCGCAGGAATGGATACAGTATAAAACAAATTTAAAATGGCACAAAAAGCTGACAAGTAAAATTCCAATAAGTCTCAACCCACCGGACTGGGTATCAAAAATAGGAGAAATAGATGTTAATACTTCTGAATAAATCCTGGTAGACTAGTGGAAAAAACAATTTTTAACACAAATATAGATTTCCAAATACTAGTTGGTGTCCCTTTAAAACCAATTAAGACATTTTTGTATAAAGGAAGTTTGATACCCAATTGTTTTGCTGCAAATTATACTTCCCGTGACAGGAAGAAATAAAGACAATTCATGAAGCTCGTCATGCTTTGTGATTCCACTATCCATCACAGGGGCTTAATATATTCAATGTTAATTGTTATCTCATAGTCCACTGTAATCTTGGACTGCGGCTCCTGACAGGAATCATCAGTTATCTGCGTTTCATTGTGCAAAATTGCAAATTCTCTTCATGCTCGTCCTCAAAGCTGGCTATGTTTAGCATCTCATTAGTTCCATGCAACAGCTCGAACACTCTGTGGATATTGGGAAAAAGTGAACTGGTTAAAACCGATTGTTGGCCTCTGACTGTTCAAAATTCCAAATTGTTGGAGGTAACTACAGCATTCCAAAACTGTGGAGAATTGTAAATGTGGAGCTGTGTCAGAAAAAACCTGTGATAAAGATTAATGTTTGCATCCTGCATCCCCCGACTTTAGCTCTGTTTATATAAATTTGTGTTTCTGTAACTTTGACCATATTTTGCAGAGGCAGCCAGGATTTAAAACATATGTCTTTAGGTGTCTCTGCGTATAGTGTTACATATATGCACGGAACCATATTTATTGGGCAACGTGTAGCATTAAAACAAAACACTACTATTCATACGTTTCATTTCTTTGTCATTCGAAACTGTGTTGAACGTACAAATGTAAGGGACAGACTATTTTGAAGGGGTTTCCTGGAGGTAGTCGAGATTTTTAATATATATTAAAGTTGGTGCTTAACATTAACTCTTCTTTGTTGGTGGACTGTATTTGTTCTTCCAAATCACAAGAGATTTTGTAATGAAACTGGATGGTGCATTCATTAAAGGAACAGTCTATCATAAAGGCCTATACATAGGGCTTGTAAAAGGTGGCTGCTTAGTATTTCATCGCACTATTGAATGTGATTTTAAACATACTGAAACGTTTGTCTCCAGACTAACTAATTTAACTAAAAGCAGACTAGTGATTAGCAGTATTTGTATTGGGTTCTTTAACAAGGTCTTATATTAAAGTAAAACTGACTAGCCAAGAATGGTATGTGAAATATTAGCATCTAACAGTCCTGTCACATGCTTTCATTTTGCATTGATTACTAGGGTTAAACAATCTACACACAATGAGCTATGTTTACTACAACTTCCAGAAGCCTCTGCCAAGTGCCAACCACATCTCTTTTTGTTAGAAGGCTAAATGAAAACATTATAATTACTTGTGTAATTAATGCAAATACTCTAATATGAACTCAATGAAATTAAGTTAAGTGGATCAGGTATAAGCTATGGAAATGTCCAGGCCTGCACTAATTTGATTATAATAAACCGGGTAGGCATATGTACCTCTTTAGGAGCTATAGTCCCTATTTTGTACCCAAATCTCTCTGTTCCGCTTTTGAGTTTGTATTAGTATATTACAGAGGTCCAGAGCAATACAATTTGAATCCATATATTTAAGGTACCAGTTATGCTGGCAATGGTTTATGGTTAATATTTTTAGAAATATTATTATGAATCTTATGTACTGTATTTGCTAGAATATAAGACAACCCTGATTATAACCCCCCAAACTTTGGATATTCCTTTAGGAAAAAACTAAAAGCCTGAATATAAGACTACCCTATAGGAAAAAGTTTCTATTTTATGTCTGATTATAAGACGAACCTCGAATATAAGACTAGTGGACTTTTATACAGAGATCTGAAAAAAACATGTCTTATATTTGAGCAAATATGGTAATTATCAAAGGTCCGTTGATTCCCAAAAGAATTTAAAAAACAGTATAATTAACTCTCTCTTTTCAAATTTAGAATTTTAATGTTATTATTTTCAACTTGTTAAGGGGAGGTTTAAATTTTATTTTAATCCTTAGAATGATAAAAAAAAGTAAATTTTTCTCTCAAGTAACAAGCCTTGTAATGGCACATTACTCATTGTGTATTGTGTTATTGGCAACAGGAAATCCCAAATATCTCTATTATTATTATTATTATTAACATTATTATAATTTGTTTTTGTATAATTTTTAACCTACAAATGTATGCAGGGACAAATACTTGACGTTAATAATTCTTACTTAAAATGTATTAAATAAACCAAAGCTATTGAAGTGATTATTTTTCTTTTCAAGGTATTGAAATGATTTATCATTTATGTGCACCCCTACAGAAATGTAACTCTTAAAATTATGTTCTTAATATTTTTAGGTAAATGACAAAAACCTTTTCTAAAGCTTATGTACTTTTAAATCTTGAACAACACATAAAATAGCGAAAAAAGGCACATATTGTTGGGCCATAAGCATAGATTTACTTTTTCATTTGCAAAATAATACACACAATTTTTTTTATTAAAGAAAAAAAAAATACTTTTCCTATTCATTTTCCACTTATAAGATATTTGTTATCTCAGAAGTGCACAAAAGTACAATACAAATACAATAAGGAATGTATTTTTTATTTAACTCGAGAGTTGTGGCTCTTGCCATGAAAGATAAAAAAAAATCTTCTTTATCATCCTTAGAAATAAAATTAATGACTTATTCATTTCTGAATGGGAATTAACTGGAACTTAAGCATATGGAAGTGGAGATAAAAACTATGATTGAATATACATAAAATATAATATTTAAACATTACTATTTTTTTTTGTTCATCCTACTTTATTAAGTGTAATTTAAAGAACATGAATATATTCAATATATTCATGAATTTAATCTTATTTGTACACCTCTGTACTGTAGCTTTTTTAATACATTTGCCAGTTAGCATATACAGTAGTTCTGTTATTGATGGATATTTTGTATTTTTACTTGTAGATACCTTTCATAAGATTTACTATTTTTCCAAATCTTAAATCTCCCATTCTTTCCCATACACCTTTGTCCATACAGTTGCAAAAAAACTAATGACTCTTCTAGTCTATAGTTCAAACAATCATTCAGAAAGTAGCCTTATATTTTAAATGTGTAGTAGCACCCTGGACCGAGATGACCTTCCCTGTGGGATAATGCCCATTGCTCCCTAATACATTGAGTCGATCCCATCTTTAAACACATTCCAAAACCCAAAAATCCCAGAACATTCTCTAATCTTGTCTGATTTATTTATCTTAGCTGCTTAAAATCTTAGCTGCGTAAAAGCCTTTATGGAAAAACTCTAAGGAGTATATTTTGGTCAATTAGAAATAAACTATATTACATGCAATTGATTTTATCTGGTACAATCTAATAATATTGCTCACAGTTTATATTTTGCATTGAACAAGAAAATGATATATATAATATATATATGCATTATATATTATATTTATACTCCACTGACCCGACCCTAACCTATCTACCGTGTGTATGTGTATATATATATATAGGTAGGAAGGTTAAAGTCGGGTCAGTGGAAGGGGATATATGATTTTAAGTACTTCTTTTACAAATCTAGACCACCTGCTGTCATCTAATGATGATTATTATTTTAACACCATGCCATAAAATATCACCTGTAAAATAATACTGGAATAATGATTTCCGAACATAGAGTCGTCCACAGCTGTTTGTGAAAGAAAAGATAAAACTTAATCTAGGCAGCTGTGAGAATCTCATCTGACACCGCCACAGAAATCTCAAAAGTCAATGATTTTGCACCTGGCCTTCTAACTTAATGTAATCAATAACAGATTTATTCTGAACCAAAATTCCAGTTGTTTATATAAAGATATACGATACATGATAAGATGTAAAATTTACATTCTTAAATGTATTAACCATACTGAGGATATGGTTAGTGCAAAACCACTACTGAAAAGGGTTATATATCGAGTTCCATTATAAAAAGATTCTCAAGAAATGGTGCTTATGGAACCCACCATTGATCAGTTTGTACCCCAAAAAAGAGAACAGTGGCGACCAATGAGTTACATCGACAGTTGTTCCGAATCAGAGAGCAGAAGAGCACATTTCAAGTCTTGATCATCATCGATAAATAGCAAATGTATTAGTAAGTCTTGAATTACATTCCAAAGACAAAATCAAAAACGTTTTTGAAATTCAGTTAGAAGACACATATATAAATATATAATAAATGACACTGCAGACGTGAAAAAAGATATGTGAGTAAATTAAACAGCAACTACACTTTTTTGACAAAAACTGAGTCAGTAATTAACTTAAGTGACCTTATTTTTTGTGGGGGGGACTTACTTTTTACTTTATTTCATTCATAGTGTCCCCAGCCCCTGCTCTGGACTTTATGAATGTAACACCTGAACTGCATTGCTGGCAATCGTGTCGGCAGTGCAATTCAGAAGATACCTGACTAACTGATGCGCGATCGCACACAGTTCGGCATTCCTGGCACAGGCTGTTTCAGAAATGCAATTTGAGCCATAGGGTCAGAAATGAAAGTAGGAGGGGCTGGAGATTTTATTAAAACATTTTTAGTTGTCCTTTAACTAAGAGGTAAATATCTGGTGTGATGTCTATAGAGTAACAGTGATGTTATTAACAAAAAATTTTCATGAGTTGGAAAGTGATTTTTCACTAATTTATTGGCAATTATTAAATGGGGTTTGACAAGACAGAAATGTAATGTCTCAATTACATTCCATGGATTCTGACTTATGCAGATCATTGTTGACTTTCATGCATTGTGTTAGTACCATCATATTTTTGGATAACTGCTGGAGGAAATTTACATTTCAGCAGGACAATTACATAAACAAAGCCCTCCAAAATATATTGAAAATACAAAAATAGATATCACACATATATACGTGCTTTTGAGCTATAGGTGTGTAATTCTACGCATGGATGGCTCAAGGTTTGCTTTTCTGATTGCATTTTTCCTGGATGATAAATTCTCTATTCTTATGCTTCGTGGAATGGGTTGTGAGTCACAAAGTGATTTTTATCTTTGGACTAATAAATATTCGTTTTGTCACTCCTGTGACTCACAGTTCAGCTGTACCTTCTGCAAAATTGTCTTAATTCAATTCACAGTTGTTCCCTTGCAGTAAGAATAATAAATATGAAAAGTTGCTTAAGGCAGTATTAAAACCCCCCTGAAAGAACTAATTGTGCATCTGCATTTTCTTTTACTGATTAACACAATGTGGCATATCAAGATGGCTTAGACATTAATGTTGCATATTTCAAACCTTTTTTTAATGCTTTATTTAGTCTTTACAAAGTGTAGCATGGTGTGGGCAATAATAGTACATTAAGGCGAAAAGGTGTGATAGGAGTGGACAAGAAAAGAAAGAAAAGAGACAGGAAGAGAGGAGAAGGGGGAGGAAAATGCCAAAAGATGTAATCTTGTCCAACCAGGGTGACCAGATCGTAAGGAATGAGTGGAGGCGTTATGTATGTATGCTGTCAGCTTCTCCATCCTCAGAAGTTCCAGATCCGGTTGTCTAGCTAGGCTGTGGAGGGAGGTATGGTATTCTAGTGGAAGGCAATATGGCATTGAACAGCGGCACACCTGTAGTATGTGAGTCTGTTGGCATGGGTAGATAATGTTGTTCTCTGGTTGGGATTTCCATGGACCAGTGGTTATATTTACACCCAGAGCTCTACTGAAAAGTAGAAAAGTAAATGACTTACAGGGTTGTCACTGAGGGGCATGCCAACTGCATGGAAAGGTTAAGGAGTGGATGCGTCTTGCTTTGGAATGTTGAGGTGGCATCTCGAGAGATTCTGCTTTATTATGTTCAGTGAATTAATCACATGCTTATATAATTATATATAAACACATACTAAATTTCATTAATATTTGTATTATTAACCGATCTCTTATATAAACCGCTGTTATTGTGAACATCTTATACTATGAAGACCGGACTACTTAGATTTTAAGAGATCTCTTGAACTGAATGTGTAGTGATGTTTTCATGTTGTATGTCTTTTTTGATATAATTAATAAAGAGTTATAAATATAAAAAAAAAATTACATTAATATTTATTTGTATAGAGCCAACAATTTCCGCAGCACTTGCTACTGAGCACGAAAGGTAATGACAGACGACATTAGCTGAACGGACACAGACTGATATATGAGGCGGAGAGCCCTGTTCATGAGTTAAGAATCAAATTATATAGCATTTCTAACCCCTGGAAGATTTACTGCAACTTTTTGTTATAGAGTTATCGAAAAATTGGAAAAAACATCCTAAAATATTTCTGCACTCAAAGTTTTCAGTGTGTCACAAAATGGTCCGGTTACCTTTAATGACAAATTTTAGTATAGAGTTGCCACCCAGCCGGTATTTTACCGTTATAAAATTTGCTTGAGATCAATGTTAAATCTAAAGAGGTAATAGTAAGGCTGGTATCTTTATTGAAGAAAAGGTGACAATCCTATTTTAGTGTGGTGTTATGCCTCCCAACTGTCCCGCTTTGCACAGAAGAGTCTCTTATTTGAGGCTGTGTCCGGCCGAGCTCTACCTCTAACCCTTTTTTTCAGGGCAGGGGTCAGTGGGTCAGCAGGATTCGGGACTGTAATCCTGAAGCCCCAATTTCATTCTCCGATGACGCAGCACAGCTGTCAGTTTGAGTGACAGCGCCATCGAGCATGCATGGTAGCACTGACAGTTCACCTCCCAAGTTCTGACCCCAAGCATCCCGAATTGCCTGGGGTAGAAGTTGGGACCCATGCGTTTGTACCATATCATCGAGGATTTTTTAAAATATATATATTTTTGGAATGTTGTGGAACAAAAAGAGCCATATTTCCACTGTTGTTGAGCAAATGCATGAGAAGTAAGTGAAGTTAACTCTGCATCGATGAAGGAATCATATAGGAGGAATCTTATTACTATGTTATTATACTGTACTTGTAATAACCTGTTCTAGTGTTAAGACAAAAATATATATAGCGAGATCCGGTGCCCTGATGGCACTGTAAGAGCCAACAGAGCTCTGCATTATAGGAACCGTGTTACCTATAGATACATATATATAACAGTGCTTAAATGTATGCTTTTTTTGCATATATAAGTGAGATTTTCCTTCTTTTGAAGACTGAAAGACTTGTGTGAAATATTAGTCTGTCCAAGGTGTCTCTTTTGCTGATACTCTGGTATTTATAGCAGTCTAAACACAGTCCCTATTTGGTAAGTGGCACGTTCCAGAGGGCTGGTTTGTACCATGTCAGGTGCTGTGTGCACATATACACAGTGATAAATTATCGATGCATGGCGAGAGGCTTTTAGCAGCAATCTCTCAGCATTGACCAGTGTGTACTTTCAGTAACACAGCGATATTTAATAGTCATTTGTACTGGGAGATGGCCTTCACAGCTGCAGATGGTGCTTCTCGGCAGGCTGAAGTGACAGGATGAAGTGCTGTGACATATACTACTCTTTCATCGGCCTTATTAAATGCTGGCTGTTCTTTATACAATTGCTTTTCTGTATTTCTTGCTATCTCTATATGTATTTGTTATAATGATTCATGCATCGTGTTTATTATTCATCTCTGAATAAAGCCTTGTATCCTTTTCCATATACTGGCCTTTTTACCAATGTCCACTACTTTGATGCCTTCTAAATATGACTTATTATATCTATAGCTGTCCATTGCTCTTTTCTACACTATATACTATTTATCTTCACATCTTCTTTTTAATAATCCTTTTCTGTGGTTCTCTTAAAGCCTCGCTGTCCAACCGCCTCTCTCCACCTGCTAATGAACTACAAATCCCATAATCCCCATAGACTTGCCTTTAAATCATCCCCAACAATTGCAGAGTATCATGGTAGTTGTAGTTCAGAAACAGCTGGAGGGCCACGGTTGGACACCTAACGCTTTATGCAACTCATTCTGATGAATATTACTGTCTTATAACTGATTGGTCGTTGTCCATTGAACCTCAACCTGTGTTACCACCTTTTTTTCACAAACATACCGGCCTTGCCACGGTCTCCATAGACATAACATTGGCCTGATACCAATTTTTTTAACGGCCTGTTGGTAAAATACCAGCCGGGTGGCAACCCTAAAGAGGGCGTGTCCATGCAACTGTGCACATGCATAGTGTTTGCTTTTCAACAGTCGGAATAGTGGTCTTTTCCTACACTGGAGAATAAAGTCAATAGCATGATTTAAAGCTTCATGGTTTGACTCTGTATACACAAAGTCAATTTCCGGGTGCCACTGCCATTATTTGTCGCAAGTGTGGTTTGAATTCCTCCTCTTGCCCCCAAACTTCCGGACTTTTGCAGGTGGGACTGATTGCTATTAGCCCAATGTTTAAACACCCAGCAATGGGGGTATGCCATCATAGCCAGGTTGTACGTATGTGTGTATCTCAACAGCCACCAACAGCATTTTTATAATTATTAAAAGATCCAAATACAATAATACAGAAAGCTTTCTGGCTTCAATAATTCCACAATAATCATTTATGGTTAGTCATTTCAATACTTGTAACATACACAAGAATCTCCTTTAATGGATGGCAGCACTAGCCAGCACTCTTGGAACATAATTTCCTTTACTAGACATTTTCTGTTTATTATACTTATTAATCTGCTGATTGCACACTTCTACAGTGTAGCGGGCCAGCTTTTTTAAAGGGCACTTCTTTTTACGATTTGCCCAGTCAGCAATTGGCTGGGACTGATGAGCATAAGACTCCTCTCGTAGCTGACATACTGCGGGTTGGGCACTTTAGCGTTGGAGTAGAGCCCAGAGTAAAACAACAGTCAGTTGTACAACAGAAAACATTTAAAAGTCTAATAGCTTTGTTAAATATTTTGCTGCCCATAAAAGACTTGTCTATTCTTACAATAAACATTTCCTGCTGTATATCTCCAGAGCTTTGTTGTTGAAATAATCTCCTTGAAATAAAAAAAGAAAAAAGAAAAACTAAAGAACACAGCATCTTTAAGACTTTATAATGAGGTTGAAAAGAGTTCAGCTATACAGACTTCAAAGAGCACATTATTCAGATGGTAAGTACAGCGTGTAGGGAGTCCCAAATTTACGGGCTTCTGAATGCAAACAAAATATAATAAAGTAATGCTGTTTGGAGTTTGCAGAGCACCATCCGAAATGTTTCCCTGCCATATTACGTAGCGCTGTACAAAAAATTGATTTATCTTTTTCTTGCGACTTTCAACAGGGCAAAAATGAATAGTTGTTGTCGTATCTGTCCAGGTTGCCACAGGTAGATGGAGAGGGACCCTCCCAAAAGGTAAAGAGGCAACTGACCTGTCCCTTAAAATTTGGGTCTGAACCCGGCTTTAACCCACTTTCTGTACTGTCCTATTTTTCTGGTCCTAAAAGAAGCAGTGATGGCACAGAACATCAAGCATTTAACAGCTCATTGCGGCTCCCCGCGATGAGCTGTGCTTGGATCCCGCTGCAGGGACTTGCGGTGGGATCCTACCTGTCAGATGAGGCCACTTTGAGTAGCCTCAGTCTGGCAGGGAAAATGTAGCTGATGTTCAAATTGAACACCAGCTAAATTTCACTGAGTCAGGCACGCCTCCGTGACATCACAAGTGACGTCAGGAGGTCTTGCGATCTTGTGTTAAGGACCCACAGGGTATATTAAGACCCTGATCAGGTCTCTGCCATTTTGTTCCTGGCTAAGGTGATCCGGTGGCCAGGAACAAAATGTGGCGTTTGGGGTTTGCGTCGTCTGGAACGCAAGCACCATTCATCACGAAGGGGTTAATACTGCCCATGCACCTTTTTGAGCTTGTATGTGTTAATAATACGTTTAAGAGAATCATTGGTGAATAGCTGATGGTGCAAAGTGTGATGTTTAAATTGGACGATGATCTATACACTCTCCCACTGTCTTCACATATGGGATGATCAGTAGATATCATATTTCCGTTGCCATGACTCAGAACAAAATGTTTCATCTGCTTATGTCTCCCTTTCCTTAATTATTGGCAAGGGATAAAGACCTAGCTAATTGCAGTCTCTTTTGCCCACACCATACTTAGGGGTGTATAAATAGTGTTTTTTTATTATATACATATATAAATAGAACTCTGTCTGACCTGCTGCATTAATAAAAATGAAGGTCCTTGACTGATCTGCCCATTGTATGAAGTGATGATATATGTGCATTTAAAACCGGTTTTAGTAGAACATTTTAAATATTTAAAGGAACTCTTTGAACATAAACATTGCTTATGCTGTGAATTTTGAGAAAAAAAAAAATGAAATGTGATCTTTAAATTGTCTTAGTAAAATTGCAAGCAAATGCATAAAACAAGAGACATAAATGTTTAAAATGATTCTGTTGTATCGCATGCTTATGACATGACCTTGTGGCTTGATACGCAAATGACACATTTCCCATAGAAAAGTAGTTAATTTGCTCACACCGCCACAGGTGTTTTCATGACACCGCAAACATGGTTTTATTGTATGCTTCGTATTCTGCTAACATAATGCATAGATCACCTTTCATCATTTTTCACAATGTAAATAATGTTTCGTTTGACATAGCTCATATAAAATACTGTCGTTATGTGTGTCAATTGTTGGAACAAATATTATTGTAACGATGGAGCATAGCACTTTCAAGCAATCTGCTATCTTAATAACAACGCTTTTTGTTTTATTATGACAATTTAAAGAAACATATCACATGTTGAAATGTATTTTCTAGCTCCTTGCATACTATATTTACAGGGAAGTTTCTGAATGTACACATATTCTGTATAAGAATGATTATAGAGAGTAAATGCAGGACGTTACTGGAAACACAATACAGGAATTGATTCAGAAGGAATGATTTCAAATGGTTTTGTGAAAAAAGGTTCATATCATTTAATCAATAGTATCCGTGATCATTATCTCTGCACTGTTCTTGTTATTGATGTATCCAATACAAAACACATACATAAGAATATCAGCACATATCTGAAACAAAGTACATTAGGCTGAGTTGCTGTACAGCTGTATCTTAAAGGAACAGTCCATCGAATATGTGTTTTAGAATGGGTACATGAATAATAATGTTCAGTTGATTCAGGTTCATTCTTTAAAGAGCCCAGCATAGCATTTTTGAGACACACTTCAGCATCCTAACCTACCTCATAGCCTTGTTTGACTCCGGCATGAGCATGGTACATTATATTCAGGGACTATAGTGAAAGATGCATACGTCTAGGATAAATTATTATATTAACATTAATGAAGATAGTAGACTAGTTTACATTTTGCTTTTTGCAGCCCTGCCATATCCATTTTTAGTAAGTGTCCCTTTAAAAATGAGAATTTGGTCTCCCAAGGTACAGAAAGCGTTTGATGCTGAATTCAGCCACCATATAGAATAAATACATTGAACGTGCTACTCACTGTCACTGGATTCATTCAATGAGCCCCTACAGCAGAACACAGCCACCAGTAAGTGTTCAGGAAATGTTCATGAGAAAATTAAACTGTAAGTATACTTTCCCTTTAATTCTTAAATCAATAGTCCACATGTATTCCCACTTAGTATGCTACATGTTTCATTTAGCAATGCCACTGCTTCTAATTAATTGTTTAATGTATGTGTTATTATATAATAATATTAAAACACAACACACTCAGATCTTCTCCCTTACAGCAGGATAGTTCTTGATTACTTTGTAGATATCAAACCACACACAGGCGTTCCATGGACTGCTAGAAGCTAATTTCCTGCTTGGTAATGTCAGAAGGAAAGAAAAATAAGTTCTATAATAACACCACAGCACTAAAAAAAAACAATGCCAGAGACATTGTATGAAACACAGATAACAACCATTATAAAACAAGACAAAAAGGTGCGCTATTCCTTTAAGAAATATTTGTCTCTCTCTTAAAAGGAAATGAATTGAAACCTTTAGTAAAGCAGGCTGACATTACACAGAACACTCACATGTGTCTTAATGTTTAAAATATGTCAACATTAATTGAGTGTCATAAAAGGAGCAGAGCATGACTGTGCTGTTTGTCAAATAACGCAACCTAATGAATACCTCACAGACCATACTGCTTCAAGTAAAACCAAAAAACAACAATACATACAAAAATGCAAAACAATTATAATTTGCAAACTAGCATACTCTACCCCCATGGATCTTACACAGTGTTCCTCTATTTTAATTGGTAACATTTATAAAACAAAAAAACACGGATTTTGCAGCAGCCTTAAAGCAAGTGTGTGTAAAGCAGTGGGATTATGGATGACTGTCAGAAGATGTTCCCTCCAGCAAGTCATTAAATCTCTCTGTATATTCATGTGCTCTGTAACAAACATAGGGTACTGCTGTTTGTGAAAGATTCATGAGTCATGTAGTATTTTTTTTTCTGTGTTCACTAGAAGTGAGGAAATTATAAATTAGTCAACTGACCATCATGCTTTTATTCTTAAAGGAGCACTAAACGTTTTATTTCACTTGGGCTTCTAATATAGAAGCACAAGTAAAATGTCCATTGTCCCTAGGATGAGGATGAACTGGCGTGTACTTTTGAAAGCTTATCCATAGGTAGCAGGCAGCCGTCTGGTCGGTGACCGGCTCTCTCTGCTAGCGCAGAGAGAGACCCTCATCTTTGCATGGGATCAGCAGGGGGGGCCTAAACTAGCAGCGAGAGACCCTGGCATTCGGCAATCGGAGCCCCCGCTCTGATTGGCTGTCAGCACGCGACAACCGGGAACTTCTGTGTATCGCATGTGAGACACAGCAGTTAGTAAACCCGCATGGATCTATTAAGATACACATCACGTTTACTGTCAAAGACCGGGACGTGTTTTGTTTAACCTTTGCGTCCTTGAAGGACTTGAAGGCTTGTTGTTGGCCCATTCCCAGCACGAGAGTTAGCACTTTGAGTTGTGTGTAATGTAAATGGTGTGTATAGGAAGCCTTTAGAAGAAATCTGTATTTTATTATAATTCTTTATTTATGCCAGACTAGTGGTCTCACAGTGCAACTGCAGGATAAACAAGTTGCTTGTTTTACCAAAACAATCGATCAGCATCATAATGGAATGTACAGCATCACTGCATGTAATACATTATCATATACTAACAAGATACTTTCCAGCTGTCCCGCATTGTGTGGGACAGTCCCGATTTGGAAGGTATGTCCCTCTGTCCCTCCACACTCTACCTCTGTCCCGCTTTTCGGGAAAGAGGTAGAGCTGAAATGCACAGTCGGAATCAGGACCGCAATGCTTACTGAGCAAGCGCAGGATCAAAGATGGGTGACAGTGTTACCGCACATGAGCGGTAGCACTGACACCCCGATGTGTCCCCCCCCCCCCCCCTGACTTGACCCACCAATGTCTAGATTTGACGGGGTGGGAAAGTTGGGAGGTATGCAACAATAACCTAAGACAATACAATAATCCATAGGAATCTCCATTTTCTCCTTCAGTACGAGAGAGATGGGCAGTTAAGTGTTCTGTTATATTTGTCTCAGAATCTGGTTTTGTTATGTTGTGTTAGAACAATTGAGCTGTTCTTTCACAGCCACTGCAGAAATGCTTCCATTTGTATCACTGAATCGTTCTCTGTGTAAAGGGAGATTACTGGCATTGCAATCTGTTCAGCAGAGGGTTTCCCAAGAGCATTACAAGAGTTAATCTACGATCTGGAAATTACTTTGGACCTTGCTTTTTAAAAATGTTTTTAAAGTACTTTTTCCCAAAAAATGCTTGGTAGACACATGCGGTTTAAGGATTACATTGCAGCATAAAAAAGAGTTTGTAAATCAAAAGCACAAGCAACCGATCACATGTGTCTGGAGTTCCTCTCTCTTTTATAGAAATATTCCCTATACTTTGCTTCATATTTTAAATAGCTATACTGTAAGCCATATTGGCAATAAACGGTGATATCTCTACCAAACAAAAAGAAAATTGTTGCATATTGTTTTGGATCAGTTTTGCTTCAATGGGATCATTCTAATCCACCAAATTTGGACTTGTTTAAAACAAAATTGGGTTTTGCATTTTGAATGGACTGGTTGAAGACTACAGTGGCTAAGGATAAAAAGACAAAAACTATTTTCAAATTTGACGACCTTAGACATCTTGACATTAGATCAGGTCATAACAAAACAGATAAAAATGGCATATTAATTGACTTCCTGGTACTCAGTCCAACTGATCCTTAAACGAACACCTATTCCTGTGTAATTAGTTCTTACATTTTTATGACCTACTGCTTAATGACTTAGACTTAACTATAGTTTTCTTTATCTTACCTTGAATGATATTAGGTTTCATGATATAGTGACACCCATTGGAGGAAAATATAAGGGGCTGGCTAAAGAAATAAAATCACAATGTATACATATTGAGCAAAATAACGCAAAAAGGGAGACAATTAGCAATTAATGCAGTTACAAAATCATTTTGTTATTTATATTGTACAATTTCAAATGTTAATAGATGGAACCATCTATCCTGTCATTGACTAGGTACTTGTTGGTTTTTTTCTGATCCATTTTATACTTTACACTTTATAAGTGTGTATTTTGTTATGATTAGCAAAAAGTTTTTTTTTTTTTTTTTTTTAAATAAAAATTAGTTATATGGTAAATTTAACCCTAACAATATCAGTATTTTGTGCAGATCCATGAAAGTTGACACGTATGGTTGTGGCACACTGCATAAATCCATACCGGAGTATCACTGTCATAATGCAAAACACTGCTGATAGATTTTCATTTAACTGTACTTGAGCCAAGAACTTGACATCCTGTGATATCCCTGAGCCCTTTCTGCAATCAGTAAGACAGACTGAGCTGATGATAATCACTGGGCCTGAGCTAAGGGCAAGTGAAGTTGTGTCAGTTGTCTCTATAACATCTCCCCATACAGACACAACCTTTTCTAAAGCAGGAATGGCTAACATTTGCCAGTAATGAAGGTGTGGATCACAACCAAAGGGTGGCTGAGTATGATGAGAGTAATACTTCATAGCAACATGTGTGATGGAAGTGTGACGCTAGAGGGTCTACTCACTAAAGAGAGAAGTGCAGGGAATTGAGATGGGTATTTCAGGTCAAATTAGCTGACTTGGAAAAAGTCTCCCATTCAGTTGCACTTTATCATTTTTTGAACATGGCTACTTTGGCCTAAAGTTAATCGTTCTCTCTTAATTGGGTAGATTCTTAGGAGTTCCTTCAATTCGTTGTCCTATAGGTTTTGATATATTTTCTTTTATAGGTAAATAAAAACAAATAATAACTTGCCTCATCATTTAATTAAGTGCTGTGTAATATAATGATATTTTATTAATATGTCATAATATGAATACAAAATAATCAGGATTGCGTATGTTGTTGTTTATTTTTTACATTTGCTAATATTGTCTATAGCAGAATCCCATAGCTGCAGGAGTCCAGTGATGACTTACAAATCACTGTCCTTATACCAGTATCAACATTACGCACCTCAATTTTCAATGCCGCACAATCCCCTGTTTAGTAAGGAAACCCCCTGTGTGTTTCATATATTCCATTGCCCTTTAGATTGGAAGCTTGTCGACAGGGGTCTCAAAACCTACTGCCTCAAGATTCAAGGCTTATAAAATAAGTCATGTAAAGTAAAGCTAACACTTTAACTAAAAATATTTCATTATTTTATTTACATTGTTATAAGTTGCCACCTGCTTTTCAATCGGCTATCTTACTGTCCTACGCGGATATATATTCAGAGGGCTTCCGTATAGATGAATGGGGATGCCCAAGGCCCGTATGCATTAGAAATGCTTCCTTACGGACAGATATGGGACTAGAGTTGCCACCTGGCCGGTATTTTCCCGGCAGGCCAGTAAAAAAAATTGGCTTAAGGCCAATTTCAGGTCTATGGAGGCAGTGGCATGGCCGGTAATTTTTTGTGGAAAAGGTGGCAATCCTACATGGGACTCGTGGCGCATATGCACGCCACAACGTCACACGGCAGCACGCACAACATGCATGAATGTAACCTCACTATCAGTCACGCCCGGTGACTCCCCCATTAGATTCAATTGGGGAATTGCTGAACAAGCGCTGTCCTGATTATTTATCAATGCACGATAATGATAACAACACTATAGTGCTGCTGAGTGAGAATTAACCTTTTGTTTTTCTTTTGCAACAAAAGTTAAACATTTCTTAGGGTCCGTAGAACTACTTTTATTTTAATATGCTCTATAGACTCAAACAGACTGAGTTGAAAGAGCTGACTACATTTCAACTTTCTGTATCCGCTGAGCAAATACACATCTCTTTCTTTGATGTCTTTGTTTGTACTAGAGTTCTTGTGGCTGTTACTGACCACCGCATCGGCAGCTGTTATAGCATGAGGTTAGCACACAGGAGAGTCTTCCAAGTCTCCTCGGTTGTATAGACTTTTTGGGTGGCCTCTACTTGCCTTGCAATTAAACTTGCAATCTGAAATTGTATATTGTCTACGTCAAGTTGTATTCAATATCTTCATTACAGACAGGTTTTTATTAAATTGTATAAAAGGTCATAAATGGTTATAATTGAAAATTGCTATGGCCGTGAAACATGGCTTCTCCTTATTCTAGTATTGTAGATAATATAGGTTAGGATGAAAAGTGTAGAGTTCATTTTTACTTTATTCTATATATTCTCAGATTCAGGTTGATGGCTAGGTTCTATAACAGGTCTCCAATAATAGCTCTTCAGCTGCATCATGGGAAATGTAGCTCATCATCATCAGCTAGAGGCTACCTGTTAGCTGCCTTTGATCAAATGAATAGGATTTCTTCCAACGCTGGCTGTCCCCAAAGCGGGATGACTGGGAGGTGTGCATACTTGCCAACTTCATACAGCAGTGTCTGGAGAAGTGGCAGGGCTCACACAATGTGAGCCTGCCTGGTACAGCTAACGGGTGACTAGAGGTCATGTTTAAGCTGTGTATGTCTTGTAGACTTACACTGTTTAAATGAAATGCTGGATGAGCACTATCCTTAGACAGCTATATCGATGGGACTGACACAAATTTGACAGGAAAAGAACCCAAAAACAAGTCCTGGCAAATTGTCAACTGTTGGCAACTATGGGTGTGGTCCCCATGGAGTGCAAGTCCAGGGAAAGGGGTCATGTCCACTCTCTGTGCATGTCCGTTGAGCTGACCGAGAGAAAGCCCACAGTGCACAGGTCTTCCCAGCAGAGGTTTCCACTCCAGCTCATGCACACCAGTGCTTTTTCAATATAGTTCAATATATCCTGTAAAGCAGTACACTGGAGCAGCATCCCGTCAAATACAGACTATCCCAATGAACCTGGGAAACTTCGGACATCACATAAGTTTTCAGTTTTTCATCTTTGTATTAGTTGGGGCTTTATTCATGATAGGGAATTGACTGAAGAATATTTCCAAATCTGCTCCTTTGGCCTTAAGTTGGAAATTCCCTTGTCAATTCTGAGAAATTCATGAAGTAAATCTTTCCTAACAGATTCGCTTCCATGTATAGGACCCACTGAGTTTCATTGGTGGTTTGGGTTATTCGTAGATGCCTGCTTTTGTGGCACCGTCAAGATGGCAGAACTCATGATCGTAATTAGAAACTTTTAGATATTTTTTTTTTCAATATTTTTTTTCTAAAGTCTTAAAGGAGTGCTGAATTCAAAATAACAAGCTTTCTATGACTCAGGGCTATTATTACATTCAAGACTAACGTTTCTGGCTTAAACTAGTGGTCTGAAATGTTACATTTCCTTCATGTCGATATGTCAAAATTAGGATTTTTGTCTCATTACAATTACATTTAGAAGGTGCATGTACTTTGTAATTTTATTTTATTTTAATATCTTTGGAAATGTAAAAGCTATAAGCCAGGAATTATGTTTGGTTCCATGCTGTGTCACTTAACGCAACTTTTGCTTCAAGGCTTACACCATGCAAAAAAGAAAAGTTCACCCCCTCTTGTTAGTTGTAACCTAAAATCCATCCCTTCATTGCACACTTTTCTGAAATGCTACCATTGCCTTGCTGTTAAGCTTCCTAGGTCTTCATGTGGCCTCCTTCTAATGCCTCATTGGGACTCAACACTTAATTACTGAACTCAGGTGTTTCAATCGGACCCATTTCCCATGGCCTAAGGTTTGAAATTCCCATATCGATTCCCTGCAATTATCTCTTTATTGGGTAGACCCTCTATTATTCTATCAACTCTTCTTAATAAAATATAATCATTACAGTGAAATAAGAAGCATATCAGCCTCTGCCCGCATAAACCGCTCCTGTTCACATCACTCGGTGTTAATGCATTGGTGGACTTTCTGGTCCCCATCTTCATTAAGAAGGATTTTTTCCATCTGGACTGGCATTCCGACAATACTTTCAAATGAGTTTTGAGGTCCCATGCATGTGAACAAGGGTTCTCTGGTTTCATCATCTGGCTTTAGCCATCTGGACACGGAAATTGTTTTGCAATCTATTGAAGGGCTATGTTTCCTTTCACGCAATACACACGTGTGCAAGACTCTTCTTCTGATGTTGCATGTGGCGGTAATTGGACCAACATTTGTAACATATCATCAGCAAGTCCTCAAGCAATTACTGTAGCAAGATGACTTTGCTTCTGAATGATAAGACACATCAGGAGAGATGCCCCTGTCTTATAAAACTCACACTCTACCTTCCCTTACAATTTATAATATATTACTTTGTAGCTTTTAAAGTATTAGTAGCCATAGAAAGAACGTTTGAAATTAACTAGCACAGCAGACTTTCATTTTTATATTTAAAGTGACGCCTATATTGATAATACTGTGAATCTAGAGGATAAAAAAAATATCAAAAATGATCTATACAGTGTGTTAACATAATTACATGGAAATGCACAAGTTAAGAGAAAAATATATATTTTTTAAAATGTGTCTACTTATGACATCACTTGTGGAAAACTACACTCTTTTTAAAGAAAAGATGTCATGAATTGGAGACATTTAAAACACAATTTTCTATTACTTTATACATTTTTGCTAAAAGAATACATGGATACTTTTTGATCTAGATATTTATATTATTTACATTCACAGTATAAATAATGATCAGTGGACAAAGTCCCTTTAAAAGAAGATTTTGGCAGTTACCTGATTTTTTTTTTTTCATTTAAAACTTACTTTATGAGCATGTACATTTTTCTATTACTATTTCTACTGCTCTGTTAAAAGGCCTGTTTCTCTCCTTTCAGAGTCCGTATATAAGCAACCATGTGCTTTATTATGGAAGTTCTGGGCCAGCACTGAAACTTTTTATGCATTTTAACCAGCGACTATCAGGCTTTTGACTTTTTTTGATCTCCAGCATCCGTTTTCATCAGTCTCTTCTTTCTATTAGAGAAGCAACTATAACTCATCTCTGCTGGGATTAATTTAGTGCCGTCTGCTAAAGCAGCAAGCCTTCGTTGGCAACAGCTCATAAGCTGAGTAAGCAGCCTCCTAGCATCTGTTGACAATATGAAATAGGCACAGAAGCCAGAGGAAAGGAAACAAACCAAAGGCCTCCTTGACGGAAGGCAAACATTGCGTATTGAGTAATAACTTTGTACTTTGCTAATAATAAACATTGTTTGAATTCTTAACAACAAAAGGGCTATGATTAACTCTATTAAGTATCGTCGGATTTGCTAATTGCAATATACAACATTGGGATAATGAGCGAGGTGGATATACATATATTAAGACACATTACAACACATTTGATCATTATATCGGCTGTTAGATTATTTTATTAGATGCATTTTACTTCTGCGGAAACTTTAAGCTACTTACATCCCCTAAAAATAAGTAATGCCAGATACATTCACTACTCACCTGAACTAAGTACCCATTTATATAGACAGAGATTCACATTAGGGTTTCAACATGAAACATGCCAGTAAAATGCATTGTGCTTACAACTCAGATTTCTCTTCATAATTTGCAGTGTTGACCTGTTCCCACTGTTAATTATACCAAGTTAGAACATCCCACATATTGTTTTTTTGTGCCAACTTGGCCCTATAGTCAGATATCTTATGGAACAGATGTGTGCTAATGTTTGTGCATCAAAATGTTGTGCAATTATTGTTGTCGGGTAATAATGTAATGCAGGCATTATAGTGTGTTGACATTGCAATCTGGCACCACAGAAAGCCGGGGGCAGTGTCTTGGGTGACGGCATGTCAGCACCGCTGACAGCTATACTGGGGAAAGCTCTGCACGTATTCTGGAGAATGGAAATGGGACCGCGGGACAACTGTTCTGAAGCGGTACTGAACCACTGTCCTATCTGAACCCGGGACAGTTAGGACGAATGATAATGATGCGCGTCTTCCTGGCAACCTTCAATATGCTGACATTAGGCTTAGGCTAGGACTGACAGAGTTAGGGCTAGAATTAGCAATTTGTCTTCACCAACAGAGACAGGGCCAGGCATTGGAAAGCACCTTAATGTCCCACTATAGAAACCCTAATATGGGCACATTGACAACACCCTCTAATGCCCAAATGAAGGGTTGCCACATGGCCAGTATTTTACCGTCAGACCGGTAAAAAATTGGCATCAGGCCAATGTTAAGTCTATGGAGACATTACCAAGGCCGGTATTTTTTTTTTTGAGGAAAAGGTGGCAACCCTACCCATATGACATTATGAATGTGCAGCAATATTCGACGACCTGTTGATGCCCGACCATTACTGCTTGTTGTTTTAAATCTTTAGTGTAAATCTGGGAATTAGTTTGGTATACTGAAAGATTAGTAAGAAACTGAAGCTCATGTTCGTTCCAATTATCCTTCTCAAAGCAGCAAAGCATGAATGCCTCTTTACATACAGACTTACCATAAAGACTACAGTTTATACAATGTGGAGTCAGCTGTCCTGCGGAGCTTTCTGTTGTTAAGATTGTAACTATAGACAAGGTACGCATGTGGTTTTTTTATAGTATCACAGTTCTTTATTCCTTTATTGTAAAAATATTTTATTTTCACATAACTCATTTTTATTTAAAAGGCCTGTGTACTCACAGGCACTGCGAACACATAAAGCTTTATATTTCATTGAACAAGAGAAGGTCATGCTATTTCTCCGAACAAGGCTAACTTGTTTTCTCCATTATCCATAAGAAATACTCATTCAACATTAAATATGTTGATAATAAAATTATTAATCTGGAGAAATAATTTCAAATCAAACTTTACCATGAAAATTCAAATCAACTATAAATTGACTGTGAAAATGGATTATTCTTGAAATGCTGTGAGCTACATATATCATTAATACATACACTGACGTACGGAAATCTAATAAACCTTTGAACTGTTTTACTTATACTTTGACAATGATAAAGTTAAAAGTCCACTTTGAACAAATTGAATTTTACACTATTTATTTAATTGTATCCAAAGCTGCCATCCCTCTTATTCTTACTGTTTATATTGCTATCAATTTCGTGCTATTAACCTAAACAGATCTTATCTTAAGCTCCACCCATTGTCTAAAGACAAATCATTCTGACCATCCAGCTGTACATGTGTTGTGCAGTCCTATGTGTGTCTGCATGTGCATTCTGCAACTACACTTAACATTTAAGACAATTTAGTTATTTGGAGACTGGCATAAAAACAAGCAACAACAGAGTGAAAGATTCAGTTTTTATTACAAGTTTGAATATATATTACAAGTATTAAAGGGACACTCCCAATAAAAAATTAAAAGGTTTTATTTTTTTTATTTTGTATTGTTGATTTGAGACATGTCTTTTGTTTTTGTTATTTGATTGTATTTAATAAATCATGTAATTAAACAAGTGTGACTGGGCGCCGCCATTAACTATTACATCACAAGGGGGGAGTTATGATCCTGTTTGATCAGGTTAATCTCCTATCTTTGTGTTGGAAGACAGGTAAAAAAAATGTGTACACTATGATACACAGGAGCCAGTAAGAGAGCAGGGGAGTATCTTATGACGTCATCATGCAGGCTTTGGTCACAGTTGTAAAGTGAGACTGGCTGGAAGATTTTGGCCGATATTGCATTATGGGAAATATTCACAAAATGGAGCCAGGACATAAATACCTAATTTTTTTTCCCCTTTTATATGCAATTAATTCAATCATAAAAAAAAACAGTGGCATATGATTTCTAAATGTGTTTGTTTTAAATGACCAGGTCATCTAGTTATGTAAGTGGTATTGTCCCTTTAACTATATTTGTTAAAAAAAGTATAGTAAATACCGTATTTGCTCGATTATAAGACGAGGTTTTGTTCAGAAAAAAAATTCTGAAAAATACCCCTCATCTTATAATCGAGGTCGTCTTATAATCTGACCTCAAATTGAGGTCAGACTATAAGACTGGGATCCAGGTCCCCCGCAGAGCTGCAGGGGACCTGGATCCCCCTCTCTAACAGCAGGGGATGTCTGCGCGATGAGTGCAGACTCCCCCTGCTGCCGCACGGCACGACCGCCGGGACTTCTATGATGAAGCCGGGTCCTTCCGGCTTCGTCATAAAAGTCCCGGCGGTCGGGCCGGGCAGCAGCAGGAGGGGTCTGCGTTCATTGCGCAGACATCCTCCGCTGCCCCGCTAGCCACCAGGGAGAATCGGGCATCTGGGGGATGTCTGCACGGTACGTGCAGACATCCTCCATGCTGCCCGACACTTCCATCTATTATGATGGACCAGCTGTCTGTCATAATAGACGGAAGGTCGGGCAGCATGAAAGGATGTCTTCACGTATCGTGCAGACATCCCCCGGCTGCCCCCACTAGCCACCAGGGACCAAGAAACAGGTGAAGGGGAGGGAGGGGGGGACAGAGTAACAAGGGGGGGGCAGAGAAACGAGGGGGAGGAAGGGAGGGGGGTAGAAAGACAAGGGGGGGACAGAGAAACGAGGGGGGGGAGCAACAAGGGGAGGGGGGCAGAGATAAACAAGGGGGGAGAGACAGAGACAAGGGGAGCGAGGGGGAGACAAAGGGAGGGGGAGGTAGAGACAACACTAAGGGGGAGAGAGAATGAAAGCTGGGGGCAAGGGAAAGAGAGAGGCAGCATTGGCACATAAAAGGAAATAAAAACAAGAAATGCATTTTTTGATATCATAATTTTTTATTAAAAAAGCAATTTACATGTGAATTCATACAAGTTGAACTTTTTTCCTATAGGTTAGTCTTATATTCAGGCTTTTAGTTTTTTTCCTAATGGAATATCCAAAGTTTGGGGGGGGTCATCTTATAATCAGGGTCGTCTTATAATCGAGCAAATACGGTAGCTTGTGCCTGAAACATTATTATTTTACGTAAACCAAAAGATTGCAAAAACCTTGAAACGTTAACCCTTTTCGGCATGTTGCACACTCTTCTAGCACCCATGAGGTTAATTACTAAATAGTTCTTTGTTGTCTAAAATGTAATGCAGCCCTTAAATGCTAATGTTCTGGAGATGGCTGTTTGAACTTATTAAAATTTTCTTGGTGTGGTGCCAAGTTTATTCACTTGTCCTGGCTACCTTATCCAGGGAAAGAATAAATATATCTCAAGGGAGGTACTGGACACTATAGTCTCTGTGTTTAGTTTACCACATTTTACAGAGAATCTTCCTCTTGATCATTTTCCCTTTTTTTTTTTACTCTTTTTATGGTAAAAGACATGTGCATGCACATGTGAGTTAAAGACGATTCTCTGTGTTTAATCCGCTTAATTAGACTATCCTGCACAGATGGCATTCAGACATACGTAGTTGTAGAGAAGGCATGTGGTAGTCATATTCATGAATTTTTATAAGGTCTTACATTTTTTTATTTTTTTCACCATATGAGACACAAGAATGTGAAGTGTGTATACCTTTTCATAAATGTCTCCTTATTATTTAATCAAATAAAAATTCAAGGAAAAAAAATAAGCCAATTAAAACCGTTATCATTTCTGCTCAAGGTTTTTTTTAATCTCTTAAACAATTTTTTTTTTTTAAGATAACATGTGTGTTCCAAAGGGGTTCATTGTCCTGTGGTTGTCTTATGAGCTGCTAATTACAGACAATCATTAGTTTGAAGTTCTGCATATTTTAAGGCAGACAGGGCATTTTTGGACTATCTGTTTTTCCTCAATCGCTCATTTTTTTTCCTGGAGATTTCGGTTAATGTGTTCTCGGTCTGTGTTTTATCTAAGGTGGGGGTGTCCATATACAGTCATCAGAATAAAGGCCCCATGTATAAAATGTAGGATAAAGGTTTTTATTAAAGGGACACTACCACTTACATAAGATGTATCTAGATAAACTGGTAGTTTAAAACGAACACATTTATAAATCATATACCGCTGTTTTTTTATATGATTGAATTAATATACAAGGGAAAATAAAATTAGGTTTTATATCCTGGCTCAATTTTGTGAATATTTCCCATGATGCAACATCATTAAAAATCTTCCAGCCAGTCTCAATTTACAACTGTTGCCAAAGCCTGCATGATGAATACTCCGCTGCTCTCTTACTGGCTCCTTTTTTTTACCTGTCTTCCAACACAAAGAGAGGAGAGTGACCTGATCAAACAGGATAATAACTCTGCCCCTTGTGATGTAATACTGCCATTCCATTAAATGCAAGTCTATGATCATAATTCTGACCTATAGACTGCATTCTGTGTTCCCAGCCCCAAAGTGAGACATTTGTACTGTAAAGTCAGTAGGGGGTGGCACCCAAAAACACTATATTTCACAAAATGGCGGCACCCAGTCACACTTGTTTACTTACATATTTTATTAAATACAGTCACATCAGAAAAAAACAAAATACATATCTGAAATCAACAATACAAAATATAAAAAAGTAAAACCTTGTCATTTTTTGGTGGGAGTGTCCCTTTAAGCATTAATTAGTCCTGTGCAAACTGCAGGATGTGAAAGTACACCCCAAAATGTATTTGAGATATGAAGGCCATTTACCACTGTATTATATCATTTGGGAATGGTACTTCTGCAATGTACCATTCAGAAGCTATACCCTAGTCTCTGTCAAAAATATAAAGCATTTGGAGAAATCATTTTGTGAAGTTGATGCTACGTTGAGACAGTCAGCTGACCATCGTTCGCTCCTGGTGGTATGTCTGTGCAGGAGCAGGCAGACAATGAGACAGATACAAGAAGTTGGCACTGTAGTAGAAGGAGCACAGAACAAATGAGAATTTGTAGGTAGGTTGCTTTTTTTATTACTTTATTATATTAGTCCAGGATAAAAAGGTACGCATCAGGGAAAACGTTATATACAGCATTTTTATATTTTATTTTAAGAGTTGAATTCCTCTTTAATAGTTTCAGTGATGAGATACTCAGCTTAGAGGCAAACTCTTTCACAAGGAACACATTCCACAGGTATCTAACTGTTAGGTGCAGAAGTATGAGATATAAAAGGATAATAAACAACATAGAAATACCTTGTATTCTTCCTGAGCTTGAATCAACATGCATGAAAAATAGAGGGGGCTTCCTTTCATTCCGTCCTGATGACACAGATTCAGTAAGTTAACTATTTCAATTAGGACAAAAGGGAAGTGGGAACAAGTGATCTGTCTCTACACTGAACCAAGAGCCATCATCTCCTGAGCCAGAAATGTCAGGAGCCAAATTTTTTTCGAGGAGATAGAGTACAGGGGACCAGACAGGGGAGCCTTGATTCACCCTGATTGTTAGCATGCACACCCTTTAGAGTTACTACCAAGTTGGAATTTTATGATCAGCCCAGTAAAAATGTAAAGTCTATAGAGGCAATAGCATAGCTGGTATTTTTTTGGATCCTAACCCCCATACCTTAGGTACCTACCATGAATGGCCATTGGATTTTCAGTTCAGTATTGGAACAGGCTTGCAGTCCATGTTAGGGAATTGAGTACAGCTAGACCTCATAGAGCACTTCATACACTAAGTCAAAAAGTAGTAATACATTACACCTACTGCAAATTAGCCACAGCTGAGAACTACTTTTTGACCATTCCTCATCTACGGCATATGGAAAACTTAGAAAAGGGGGGGGGGGGGGGAATTGTAACATAAATGAAGGTTGACAGCAATAAACACTTCCAGCTTAACACAACGTAGCAACAATAAATCCCTTTAAGGGATTGGTCTAAGATTTTACAACAGTATATCTGTTTTTCTTTGTGCTATTCCATACCTCCCAATATTTCACTTTTATTTTGTGGGTGTGGCTATCGGTGGGGCTTTCTCTGAATAGGTTCACTTACTTTATGGCCAATTGGAAACTATTTATGTGATTTCGAACAAGAATAAAGTGTTTTATTTGCACAAGTTAACACATAAACACTTATTGTGAGTTTTAATGCTCTGGAGTATTGCGATACAGTTATACAGACCCCAAATTCTGAGTCAATGTAAGAGGAAATAGGGTTGCCCCCAGGGCCGATCCTAGGGTCACGGGCGCCTGGGTGCAGGTTTTCCTTTGGCGCCCAAGGGTGGGCGTGGCTATATTATGAACTCCTCCCCTTTAGACATTTCTGTTCCAGACATGCCCATTTCAATATTGGGGAGAGAGAAAACTGTATTTTAATGTAAAGGACCAACGTTTATTTTAAATAAAGATATATATTTTGCCATAATACTGTGTAGTGGTTTTATTTATTTCTATGATGCTCAGCCAGCAACATGGGAGACTTTTTGCTGGCTAGCAAAATGAGTTTTAACTACCGTTCCCATGATTCCCAACCAGCCAAAGTCTCTCATTAGTCTGGCTGAGCATCATTGGAAAAGAAGTACATAAGGAGTGATAAATAATATTCCACCAAGTCAGTCACTCACGTGTCTCTCTCTCTCCCCATACCCTCATGTCTGTCTGTCTCTCCCCATACCCTCATGTCTGTCTGTCTCTCCCCGTACCCTCATGTCTATCTCTCCCCATACCCTTGTGTCTGTCTGTCTCTTCCCCATACCCTCATGTCTGTCTCTTTCTCCCCATTCCCTCATGTCTGTATCTCTCTCCCCGTACCCTCATGTCTGTCTCTCTCTCCCTATTCCCTCATGTCTGTCTCTCTCTCCACTCATGCTCCATGTCTCTGTCTCTCTCTCCATTCATGCTCCATGTCGGTCTGTCTCTCTCCACTCATACCCCATGTCTGTCTCTCTCGCCACTCATACCCCATGTCTGTCTCTCTCTCGCCACTCATACCCCAGGTCTGTCTCTCTCTCTCTCCACTCATACCCCATGTCTGTCTCTCCCCTCATCCCTTATAACTTTTTCCATCTCTATCTTTCTGTTCTCCATGCTGGCCTCTTGTACACACAGTCATACATAAACACACACAGTCACACAAACACATTTACACACTTAGTCACCCTCACAGACATACATTTACACAAACACCCTTATACACACTGTCACACACATACATAAATAAACACAGTCATACATAAATACACACAGTCACACAAACACAATTACACACTTAGTCACCCTCACAGACATACATTTACACAGACACCCTTATACACACATACATAAATACACACAGTCATACAAAAATACACAGTCACACAAACACAGCCACCTTTACACACTTAGACATAGGATACACTTGCACACTTGACACTCATGTACACACACTTACACAGACAGTAACACACACATAGTTATACACATTGACACACACATACACACTTATACACATACACAAACATTTACACAGACAGTAACACACACATAGTTATACACATTGACACACTTATACACATTCACAGACACTTCCACACTTTCTTTCTTTTTTTATTTTATATTTTAACACCCCCCAAACCCCTCCAACTGTTATTACCTCCTCCTTCTTGTTAGTCCAAGCACAGAGCAACGGGGGAAAGCTCCGCCCCCGTCGCGTTCTGTGATTGGCTGCAGGGAGGAGGATGTTCTCTATGGTGTCTTGGCAGATACTCTAGAGAACGTCCTCCTCCCGGCAGCAGCCAATCACAGAACGCGACGGGGGCGGAGCTTGCACCCGTCGCGCTGTGCTTGCTTTAACAAGGAGGAGGACGGCAGGGAGAGAGCTCCCTGCTACAGCGCCTCTCCACCCCATGCGCCTGGGCGCGGTGCACCCCGTGCACCCGCCCAGAATCGGCCCTGGTTGCCCCTCCTGAATAGAGACACTTGGGAGGTATGACTAGTCACATCTAATTAAACACATTAGAGAAGAAATGCTTTTTTTTTTTTTTTTTTACTATTTCAGTGCAGAGAGATGCACAACATATTGAAAAGCACTCTTCGTCATTGAGTTAAATCTTGGTTTAATATATATATATGTGTGTGTGTATATTTATATACATATGACCAAAGATGTCATATTAAAGTTCATCTCAGCTATTATTCCTATTTCCTTTCTTTCCAGCAGTATAATAACATTAAGCTCAAAGCATCAAATGTTGGGGTTTTTTTTTGCTTAATTTACAGGTTTGTCCTGCTGCAGACTTGCTGCTCACGAATATTTGATTCATTCCAATCACTTTAATTGTAGGGCTCGGGGAAAAAAAAAAAAAGTCAAACAATCATGTGGATGTGAGCAGTGGCTGCCGATGGCTTTGATGAGATTTCAGAATAATAAAGGCTATAAAACGATACTTGGAGTGATTAAGAAAGGTGCTAAATCACAACTCTTTCAAATAACAATACAAGTTATCTTGATTGCACCAATAACATCCGATTGTCTTCAGCTATGGAAAGATTGGTCATTTAACAATTCATCTTGAGCTCCCAATGGGTTTAACTCTGTTACCACACTGCCATTTATTAAGAGATGGCGGTGATTGGTTTGTAAAAGTCATTTTCATTAAAAATGTTGCAGCTTTAAAATTATTTTACAAATACAATCAGTTGCCATTGTGAAATCAGGACATTTTGTAACTATTCTTAAAGGGACAGTTCCTTTAAGCTTTTTTTGCCCAAATATATTATGTGTTTAAAGAGTACACATTTTTTTTTTTTTACTTTACAACAATTTACAGTTCTTTTGTAGTTTTACATTGAAAATTATTTAAACGTGACCTCTAAATTCAGTGACATTCGATAAGGAGGGCTTGAGGCGACAGGACTGTTCATATAGCAAAATCATTAACAGATTTGTTGTGTTTGTTTGTTTTTTACAGAATGTACACTTCTTTACACTTATCCCAAATTTATGTTTTTTGGACACTTTAGGTGGGACTGCCCCTTTAAAATGTGGTTGGTGGTGGACCTTTTGACACTGGATTTGCTATTTCAGATTATTATTAGTATAATATTTATATTTAGAGTACAGTCTTAGCTATTGCTCAGGATTGGATGGCGACACAAACAGAAGATGGTATCTGAGGCTGGGCAATAGCCGAGACAACGGCTGGACACTCAAACAGGACCGGCTGGTAAATAGGCAGCACACAGATGGTAGGAGAAACACTGGAACCCGTCCCCTGACTGGATAAGAGCCCTGGTTAGAGTTCCCAGGTCCTACAAGGAAGACTCAGCAAGTCCTGGCCCTGTATGATAGAAAAGGCAGTAACAAATATGCAAGACAGAGCAGCTAACAGTACAGGGATACCAGGGAGGCAGACACAAGTGTAACAACACTACAGTGTTACAGAAAAGGAAAACAGCCACAAATTGATGATAATTTATACAGGAGCCTGGAATACAGGATGAAACCATAACACCAAGAGCCCTTTGGGTTTATAAGTACCTTATAATCAGTTAAGCAATTAGGCAGGGTAAGCCTGGCACCGGAGTCCAATAACTGGAATGACATTCAAACCATAGAAAAATAATCTTTTAATATAGGCTTCTCGGCATACCCATCTGTCAGTGGGTGGTCAGCAGGGCTCCACAACACACTTCACTTCCTCATTTCCGCTGGCAGGCCATTCCAGGTATCTGCTACTCTTTCTTTAACAAATCATCTTCACATTGGACGTTGAAAGCTGAGACGCTGAGTATGGTTCTGCATATCCCTCTTGTTATTTGAGAGCCAAGTTCATACTGCTCTGGCACTCAAATAATGAATTCCCCTGTGGTTATTTTAATTCTCCGAGGAAGCCATTTTTTGACTATGCTTCTCTTATGGCCTCCTGAAACCAGTTAACCCGCTGCTTATAAGGATTTTTAAAATCATGTATTTCTCAGCCCCTGGTACTCTATGTGTTACATGGACTGTCCTGTCTCTTTAAGGCACAGTAAACTGGCAAAATGACTGCGATTTCTGCACTTTGACCTTTTTAACGCATTTTAATTGCTTCTACTGTCTGCTCCAGATGCAAGGTTTCACCTGTCAGGTTCCTCATTTTGGATGTATTCTACCATAAAACACCAGGATAAAAGCTAAACGCGATGTTTAAATAAGCTAAACGGTTTTTGTAAAAACCCAAGATTTGCAACAATTACCTATTTTCTTCCGAACACTAATCATTTCTTAGATTTCAAATGACTTGTGTTAAATTGGTCGAAGCAATTGAAAACATGCATTACCAGAGAGTGCACCATTTTACTTAAGTACCTGCCCATTATTGCTTGAAAGTAATGGTTAGTTTGAATTTTATAATCTTCTGACACATTCACGTTTGTCAGCTGAAAAGAATGCCAGCTCAAAAATGAGTGTTAGTGGCCCAATACCTGCTCTGCTGGGCTGTATTGTATAAACGGAGAAATATATATAATTTCTTTATTTCTGTATTTAACCCCTTAAGGACAAACGTTTTTTGGGGGATGCTTGTTACATGTGTTTAACTGTCAGACAATATACTGTTGTTTTACACTGTGCGACTTTCTTTTGATGGCATATTATTCCCTATAGAGCCGAATTTAGTATGATTTTTTTTTTTTTAAGTTAACCATGCCCCTTGTATACATTCATCTGTTTATTCGCCATGTGTCCATAAGGGGTTAAAAATCAGCTAATAAATATGTCGCATATTTTTGAAATAATGTTTTGGAATGCAGTGCTTAAACCTGACACTTTATACACTGGCCACATAAGTGGTTCTGGAAGCATAATAAGCAGCCACAGTAAAAATATCCACTGGCATCCTTACATGCATGTCATAATATTGTATGTTGCTCAGCAACTCCTGAAGAATTTCCTCCGTCAGCAGAGAGCTACAGAATATCCCAAAGTCTGAACAAAATTCCACTTAACCAAATTACTGAAACAAACATACGGTCCAAGATGGGTCTATGGAGGCAGACCAGTACATCTATCCCTGGCGTTTGATCTTAAGGCATTGGAAAGTAGTTCTGTGTTTGCCTTTCATGAATTAGGATGCCTTGGATCTTTTCTAAATAATCCTGAGATGTTTAATAGACTTTAACCCATTGCTGGTATTTGTCCACCCTTCTGCTGTTGTTGAACTACAGTTGATATGATGTCAAACTAACCTTTTTACACATCCTTAACATTAGGGGTATTGTATAGATCCCAAGAGTACTGGGTTGGAAGGGACAGTCCTGTTATTTTGGATCCTGTCCCGGCATAACACTATTCACAACAGCCATTGCATTTAAACTATGTATGCATTGTCTACATGTGCAAGACGTGAGCTCCAGATACTCAGTAACTGTACCAGTAGACTAAAGTTCAATATCAGCACATGATGTCATGTGACTCCGCCCTTTTTAGCTCCACCCCTCCACAATACGGGATTTGCTCATAGGAATTTGGCAGATATGGTATGGGTGTTTGGCAGCAGCTAGACGACTGTATGGGATTCAGGCCTACTGAAACCTTACATTTGTGCTGTGTATCTTAATGTGCTTAAACAACCCCAACATGTTCCTAACTATGTTTCCACTACTCAGGTCTTCACACTTGTATGATAAACTGATCACTGAATAAAATATCTTTAACATATTTGTGTTGTTAGAAATGACAAGAAATATAAATTCACACATCCTAAAGATTGGTTCCAGAGAAACCAATTGAATATTCATACGTATTTTTCCACTTTTACATTTGTTCTTTATAATAACTATACAGAATCATAATAACTGGGGGAAAAAACATAAGTCCATCTAACTCTTTGCTGCTGTCCATCCATGGGAAGACAATATATTAATTTCCATTACTGAATATATTGTTATGGATCAGCATACACCTATCTGCCAGTAATGGGATTCAAACTCATGCTTCTCAGCAAGTAGATCCGGAAAGTTAGCTATTACACCATTACTTGTTATGGCTGTGTCCTAGTTCCCGATATTGATTCCTGTATTATCCTGGTTTTGTTTCTGTTTATCCCGACATCTGTCTTCCTGCCCCAGCTTGTACCTTCGCTGATCTGTTATGCCCTGTAAACCGACCTTATTTTCCATACTGACCATTCCCCAGTCTGCTCCAATTGGTCCAATTATATTTAGCCGCGAGCCCTTTCCCCAGTCACCAGCCCCAATCATATTTAGCTGGCTGGGGCATTTATGCTAAATTATTTGCACTATATAAATGCACTTTTGTATGGTTTTGTTGTCTTGATAAAAGTACTCAAGTATGACTGAAACACTGGTATATGTTTCTCCACATAAATTTAATTTATAAATTTGAGACCTGTGAGTGCCCTCATTTATGTGTATTTCATTTATGTGTGTGTGTGTATATATATATATATATATATATATATATATATATATTATATCCACCATTCCCTGGGTGAAAAACACACTCACAGATATAATATATATATATATATATACATATTTTACTGCGAATATATCCTTTTTTATTTTATATATTATTTAATACAATCTGTGTACAACAAGAAATTACACAAAATGACATGACATGTCGATCTTTGGCAACAATCATACTTTATATTTATACTATATTTAAATTATATTAAAGCATTACCCTTATACTATATATATTTTCTTGATTAAGAGAAAACAATAATTCCAATAGACACAAAAAAGTATCTGTTTCATTAGCTCCCAGCACTACTCAAAGTTATATAGTGTGTGCAGATCTAAATGTAGTGTGCTTGATAAGTATTCTATTAATGAAAATATAACACTTGGATTCCTTAAAGATACAAAGCTGGTGTTAAATATGCCTTCATCCTGAGACATTCCTAAACTTTTGACTGACTAATCATGCCTGAGGAGGTCAAAGGATGTTCGGGGTCACTGCCTGTCAGGAGAAATAAAAAGGATTGAGGTTTTTTGTTTCTTTTCGCTGTAATGATACCTTAAACAAACGGCCTTGAACTGCTGGTGCCCTATATACCTACTGGTGTCTGTTCTGTTGTATCTTTTTGTAATGTCTGTAGCTGGCCTTGTTGGAAATTTTAATAGCTAGATGTAAAACAATACAATTGCTGCAATATATGTGCCACTGGTAATGGGTGTATTTATGATGGGTTTTAGCTGAAAGTAAATTATTTGTGACATGGACGTTACCAATGTATACAGTTCACAATGCTGTATGTGTCAGAGTAACTTCTAACTAATTATCATACAAAGACCCAAATTCTCTTACCTTTTTTTTCGCCAACCATAGCGATTATTTTTAGTACCTAACTCGACATAAAATGATTCATGGAATGTATTTGCTATCGTTCATACCCTTTGAAATTATCTTGTTTGCCTTCCACCTTAAAGGGTCAGTCTAGTCCCCAAACGCACTTTGGTGCAAGATGAATATTACTGCTTGTACAGTGCACAGGCTTTCCAGTTTGATTTAATGCAGGCATTCTGAAAAAAACTCACATGTTTAATATTTGACTCAAGCCCTCCCCAGTGATTACTCTCCATGTTTACTGCAGGTGCGGCAGCACTGATTAAATAGACACTTAAGATATAACGTTTTGTTTCATTTAGTCACTTCCTGTGCTCCTCAGATTGAATACATTGTGTGGACTGTGATAAACTTGCTCTTGTACACAGTTTGATCTCTTTACAGTGAAACACATTGTCTGATGACATCACTAGAGAGATTGGTTTCTTCAGCAAAAAAAAGGAAAAAGGAACTTTTACTCAGCTAGTGTGGGTAGTCGTGGTTTCTTGTAAACTGCTGTCATATTTGAAGCAATGCAAAATGTGAAACAGGCATTTTAAAGTACTTTGAAAGCACATCAATTTGCATTGATATTTGGTAGATGCATTTTGGGTCCTAGACAGTCCCTTTAAGGAACTGTACAAACCTCCTTTTTCAGACATGGTTGTGTATCATGTACATGAAGTAGTTTGGAGTAACCAAACTTCAGAATGTTAACAAAATGTTGCAGAATCTTGTGATACCTTTTTTATTGGACTAACAGTATTTTTCATTCCAAAATAATGTTTGTCCAATAAGAAACAAGATTCTGCAACATTCTGTTATTTCTCATATACAGGAAGCAAAGTTGAAAATGAAATCTCTCGATAGATATGGCGCTTTTTGTTCCACACGTATTCATAATATCCTGCTCATCGTGTTACTATTAGTCAAGGCAGAAGATTAGAATGTGATTTTAGAACGTTCTAAAAGGATTGGAGGTTTTGTTAAATTTAAGTTGATATTTCTTAGGAAATATAATAAATTTGTATCTTGTATACTGTATCTTGTATTCATTATTGTAGACATGTGCTGTGTGGGTCCTCATCCAATGAGACATAATAATTATATATTAAAAACCACAACCAGTTCAGTTTTCTAATAAAGAAGATGTTTTGGACTGTTGTGACCTTTTATCTTTGGAGTGATTTTGAATACCTATTCTAAATTGTTGATACAAACATAGAAGAAGTAAAACATGTTATATCAGGTCAACATTCCTTCCCTAAGCTAGAAAATGATTGTTCTGAATAAACTGCTACATCTATTGAGGCTTTGTTTGTACTCTGATAACAGTCATATCAAAGAATAATGTGAGCAACAAATTTAATTAAAAACATAATATTCAAACTCGCTTTCTGAGCTAAAATAAAATTATTATGCAAAATAGATGTAAAGTTCATATTATATCAGTAAGTTAATTTTAGCAGAGTGATGGAAACTAATTAAACCCTAGGTAAATTGTAGAAATGAAAGCTAGTTGAGTCTTTGTTATTCCCCTTGTATACTCCTTAAATCATAAATATAACCTACAAGCAAAATGCGGACAGTTTTTTTTAACTAATAATAATATAACAATGATCTGACAATTAAAGGAAAATAAATACTAAAATTCAAAGAAAATCATAAATACTCTAAACTTATTCAAATCAGTTTTTATTTACTCCTTCCTGGTGAATAAATACCTACAATTAAAGTGTCCAATAGTTTGCGTTCAAAGAAATAAATTCAGAAGGAACAGTGCTATTAATTTTATATTATCACAAATATATGTCTACATCTAGATATATAACAGCTTCCTATAGAAATAAATTATTTTTTAAAACCACACTTTATTTCTATTTAATGTTATTAATACTATTTAATATACATTTTTGTAAATCTATTTCATTCACAATATTGGACATAAGTATATACTAAAAAAATCTGCTCATTCACAAAACATAACTTTTATTATGCACAGGTTGATAATCTTAACTATACAACAGAAAATCCTTGTGTCTGTTTGTCTGAAGCAGGAAAAGCTCTCAAACCCTGAACTTTAGAATCATGAAATTTGCACATCTTATTCATGCTGGAATGTCTAGGTCAACACGACTATATTCCGCTCTCTACATTGTTCCGTTCCCAAGTTTATTACGTTTTGAGTTAGAACACGACTTGCAGAACAACGATTGTGTACTGCTGAAGAGACAAACCTGTGCTGAATGTCGCCTATGAGCTTCAAATCCAAGAGTTACTCAAAGTGAGGTGCAGCAACAAGAATCTCAATCCTGAGATAACCTGGGTAGTAAAGCTAGCATAAGATAGTAACAGAAAATTACAATATGGAATGCAGAAAGTCTCGTGAACCCATCTAGTATAATCGGCATTTCAACAATGAAATGCCAACTTTTTCACCCTTTAAATATATTAACTGTATATAGTAAAACAAAGTCACCAAATTTTGTGGAATGTTAATCTGATTTGAACTAAATTATTCTAGGTCTGAAAGTCTAGCTATAAATAATAATTAAATGCTCTATGAAATGCTTGCAAACGATTGTTGAGTTCCAGTGCACTGTTGGAATATTTTCAGTGTCATATGTACTGGAAAAAATAAATTCATTCATTGAATGGTACTTTTAATATGATTCTTGTAACAAAATAAATCCTTTTTCCTATTTGAAGTAAAGGCATAAAAAATTGCATCTGATGCCGGCTGTCTGCTCCTGCTTTTAGAACTCGAAGGCACAGCTAAAAAGGCTTGACAGTTCGTTTGTCGAATAGGAAGAAAAAACAATGTGTGAATCTACAATGTCTGTCAACCTGATTTTACATTGTGGCATGTCGGTATATCATCCGCACATAATTAAAACCATTTCAAAGAAATGTTGTCCGGAGTGATTAGGTGCAAAATATTAATCTGTTTTCGCCACACCCAGTTATGTCTTACACAGCTCATCGCTCACTGTAGTGTGTCGATCCAAACCAACGTTTAATTAAAATAACCATACAAAACTTTTGGGCTTTTTTTTCACCAGAATATCTTATCTATTTAGAAGAGGGGTTATATTTTAATCTTGCATTTTAGAGTTTTTGCAAATCCTTTATTGACTTTTTAAAACAGTGAAATATGTATTGTTTGGCTGTGTAAATGTAATTGCTATGTAGAAATGATGGTGCATACATATAGGTTTCAATCTTATTTTATTTATTTTAGAATGCCACATGCAGTCAATAGAATTCAAATTCACCTTGACAAGTAACGTCTTTGCATTATTATCTTTAAACATTTTTTTTGGCCTGTTTTTAATTTCTTAATCCGATTTATTACCAACCATTTAATGAGCACTGATCGTTAAAGTGTACAGCTATATTTAAGTTAAACATTACCATCTGTAAGAGCTGGTTTACTAAATGGTAAATTGCCTATTAACAACATCATTTCTCCATTTTTTTAAAATTCAATGGCCTAATTGGTAGCCAAACTGTTATTTTTTTTTGTTTCTTTTATTAGTTCCGTTGTTATTGAACTACTGAATTTGTCTGTTAATGAAATTTTATATCCTACTTATACAAATGCATCCATATTCTCACGCTCGTGTTCAGTGATATCTGTATGAAGTGCCATCAGGGCAGTGCTGTATTTACCGCGAGGCATCCTAGGCGGATGCCTATAGCAGCAAATTTTGGGGGGCGGCAGCGCCACCCAGCACTGGAAAAAAAAAAAACAATAATAATAAAAAAAAATCCGGCCCTTTAAAAAAAAAAAAAAACCCCCACCGCGCTTGCAGGCAGAAACGGAGGTGAGAGGGGATCGGAAGATCCCCCCTCACCATCGCTCTGCCTGCCAGGCTGCACGGGGAGCCGAACAGGCAGCACAGAGAAACCTCCGTGCTGCCTGTTCGGCTCCCCGTGCAGTGTGCCGACACAGAAGTGCCGACAGTCACGTGACGGGCGCGCTGACGTCATACGCGCGCCCGGTCACGTGACCTGTCGGCACAATCGCCGGGAAGCCGAACAGGCAGCATGGAGGGACCATGCTGCCTGCCTGCCAGGGAAAGGTAAGTGCTGATGGGAGACTGTGTGTGTGTGTGTGTGTGAGTGACTGAGTGTGATGGGAGTCAGAGTGTGTGTGATGGGAGACAGTGTGTGTGACTGAGTGTGATGGGAGTCAGAGTGTGTGTGATGGGAGACAGTGTGTGTGACTGAGTGTGATGGGAGTCAGAGTGTGTGTGATGGGAGACAGTGTGTGTGACTGAGTGTGATGGGAGTCAGAGTGTGTGTGATAGGAGACAGTGTGTGTGACTGAGTGTGATGGGAGTCAGAGTGTGTGTGATGGGAGACTGTGTGTGACTGAGTGTGATGGGAGTCAGAGTGTGCGTGATGGGAGTAGGAGTGTGTGACTGAGTGTGATGGGAGTAGGAGTGTGTGACTGAGTGTGATGGGAGTGTAAGCTTGATGTGAGTCTGAATGATGGGGCATGTCTTAGGTGTGTAACGTGGGTGTGCAGCTTGGGTAGGGGGGTGCCCGGATTTTGTCTGCCTAGGGCAGCACAAAATCAAGATACACCACTGCATCAGGGCATAACAATGAAGGACTCTGTGGTGACCACTGACCCTATTATGCAACCCTGAAGCAATCACCCTACCTTCCAGAACTCCATTCCTTAGCAGCTAGCACAGATGTTGATACACTTATCTATTGTTCTTATGAAAATATGACACATCTCTAAAAAGGCTAAAGCACAGGGCGCCGGGTGTACATGTTTTGAACTGCACTGTCTTGCTCTATCTTGGAATCAAGCCCATCCTGAAGATACCTGGGGACAAACATAATATCAATGATAACGGGACCGAAATAGGGAGCCGGTAGTGATAGGTGCTTTGTGCCCACCGAAGACCCCCCCCCCCCCCCCCACACACACACTACAATTGAATAGGAATTGATGGGAAGATTGAAATTCAGAGCCTAAGGGGAAATTAAAGACGGTCTATGTCCTATACACAAATAGCCCTCCAACAAATGTTTATTTTGGAAAGTCAGAAGCAGCCCTTGGTCACGGGTGACCAGTAACGACTTGCTGAAAAGCAGAACCCTCCATCTGCTTAGCTTTTTAGTCTACAGAGTGTGTACCGAAAGCAAGGTTTATTAATAAGAAAGAATGGAGGACGTGCTAATATTACGGAAAGTGATACATTTCACCTGTCATTAACTGCCCAGCTAATAAGCATTCCTCCAAATAATAATAATTCATATGTCATTACTCTCCCTCTGTGGCAGATACAGTCACTGGCCAACATGGGACAGATCCCATTATAGAGATGGATTAGACCTTTTAGCCTGACAGCAGCAAAATACTGCATGTTTTATTGACTTATTAGTGAGTACCCGTAATATGTACAGCAATGAGACAGGTGACTGTTTTTTTGTAAGGATGGTATGAATACGGTTTGATTTTGAACATTATTTATTGAAATGCATAAACAATTGCTTTATGTAAAACTGAATCTATTTATGGTATCTGTCGAGACTTAAAGGGACTTTGTGACGGGTAGCTACTGCAAAAATGTAATCTCTTAGGCTGGGATGATATTCGGGAACTAGACAAGTCAGGGACAATGATCCTAACTCCCTAGTCACTCAGTCACTTAGCGAGACACAGTGTAGCATGAAAATGAGAACGACCTTTAATGAACACATACTCAGGTTTATATACCAAACAGAATCAGATAAAATAGCTTAATTCACTCAAGAACACAATACATACATAACTGCATCAAACACATAATTACATTAGCTACATAATTAGATCACCACTGGAAAACAATGGTTTACACTGCTGTGTCTCTCCCGTGGTAAACAGTCTGGCCGCCTGCCTGGCACCCAGGCCCCTCCACGAGCCCCAGTCACGGAGGCTTCAGTTATAGACTTCACCTTCTAAATATTTTTGATTCTCTATATTCAAAGTATAAACATAAATCTATACTTTGTGTTAGCAGATTTGTATGGAAATGCTATTGACACACAGCCAATAGCAAGTGTGGAAGTGTGTTTGGTGTCAAAGACCAACCCGGTGACATGACGGCCTGTCATTTTCTACGAGTCGTATGAAAAGAAATTGGAACCGCTACTGAATGGTGCTCCCTAGGATCATCGTTCAAAAGACTTTTATATCAGACAGTGGTCCTCTCTTTGTATAAAACGTTATATGGATGGTTATACCTGTAATAAAGTTCAACAGAAAGTGCTCGTTATTATATTTTTCCTTTTTAAAGAAAACTTCAAGAGCATGGCCTGAGGGAAGAAGATTGAGGGACACTACAGATATTTACAGAAATGGCAGTAAAACTGATTCCACACTTGAATAACGGTCTGTATATTCAATACAGAATTGGCATTAGCAGACTTATAAAGCCATAAATGTGTGGGAGGCAACATGTGACTGTATTACTTAATTTTATAATATTTTGTTAGAATTTTTTTTTTTCCAAAACATCTTACAACACTTAGTTTACAGCCCTGTCTCCATTGATGAAAATAGAGATATTTCTGTTTACTATAAAGAAGCAGCATTGAAAATGAAGGTATCCAGTTTCCTGTTCTTATGTTAAGTTCTTCCATGTTGTCATTTCGGATGTGGGGATGTTTTTACCGTTCCCACCGCAGGAGTCTGGAATAATACTTTTTTTCTTGTCAAAGGGGACATTATGGAGCTCCACTAAAAGTATCTTTGTCTATTCTTGGAATGGTTTCATTTACGCATTTTTCAGGCCGAGGGGTACAGCACATTATCGCCTTCTCGATCATTGTTGGAAGTGTTGAGATCTGAGAGCACCAGCTGCAACAGCTGTGTTTCCCCTTGGATCACGAAGCTCCAAAACTTTCAAGTCTATTGCTGTCTCAGCTGCTCATCTCAGGCAGAGGCCATCCCATAATTCAAACTAATTTCAAAGCAGTATAAGTAACCTCCTTGGAATGCTTTTTACTAAACCACAAAGTTATTTACTTTTACGTGTTACTGAAGTTTTTTTTTTTTTAATTTCAGTTTCCTTTTTGAGATATTTTTTGTTTGTCAGGACAGTGACAACATTTAAGGCCTCACACATACTTTTATAAATATATTATTAAATACACATATCTCTGATAATTTTGAGTATTCAAACTCACCTGGTTCTGAACCCCAGGGTTCCACAGAACACCATGTGGTCTATAGGATGTTACAATCAAGATGGCTCCCACCAACAAAACAGTTCTTCTTATTTTAGTTATCTTTATATATATTATAATATCAAAGCATGTTGGCAGTAGACGCTTCACATTTTATAATGATAGTTTTAAGGCTCCTTCGGGGGCATAATATCCCTTTAAATATACCAAGGACACCAGTGTCAGTTCAAGGCCTGTGAAAATCCATAGAACATCAATAAATTGTCCCTTGCAAAGCTCAATAAATGACCACCATAAACAATGTGGGTCCCTTTTCATGAGTAGCAGTGTTCCGGTGCCGTCATGTTACAAAGTGTCTGTCGGTGTCTTAATTTGTTCTTGGTGATCACATACCGAGACATCTCTTCAGCAATAATGGTTGTTCCTACCTTGTGCTGTAAAGTAAAACATGAAGGACTAGTCACTAAACAGTGAACTTTGGTCACCTGAAAAAGTAATAGCAAAAAGTCAGCTTTTGGAGTTGGAGAATTCAGCCGTATTGGCCTAATTTTTTATATTCCCTGGTCAGTTCACTGTTTAGTAAATAGCCCCCCCCCCCCCCCCCCACACACACACACACACCTCTTATCTTTTGCTTTTCTCTATATTGCAGTTTATTATACTGAGACAACATTTTTGATGGACTATTCAATAAAGAGGGAATTTCCAGGAATTTAAATGGGAATTTGAAACTTTAAGCCAATGTATCCGAGTTTTGAAAAATTCTCCAATGCAAAATAAGGGGAGAATTTTTCTAATTCCCTGTTTATTAAGCAGATACTTTGTTCTTTCTAGAAACCCAAATAAATTCAGAGCTGATAGTGTTACTCCCTGCTGATTCAAACATAGATCAGCGCTGGCCACGCTTATCTATTTCATTTCTTTACTTTTAGTCACATTTACAAAGCTGAGGCTTTTTTTCTTATTATTTTTGTTACGTCGTTTCAGTGAAAAAGTAATTTGCAGAAGAAAAAAACAAAGCTGTGATTTATCAGTTTCAACAGGAAATTTGTTGCAATAATCAGTGATATGGGCAACATGCCAGTTGGAGAAGAAGAATATTTGTATTAACTGATTTCTCTATACATGGCATTTAAACAATGTTCCTATTTTATTGCTTGATTTGAAACAACATAATGAATGTTGATTCATGTTATCACACAGAATACTACAGTAGATATCAGTGAACGCCTTCCAATTCGTCCAGTTCTTCACTGACAACAAATCAGTTGTTGATAGTAACAAAGTATATAGCGATTTTGAGACAGAATAAGTAATTATATATACATTGTAGTCATATATGGAACATTGAGGCCCAGGTACACAATGGTCTGTTGAGTAAAGACCTCCATAATACCAAAGTGATAATTAAAAATGGCTTGGGCCTAACCTGGTCCATGCAAGAAGTTAAACCTGATTTGTAACATTGGTCACTGTCTATTTGAATCCACAACATATCAAGACTTGATTTATGGAGATACTAAGGTGTAGACAGTATCTAAACAAATGAGTCATCAGAGAGAAAAAAAAGGCTTTTATAATCGTCATTTCTGTTATGAAATCTACAGTTTAGCTCCTTTCCATTATTATGACAAGTTGTCCTGTCATGAAAATGTCTGTCTTTGAGACCTTATAACGGAGAAGGAGTCATACATTAAAGATTGTGGTGCGCTCTTGTGTGCACCACTTCCTGTCTTTACAGAGAAGGTATTCCTTATTCAAGTCTACAGCTCTGGAGATCATGTGATCTCAATCATATCAATATTTTCAAACATTGACTTTGCCTCCAAGTCACTCTCTGTACCTCTACCCCATTGGACTAGACATACATTGATACAAGAATTGTGATTTAACAGTGACAGAATGTCTATGCACAAGGTAACCATTTCTCATAAACACCGAGGATACTGGCATCAAAGAGGTAAAAAAAAAAAAGACTGTTTAGACAGAGAGGCCCCAGATCGGTAATAAATATTGGCTCCCCTGGTGCCAGTGCATGGGCAGCTGCAAAAGTTTCAGTTCATCAGCAGCTGCAGTGGACTTTGTATACAGACAGAAAGTACGGAAAAACACTTCAAAACGGCGTCTGTTATGTGCATTACATGACACTTTTTTAATACAATTCCCTGAAACATGTTTGAGGCTACAACATGTTATAGTGTTATCATTACACAGCACATTTCTGCACCTGTATGTATCTCAAGGCTGGGAGCAGGAGACACAGTTTGAAATAATAGTAATTTCCGGACCTTTATATGTTAATCATAGACTGACTTCCCCCAAAAAAATTTCTCGATTCCCATAAACCTATTCCCATTAATGTTCACCAACATCTGAGCAAACCATAGTTAGGTATTAACACAGACTGCCTTTAAACTTTGATATTGACAGACTGCCTTTAAACTTTAATATTGACAGACTGCCCTTAAACTTTGATATTAAGACAGACTGCCCTTAAACTTTGATATTAAGACAGACTGCCCTTAAACTTTGTTGTATGGTCTGTTTACACCGAGGGGGTAAAATATTAAACACATACAATTCTTCAAATTATAAAATGCGTGTTATCTAATCTCTTTGTTTTTTGGGGTTTTTTTTGTGCATTTTGTTTGTACAAGGCAATCTTATTTTTCTTTATTTTAGATAAATAAAACATTTACATTTTTTTTATAAATTGTATAACTGCTTGTTCCTGCTGTAAGCATATGGATTTTTTTTATTTGTTTCCTATCTTTTCACTGATGAAAGTACATAAATGTTGATTAATGGATGATTTTAAATTGAAAATAACAAATATTATTTTATTGGTAGTATTTCTTACTTTACTATAGTAACTTACTATGTTATTACTCAAAGCATCTAGTTAGTGTGATCCTTATATGGACAATCACCATATTTCAGGTCTAGTTACACTTTACTATGCAAATACACAGCATCAAAAAAACAAAACAAATGTATAATTATATAGCAAAATATGTACAACTTTGGTTCCCCTGTTCAGATGCTACAGATACATTTGCCTCCCAAAATAATAATGTTTATGCTAAAGTCTGGTGTTTAGGTGCCACTAGTGGTGGCATGAAACATGCATGTGATATCCCAGAAAGCTTAGTGTTATGTATGTAGGGTTGCCACCTTTTCTTCAGAAAGATACCGGCCTAGCTATTGCCGCCACAGACTTAACATTGGTCTCAACTGGCCTGCTGGTAACATACTGGATTGGGTGGCAACCCTACAAACCCAGCTAAACTGCATGTTATTATCTCTGTGTCATCAAGAGAAGATCCTAGGAATTTTAATAAGGTGCCCAACTTGTGGAGCTCACTTGGCAAGAGCTTCAGTCATAAAGACCTTTGACCTCCTTAATGATTGACAAGGGGTAGCACACAGGACAGCATTGAGATGTTCAAGCATTAATACAAAGCAGAACCTGCGAGCTACAGCTGATCAGTCGTAAGCGAAATTTCAGCAGGGGGCGTAATAGTGTTGACTATTTTGTGAGAATCCCATAGGCTGTCGTAGGCTCACCTGGCGGTCGAATTCCCCGTCAGTCATTTTACATTGCTCTTTTCATTTTTGCATTTTGTTTCTATTACCTGTATTTCTATACTGAGTGGAAAATCACACAGGGCGATGGTAGCATTACAGTGCAGCCTATGGTCATGCAGGGTTCCGCTATGGATGCGGTTAGCAATGATCTATCGTCAGTCAATCTGGAACTTGAAAGGAGCTGATAAAACACAGCGGCCTGCTGCATAGAGCGGCTAAAGAATGCACTTTTGGCAGCAGAATATTTTAAACATCATCTTCTGGGCCGCCAGAATGTATGCTTTTTTTTTTTTAAATGGGTTTGAAGCCATAGCGCTGTATTGAAAACATATCTGAAATATCTTGATTAAAGACAGCAATATTGGGTTTTTGCCATTAGAATAGAAAGGCTGGATTGTTGCTGGAATCCCATGGAGGGTAGAACTCTGGTATTTGTGGTGAAAGGAAATTGAAGAGAAACAGAACATTGGGATTCATATTTCATGAAATAATGTGTGTCAGAATAGGAAGGCAGACTGGGCAGAAATTGACATAATTTTTTTCCTTCCCTTTCGACTGGAGAGAGACAGATAAATATGTCAACATTAACAAACGCACTATTGTACTGTGAGGAGTAAAACTTTATTTAACCCTTAGTGCTGGGTTGGCGTGATAGCACTGTGCTTTGCAATACATCGATCAACACAGGCACTTAAAGGGACGCAACAAAGTATTGTGTGTACTGAGAATGTAAACAATACGAAAATATCAAAAATCATGTCTCCATTGTGTTCGTTTATGCATGTGGCAACACCTTGTTGCTTGATATGCAAATTACACATTTCCCATTAAAAAATAGATCCGTTTCCTCCACAGACAGTCTTAAAACACGTTCTAATGTCTGCACTTGTTTCCAATTTTAGCATCATTTTGTATTGTCGGCAGTATAAAACATGTTTAGGGGATGGAGTCCCTTTTAAGGGTTAAATCATGTCAAGCCCAAATACTTGAAATTCTATATTTAACACTTAGAGTGCCTGATGGGGGAAGGGGGGGGGGGGGGGGGGGAGGAAGCTATAACGCACTGTTGTCTAATAAACGTGCGACAACCTGATATGCCCTGTTAGACCCTGTTGGGTTCTGGATAGGAGTAAATGCAGACTTTGCAACCCAATCCTTATTGGGGTAACTGTAAAGTCCATGAATAACTTTTTTTTTTTTTTTTTTTAGCCCTATGAGGGGTAGGGGGGTATCAAGAACACACATATACCCAATATTCCTGGAGCTTAACGGGTTAACCCTTTCAAATCCAAACTTTCCTCAAAAAAACCTAAAGCATTTCGGATGCTTCCTGTTCATATTCATTGTTTATAAAAAAAAAAAAAACATTTATAAACAGCTAATAAAACAAAGAGTGCTTATGTATGTTCTCCAGATGTATTTTTCTTTTCCGATTGCATGCAATTTTAAATCGGTTCACTGTAGCAGAAAAACGAAAGATTACAAATGTATGGCCAGATGTCTATCGTTCTCCTCTCGACAATCTCACATTTGTTTGGAAATCTAACAAATATTCCTTTTTTTTTTTTGTGAACGTCTGTTGTCGATTGCCATGGGAATCTAGAATGTTAAAATACTTATGTAGAATCTGATAAACTCTGATGGAAACATTACAGCCCTTCCTGCACAATTTTGCTCCCTTTCTGACATTGCGGATGAAGATCTACGGCACGTACTCACACATTTTAGCTAAGAATTTGAAATGTGACATTATCACATCATTATGGCTGCTTTACATAATCACATATTACCTGTGAGAAGAGTGAAGGTTTGAGGCCGAAAATATAGGTGCCTTTGGGGTCGCGGTAATAAAATTAAAATCCATAGGGTAAAGCGAGTACACTGGGGTACGTGCACAAGATTTCACTTTTACACAGTCTAAAAAGATGTCTTGTCTATTATGGGATAGGCTCACCATAATCAATAAATAGCGGGAATTGGCAGTGAGGTACAGAGATGGTATACAGATTTCAATGATCTTTTATATTCATGACAAATATTGGGTGCATATTAAACCACTGAACAGGTCATTTAATGTATTTATTTATTTGTTTTATAAATATGGTGGTGTTGGTGGTGGTGGTGGTGGGATAAACTTTTATGTGTCCTGCTTTGCAGTTTGTTAATAACAATGAAAATGTGAGGTAAAAATGAAAGGTAATATAATATATAAAATTAGCAAATTCATTTTTACTTTATTCCAAAACTGTCAGTGTCTTAAAGCAACCAAGGCTAACCTATTTGGCACTTTAGTTAGGGAGGACTACAAATCCTATGATGCTCAGCCAGCTGTCAATGTCTACTCTTTTGGGCCTGTAAAACATACCGTGCTCCTGAAGCCTTCAATGTCCTGCATGGTTCTGTCTGGGCCCCACTAGGGGGCGTGTTAAACGCTAAACTTATTTAGAAGACAAAAGGTGTTCCCTATTTCAGACAGAATTGTAGCAAAGGAGCTGCCTACAATAAATCAGTATAAATGCAACACATTGCTACATATCGCTGATGGAACAGAAAACGTAATTTGATCAGTAGTTGAAGCTGCTCCTTTAAATTGTTGAATTTAAAAAAAAAAGTCCTATTTTTCCAACGCAGTCCATAAATCACTACGGTCCTAAAACCTAGCCGTGAAAGAGAAAATACATATAATGGCAATGAGAACATAAAGTATCAACCATATCAATTTACTCCAATACATGCGCGGTCCAAAGCCGAATTGCAAATCATTATGGTACATGATTATCTGAACCCTAAGTAGATGATTCATAAACTCTGCTGAGATTTCTTTCTGAGCTTGTTCAGAACAGAAGTATTGACAGCCCTATATGTGCTGTTTCATCTCATAAATCATTCAGTTACGTCTGCTGACATATTTTTCTAGGTTTGTTCTACGTGGTTTTGGAACAGGCTCCCACTTTCCTTTTTGAAGGCCGGTCTCGTCAATTAGCCAGTGTTTCATGATACATACCTCGGCTCTGTTTGCGGTCTGCATAAGAATATGCATCAGTTTGGTGGGATTTTATCGGTGTCCAAAAGGGAGTGGGCTGGAAGCTGTCAACAAATTCTGCTCCCCTACTCATGTTTTAGATATGGAACCCTCCATGAACTCAGACTGAGCTTGGGCCTACTTTATTTTTTCGTTAAGAATTATAGTTAAGTATGAAAAGGATATCAGGGGTGCTGTTCATTAATTTTAGCCAGAGAAGCTGTCACTCCAGCAGTTCGATTAACCACATATCTTAAAGGGACTGTATCACCTGAATATTGTTTTGTTTTTGTACTGTGCATGTAGAGCATACAAAATGATTGAAAATTATCTATACATTGTATTAGCAAAACTCAGAGCAAATACCTAAATTAGGAGACAAATGTGTTTTAAATGTGTCTGTGGAGTTTCCTGCTTATGTCATCACCTGTGGCACATAGGGTTGCCACCTTTTCTTCAGAAAAATACCGGCCTTGCTACTGTCTCCATAGACTTAACATTGGCCTGATGCAAATTTTTTACCGGCCAGGTGAAAACCCTAGTGGCACAGTCTGCAAATTACACATTTCCCACTGAAAAGCAGTTATTTTGCATACCGTGCCACAGGTGATGTCATAAGCAGAAGACTCCACAGACACATTTAAAGTACATTTTTCTCCTGATTTAGGCATTTGCTTGCAGTTTTGATTATACAATGTATAGATCATTTACAATCATTTTTTATGCTCTACATGCACAGTAAAAAAAAAATGTTCAGGTGATACAGTCCCTTTAATGCAGCTAACAAGTCTTTTGGATAGTATTGGTGGAATCTTTTGCCTGTACTAAAAAAAGAACTAAAAATGTAGGGAATCAAATAAAATGAACTAGGAAAGGATTGGGTGGAAATGGTAACTTCTGAATTTGGAACAAGTTGAAGACCGGCAAATTAAAAACACATGTTAAAAGAAGAAATATTAGAATGCAGGAGCTGGAGGGTTACACCAAAGAAGAATGGCTGAACTACTTGTAAAGGATATCCAGTCTTTCTTTTGGCTGTGGCAATTGTAATCCCAGTTGTTTTTAAAAAAAAAAAAAAGATTTGTTACATCATGACATTGTCCTTTATGGAAATATTGGTATTGGCATAGGTAATGTACATACTGGTCTAAGTGGCCCAAATAAATGGCATATTTTTGTGATATTTGTAAAGGGGTTCTGTCACCTAAATTTGCTTTAATAATGTGACTGTTGAGAAAAAAAAAATCTGTACATTGTGTTAGCTGAATGTAAATACATAAATGAGGAATGTGTATTTTAAATGTGTCTGTGGTATCTTCTGTTTATGACATCTCCTGTGGCTTGCTAAGCAAATTAACTCTTTTTTTTTTTTTGCAATGGAGATTGAGTCATGTGCAAATCAAGCCACAGGTGATGTCATAAGTAGAAGACACCATGGAAAAAGCCCCTAAATAGTGATGAGGACAGATACATATAAAACACGTTCTTCTTATGTTATGCATTTGCTTGCTACTCTGTTAACACAATGTATGACTTATTTTGTCATTTTTTTTTATTGTTTAAATTCACAGAATAAGCAATGTTTATTTTAATTTAACCAATTGGTTGTAAGAAAATGATTAAGACAATAATCCGATCACCTGTCAGTTTTGGCTACAGAAGAGTTGCTACCTAATCTATAGAGCCAATAGTATGGCAGGGATTGTTTTTTAAGAAAAGGTGTCAACTCTAGACGCAAGGGGTGTACTTTAAAAAAAAAAAAATAGTTATGTTTCAAGTGTATTTTGCATACATCTGTTGACTGTCTTCTGGTACTAGAACCAGAGCTTTTACTTACATAGCCTTTAAGCCGTATTAATGGGTTCAGGGCCCATTGTTAGCCAGAGTTTATCAGTAACGCTATAATTGGGCCTAACACGTTATCAGCCTTAATGCTAAGCAGCTGCTTCCTAGTATATAGATCCACAAAACTAATTAGCTGGGACATAAACTGAAAGGAATATTCCAAGATAGTCTTGTTAATTGAATGAAACAAGTATGATGAATGGGCCTCCTCCCTGTTTGAAATCCAAAATATATGTACCTGATAGGGATTACTTTATGAAATAACTGGAAGTGCTTTTGGAGTAGGCAAACACAATGACCTGTGTGTTTTCCAGATAAGGCTATCTTTTGATTTATGGCCATACATGAACACTGTTCAAAAGAGTTAAAAGTATAGCAGATAACAGCATGGGAATCCTGTGTGGCCACATTGTGTACTCACTGGAAAAAAAGATTTCCTATGTGTAACTTGGTAGCATAGTAAATAAAGATAACAGATTGTACAGTAAGGAATGTTAGCAGTATTATAAAAAAATACCTTCTGGGGTAGCCCGCTGCTGATTAAATGCAACCCTCATCTTGCTCAGCCAGTGTTGTGTCAGCAGCATCTGTGAGCTGAAGATCAACCACGATGACCATCATTGTCTCTAAGGCACTTAAACTACTGACAGTTTACCTTCTAATAAACACTTATTTAGACCCAAATGCCCAATGTTTATATTTGATTTATTTCTCAAATGTGTTCTTTTAACTGTAATTTCTCTATTTTTCATTCAGAGTACTCATACAAAATATACATTTTTAAGATACCATATTTATCCTTATACATTAGAATTTAATGTGATGTTATTAAATTGACCTCGCCCCTTGTTTTTATATTTAACATGCCATGTATCCTTAACGAGTCACTTAAGCATTGTTTTTAGCATTAATGAGAATAATAATAAAATAAAAAAAACAGACACCACAAACACATTTAAAACAATTTTTTCCCCCTACTTTAGATATTTGCTTTCAAGTCTACTAACACAGTTGTAGATCTTTTTTTATTACTGTTTATTCTCTATATTTAGAGTATACATAATGTTCAGGTGACAGAGTCCCTTTATAGTCAAGATAGTAAAAATAAATAAATCATGGTCTAGTCCCTGTAAACATCAGTAGTTCGTAATCCCTGGTTACTATTCAGCATAAATAAGAGCAGCAGTGTGCAAGGATATCCAAAGTGTCCGTACAAGGACACCCTGGTCAGTGCCACGATCCGTGAAGCTCCACAGAACATCAATAAATTATGCGTCATAATGACGAGCAAATGCCCATCATGAATCATGTCGATGCATTCCACTGGTCGCATAAGACTATCTTGGACGGTCGTCGTCATTTCATGGACTTGCCTTTTCCATGCCCAGTATTTGTTGTGGCACTAGCCCTGTTACCACCAAGTTATAGAAGCCATGGTGCAGTGGCCTCCTCCTCCTTCTGCTGGGTGGTGAAAAGGTGGGCCAGCACCACAAAGAAGCCTGGCAATGGAAAAAGCTCCCCAAAAAAGTAGTGAGCACCCAACCAAGTGCAGGCAGAATACACCACACCACTATTTCCTCTCCCCAGAAGAGAAGTCTTTCTCACAAAAATTACACCGAGAGCTGCCCAACCCAGGTTCTCTTGGTTAAACCGGGCAAATTCCCACTATGCTAATTAGATTGTAAGACTAAACTGTTCTCATACTTTCAAATAAAATAAATAAATGATGTGATGACGAATACATTTCCAATTAGAAAGACACTTATCATTTATATTGTCTAGCTTGTCTAATAGCTTTAGCATGCCTGTGCATTGTTTCGATAACATGGCTTGTCTGTTGATCTGAAGAGACCTGATGAAATCTCTTTTGATCCTTCTTTTGCTAAACATCTGTAAAAATTCACATGACTATTGGCATGTGGTTACAATTTGCGTTTTGGTGCTTGCTGATAGTATAAAGATGTGTCTGCAATGTGAAAACATCTTTAGGTTACATGTGCACATTTTTTATTATTATTATTATTATTACTACTTAACTACCTATTGGCTACAAACACATTTTGTATTTCTGTTTTTGGAAAATGGGTGTGTTTATGTTAAAACGGGTTTGAGAATACTGGACGTAATCAAATTCCCAGGGTAAGGAAACTATTAATCAGCTGACCCTAAAAGGGAGCAAAGTTGTTAAAATGTTTCCTATTTTGGGGATAGAGAAGTTTATTCAGTAGGCTGATTTTTGAGGCAGCGTTGTAATAGTCAAAGAATGAGTAGGAACATACATATCATCCGCCAAAATGTTGACAAAAGTTCCATAAGTCTTAAGTTGATTGACCTTAGTAAATAACCAACAACAGTAAAAAGTAGATTAATCTGCGATACAGACACGGAGTATGTATTTTTTAGAGGCATTCCTGAAAATAAGTGGTTACCCTCCTTGACACACTGCTTTCCTGGTAGTTAGTAAATAAGGAAGTTGGCAGTGGCGGTTTGAGCATCAAATGGCCAATCTTTAAAGACAGAAGGTTTGAGACCCCCTGCTCTACAGGAACGTACTTTACACAGTATTCTCAAATATCAAGCCAACGCTCTGTGGCACTGTTACAGAGTTCAATGCAGTCTCCATAGTACTCTCTTTCAATTACAATTTATTAAAGGAAATATACAGTTGACATTGTTATAATCCTATTAACCTTTATACTCAGCTTTAAATGATACAGTGCTTTACATACCAGTGCCAGTCAGTCTCAAACATTTTAGCATTTTTACATAAACAAACCTCAGGTTATTCTAATACATTTTAGTATGTTAATTTATTATATACATGTCATGTGCGTTATCATCTATAGAACACCCACCTACATAGAGCAACAGGAAACTAAGCAAGCCTCCCATCTGCGGGACAAAAACTTAGAGGGGAAAAAAAAACACATTTTTCATTTTGCTCTTGAATTTTTAAATAATTTGGGTTTTAGTCCTTTTTTTTTATGTGCACTTCAATTATAGACACAGGTCCGTCAATAAAAAAAATGCATAGTATCTTACCGCAATGTTTCTTAAATCAGTCCCATGCCTTTTATAGCCTTTTATCCAAAAATATTTTAATGAGAAATGTAATCAGCATCACCTCAATTTATTTTTCTTCACTCTCTATATGAAAATACACTTTTGTAATAAAAAATAAAAAAAAACACTGGTTGAGATTCCATATATTATAGAATAAGTCTCCTAACTGCATAAAAGAAAAAAGTAGACAAATATCATACTTGATATCATCAAATACAATTTCCATTGTGTTCCATGAAAATGAATTGCTTCTTTTGATGTCAATTCTTGTTTCAGTGTAGCGCCTTTGATTCTGTAAAAATAAATAATAAAAAAAAAACAGTAAAGCAATCCTTTGGTTCTCTTTTGCCTTTGGGCATATCAATCTATAACATTAGATAAGTCATTTCTAAAAATAAAAAAAAAATAAAAAAAGCCTTCTATAAATTGAAAAATGAACTAACCATTATTCTTTCCAGGGTGATTTTTATTTATTTATTTATTATAATATTGTTATTTTTTTTAAATAATAATCTATGGTAAATATAAATTATATAAACTACACTATATATATATAATATAAATTTATAAATAATAAAGATTATTATTAAAAAAATAATATAATGGTTAGTTTGCTTATCATTTATTTAAAAAAATATATGTTTTAGAAAATATATATGCATAGTGTCTATCTCTCTTCATATATATATATATATATATATATATATATATATATATATATATATATATATATATATATATATTAACAGGAACAGCTCTCCAAATATAATATATTTCTGTCTCATATAAACTGTTATGCTTAATATTTATTTATTTATTATTATTATTTTTATTATCATTGTTCAGTACCTTTATATTTCCGAGCACTTTTCAGACAGCCAGTGTATAAAACTGTGTCGCCCGTTTTCATTCACATTTCCTTAGGGGAATAATTATGTCAGATTCCTGCGGTGTGAATAAAGGAGACTTGTTTGAATTTTTTTTCCCCCCTCCCTAATGGCATCGATTCTTTCTCTTTAATAGCATGTGACGGGGGAAGGTTGGTATTTCTGCACTCTGTTATCTGCAAACATTTTAATAAGAGGAAACATCACGCTGTACCGGCTACTTTGTGGCTGGACAGGGCATCCAGATAAAGAGCATGCTAATTTAAATGTGGTGCTCTAAATCAACTTGACTTTTCTGTTGCCTTCAGGATTGTGCATTTGGTTTTGTTACTGGCATTATAATTGGAACAAATGTTTTACATTTGGGAAATAGACAGCTGCAGTGCCTCCGAAACAATATTCATTTGATTTTCTTAATAATAAAACATTGTTATACAGACGCATCGTGTAGAAATGACCAGCAGCTCACAAGTGAGGGTAGTTCAATAAATTGTTATCATTACAGTTGTCATTGGGAAAATTTGCATACTGTAGGAATAGCAGTGGTATGTTTGTTCTACATGGGTGATATATGCTCAATATAATGGTACAAAATATTATAGAATGAGACAGCGCTATAGATACAATACACACAACGTGAACAGTGCGCTTCCCAAAAAACACTACACACTCGTATTTACCCTATACGTGGAGGCAATCCTCTCCGTAGTATGCAAAGGGAAAAAGAATAAAAAACTCTTATAGTGTAGTATATTAAAAATTGTAAAGTGATATAAGTGCGTAAACATAGACACACTCACATTTTACTGAGCAGTATCCTGCTCAGTCTATAGGGTGTTCGGGAGCCACTCGTGGGGTCTTGGATAAAATACGATTCCGAAGTAACTCCAAATTCAAGTAGATGTGATGGAACAGGGGAGGAAGGAGATGTATTCTCAGTAAAAAACACTTTTAATGACACACAAATAAATATAAAATCTTACATAAAAACAGGCAGCATCCAGCTTATAAAGTGCAGAGAGTCCCAGTTTTTAAGGTGCAAAGTGTTCCTGTAACGCTATAGATACAACTCAATAAACTCCAAAGACAGAATAAGTATAAAAATATATAAATTTATTTATAAAAATTATATGTATAAATGACAAAAGAAAAAGAGGATATATGTAGTCACAGGCCACTAGATATACATAGATAAGTGGTCACATGGACAACATACATACAAAATAAAGATAACAGCCATACATGAAAGAGGGTAAAATTACAGACATAAAATAAACATATATAGCTGTATAAGCATAGCAAATATACAGTATATATAGAAAGTCTATTCAAAATAATTCCCTTACCCACTGGGTTTGCTCACCTGGCCAGGTTATTGAACAATAGGGATTGTTTTGCACTAAAAGACAGCTACACCCCACAGGATGCGTTTCGAAAATCTTCTTCAGCTGGTGGGCGGTAGTGCCTCAATATAATGGTAATTTATATGATTCTGAAATTGTGCTATAATTGGTATAAGGGTCTGTGGCATATGTATAGCTGAAGTTCCCGACCTTTTAGAAATTACACCCCCATCCGATTTTCACACAGTCACAAGTCACAAGGCCCCTTCTCTTCCAGTTGCTGACCCTATTGGTTCTTAGTCATCCATGTGGTAGGTTTTGCTGTTCTTTCCTTTCTTCTCCACATAGATTCCTCTGTTTGGAAGAATGTTAAGGGAACAAGTATATAGCATATTCACATCAACACTTTGCCCGGACTACTCACGCCTCCCATGGAGATGTTGGCCTTTACCCGTAGTTTGGCAAACATTAATGTAGAGAGGTATTACCGAAGAGTTAAAGTATATTTGCGTGGTTGGCGTTTGGATGAACTTGGTAACCGTCTGACTTCTCGTCAGTAGGATTGCTCAGTCGATTCACTACGGTTCTTCTCCAGAGCTGTCAGCGAGCAATCTTCTTGATTTCCAGGATAACCTCTGACAAAGAAGGTCCTGAGATACTTGGGAAATATACAATACACATGCCTGGAAGGAACCATTGTGAGAGAGGGACCATATATCTTTCCTTACCAAGCTGTGCCAAGTTGTTCCTAAAATAACCTATATTGCGTTTGCAGTTAGATTTGTAACCAACCAGAATGGTCCTTATTAAATAAAACATTTACTTTTCTTTGTCTCATCTACAATACTTATCAGCGTGTCCATAATTATGTGTTCCCTGGTTGGGTCTCGATTTCCTCTGTTTCTAACTTGATTTATAACAAATGGAAGTGGTTGAAGAAAGCATGCATTCAAGACATATGTGTTAATACAAGCATACTTTAACTCTAGCATAATTATTGCAATTAAAAATCGAAAATGTATTATTTTACCACTATAATTCATAAATGTAAATATTACTGGCTTAAGGATTTCTCCACAGAATAAAAACAAAGAGCAAACGATAGACAGATACACAGCTGACAAAGTGATGGCTACTAGTGCCTACTAGATTAGCTGAAACAAGGGGATGCACCAGGGAAATCTTTTGATGAATGACTGGATTGCTGCTGCTGCAGGCTAGAACTAGAGTTGCTCATGTGGGGGAATTGGCTTTAGCTAGAGTTTGCTCATGTGAGGGAGTTGGCTGGTATCACATGTTTGACAGGCTCACTGAATGTACTGTAAGCCTTTGTTTTTGCATTAGATCTTGTTATCCTAAAACGAGTTAGTGTAAATGAACCGTTGTCCATCAGTATCCAGTTGCATGCATGTAGCAAGAGGAATATATAATGTTTATATTAATATATGTTCATTCACACACACTAGGGTTTTCACCCAGCAGGACAGAAAAAGATTGCCATGGTGGATAATGTTAAATCTTTGCAGGCGATAGCATGGGCAGTATTTTTTACAATAAAAGGTGGCAACCCTAACACACACATAAACACATGTATAAATTAGATAACAGGATTAGGGTTGCCACCTCTTCTTCAAAAAAATAAATACCGCCATGCTATTGCCCCCATAGACTTAACATTGGCCTTCTAACCAGCCTGCCGGTAAACTACCTTACATAGGATTGCATAGATCATAGACTTCATCATCTAAACATTGTTGTGCTATTAATGTAGATAATAAATAATCATTTATACACTGTGTTAGCAGAACTGCAAACAAATGCATAGATTAAGAGATAATGTGTTTTTAATGTATCTGCAGTGTGTCTTCTATGAGATCACTTGGTGGAATAATAAACAAATTAATTCCCATAGTGTAAATTCCCATAGTATGTATAATTTGCAAATCAAGTCACAGAAAATACACACATTTTCCTCATCTCCGTCTATTTGTGTGCAGTTCTACTAACAAGATGTGTAAATAGTTATTTTATTCTCTATGTTAATGAATGTGAATACTATTTAAGTCAGTGAGTTGTCCAGCTGTTTAATATGGTGGGCCTTCTATGCAGAAGCTCAAGCTGGGGGCCAGGACATTAATGTCAGGCTTTAATATAACAGAACCAATGTTTTTTTTTAGCTAGATTAGAGGTCGTACATAAACTTTTGAGGGCCACAGCAGACCAGCGGGTGGCAGCGTCCTTTTAAAAGTTTCCTGTCCAAAAAAACAGATTTCTTATCCACAAACTGTAAAAGCTTTAATTGAAGGAGAAATGTTAAAGCAGTGTTAAAAGGCAGAAACATGGCTCTATTACATGTTGTGGAAGAATGATCGTCCATACAGGCGACCTCCCATTTCCTCTTCCCTTGGGGGAAGGAAAGGAACATTCTCAAAATGGAAGCAATTACAATATAGTTAGCTGTGTACACGCAATGGGCGAAAATAAGCCTAGAAGATTAAAATTTCTTCACTAAAACATGTGACAAAACCTGGTTTGTCTCCGTCAATTTCTCCTTTTTTTGTGTGTTTCCCTTGCTATTGGCATGGACGGAACCTCATCATTTTATCATAACCGCTAAGAGAGATGTGTCTAGTTAATTCAGCTGCTAGTCCACTGTCTTTTTGTTTATCTATTGAACACATGTACAAACAAAATGTAGTGCTATTTCCTTCCATAGTCCCACCAGTTCAAGTGAGGCAAACATCTTGCAGCCATTCCTGTCTCCAAGCTTCCATCTTTTGCATGAGAGTATGTTACTGTAAAACTTAATGGCTGTAGTAAATGTAAAATGTTTACTTAACATTGTTGGAACTAAATGTATTTCAAAAAAAGCATTTTCTTCCACTTTGTGGAGTGCGTTTAGGACACCCACTGGGGATAATGGTAATCCGTCTTTAAAGATTTTTCTTTTAACGTTCAAGTACATAAATAGATCTTTGGAGCTCTTAGCATATTTTAAAATTATATATTTTGTCAGATGTGCTGTTAAAAAGCGGTTCTTGAAATGTTGGATTTATCTCTGTTTATTAGCGGTTTTCACATTGTTAGAATGATGTGTCGGTAAAGTATCTTAATTACTGAATTTATTTAATGACTGTAGTATGAAACTATGGTTTGATCCATAGGCGAAACGTCGATAGGAGGGTTCACTGTGTGAGGCAACAATGTATCTTTTGTTATCCCAATCATTTATTTACGAACACCCGAGTTCCGTCTTTATAGACAGAGCCAGACTTGGCCCATAATTCTTAAAATCCCTATGTTTTTGACTGTTTTCCTTGTTATTTTCCTTGTTATTTAAAATAACTTGACTGGCTCCTGAATTGGCCCATTTGGCACCTACAAATCGTCTTATATTTTTTCCTTCATGGTCCATGTTTCTTGTTTTGCATAGAATTAATGGTTATTGTTTTCATTGCTAGTAACCTTTTCATTGGCATTACCCTTCTGGCCCATTTTGTCTATTCAACCCATGGTTTGTGCTGGCATGCAAAAAAATAAAATCATTGACACCAGATAGGGTTGGCACCTTTTTTCTTCATAAATATACCACCCAATAATATTAGTCAATACTTAATATTGACCTCCAGCCAATTTGTTAACTGGAGCTGGGTGGCAAGCCTTCTATCAATGATCAAAAATTAACCATAATCACTGAAGGTTCCTATAGTTCTAATAATTCTTTTTTTTTTGTGCCACATAAAAGTTGTATCTGGGGAAGGGGATTATATATTACGTACACTGGCAAATATAGGTATTGTCACAAGGATGTAGATTTTCTGATACTTCAAATATCAGCAAATATAAAAATTAAGTTGAAAACTCCAAAGTTTATGTAAAAAAAAAGTTTAATAACTTCACACTGAGGCTGCAAAAAATGATGTAACAGTTTCTATTCAACTTTTCATCTTATAGTAATTGTAACTGAATGTCGCTACGAAACTCCTGTTCTTTTCCATCCATATTACAAACAGGTTTAATCTTCTTTTATCCCAATTTTTTTATCTTCTTCCTGTGGAGAGTTCCCAGTTAATCATCTGAAGTTAGCTATTTGAACATCTACTAATGGGGTTATTTTATCCAATTATATTCCTGTTAATTCGTATCTACAGACTTCCATTGATGTCAGTGATTGACGTCTATCAAAGGCAGTTGTGGACTTCTCTAAATCTCACGTGTCCTATTCTCAATCCCTAGTAAAGGCACTGTAGACTTTAACGCTAGTGCTAGAGGTGCTAATAGTCCCAATTTAGTTGCACCAGTCCCAATGGTGACCCCTATTCCCCACTGACTCTCAATACCGACAGTGGTCTCAACTGTGCTCAACTTTAGGAGAAAACGTTTGGCAGGTGCTGCCAAACAAGAAAACAAATCACCAACATTATCAGGTAGTACTGGATATATTATTATTTAAAATAGTTTTATGGATTGTTATTTGTCTGGAAATTAGTAGATTTATTATTTATGTCCCAATAAACTTTATTCCACTTTCATAGAAGCATAAGTGGTCCTTTCAGAGTGGGCAGGCCAAGGAGTGGGGAAGGCAACTAGTTTAAAAGTCACAATAATTATTTCTGGGTAGGCTTAAGGAAAAAAAAAAGTCACAGCTATTAAGTTAGAAGCTCTGGAAAACGTAAGATAACTTTGCAAATTCAGTAGTGTAGGTTGTAAACTACTCTCCATTATAAACAGCATGCGATGTATGGCACTGGAATGTACGTCAGGACACAAACAGAACTTTGGTGGGCCACAATGGTCCATACGTTGCTTTTAATCAAAAGTAACAATAAACACATTTAATAATAAACACTATATTTTGAAGGAATTAGACTGTTCTGTGGCAAAACGGAAAAAGATGCTAAATCAGCAAATAATCAATTTTAACCTTCATAATGAGTCAGCGAAATTGGCTAACATTCTGTTATCAGGGGATTCGCATTTACCCGGACACATTTTAATAGGTATTAACGCAGCTTGCGTGCACAGATGCTAAATTCATTGAATACCATCTGTTTAAATAACATTACCTAGGCTACCATAAAATGCACAGCTAAATGCGGCGTGATATGATCCTTTTGGCTTAAGCAACTCTTCAAGGAAATAATTTTTCTTCAATCGCTAAATAAACCTACTACTTGTCAGATATTAACCCTTTGGTCGGCCATGTTTATATATGGCAGAGCTGGATCAATTGTGACATTCACCATGGAGCCTTCAGAAGGACCATCCATTGGCATCTGTTGGTGCTTACTCCAGATTTAACAGCTTGCTCCAGAATTGTTCCAGAATGTGTATTTCTGGGATACAGATTTAAACATGTTTTTTGTTCTTTTAACTAAAGATAAAAATGTTTTAATTCGCTTAAAATGTAAACATGAGGTTATAATTCCAAACCCCTAATTTTAGTACTAATTCCACAATATTATGTTGTCCTTTTTTCAATGGTATCATCCCAGAGTCGAAATGCACTCACTTAACATTCAAGGTGCCTATTGCATGCTGGGTAAGAATCACCACCACCTGACTTGATTGGAAGCATGTGGACAGACAGTGGCTAATGATTTCTCTCTGTTGTCACTGTAGAACTTCATTCAGTAATCAGTCCTCATTACCAGTCTGTAGTCAGTTTGCAGTCAGCCTGACAGGCTTTTCTGTGTCTTAACACAACTACCAACTCACATATATGTATATGTACTTTAATTGTGAAGAAATGCTGTCCAGATTGGAATGGTGTAGAGAAAAGATGCCTTTTGGGGGTAATATGGTTACCAATTTCAAATAAGTTCAAGTTCAACACAAAGACTTTTCTGGGCATTCCGCCATAACTCCGAACTTTTTGGACACAATGGTGCCATCTTTTAAGATTATGAGCTATTGTATTAAACACCAGAAATGTTTCTTGTGCCGTTACATTGTGGAATACATGTCAAAGTGAAGCCGTTTTGAGATATTCAATCAGTATGTAAAAAAAGACATATCAAAATACAAAGTAGCTTTAGTAATGTTAATGTAGGGTGATGCCAGCTGCCTTTTCGGGTCAAAAATGATATTTTTTCCTTTGAGATGAAATTAAAAATGTTTTGTTTTGCCTTTTTCTGGATCAACCAATACAAAAAAGTGTGGAAAGGTTGAAATTGATGCACTTTCTCAACCTCATTAACTATATTGACAGCTATAGAGGTGTAAAATATCCATAACACTACAAGCATCAAATAAGTATTTGGTTAGTTGTATTGGTGGCTAGACAATGACTAGGGTCGCATGGACTGTGAATCATTTTTTTTGCCATGCAGTATACGTTTTGCTTTAAATAATGCTACCTCTAGTAAAAAAAAAAAAGATGGAAGGTAGCAATGTGGACATTTCTTTGCAGCTGATCCAGAGTAAACTCACCATGTATACATAGAGGTTTACACTCAGCTGTGGCAGAGCACTGACAGTACATGTAATCAATAGCAAAACGTATTACTATAAATATATTACTACACACAAACTCCTGCATGACTACTCTTTCCAAGCAGGAATTAGTTAAGGACTAGGATTACACCCCAGGTGCTGCTTGGAATAAATCTGTCTCCAGGCATCAAGCCACATCCCTATAAAGCGAAGCCATAGAGAGGCACATGGAATTTTTGGCACCACAACTCTGGGTGTTACACATGCCCTCCCCACTCAATTGTCTCATGCTGTGGAAATAGAGATAATCAATTATACCCCAACATTTATAATCCAAATTATATTTTACCAACACCTTTCCTCTTCACTCAGTGGAATCAAAGATGAAGCTCTGTATAACTTGCCTTAGAATCTATATACCTCTTTATAGCGTATGGTATCAAACATCCAGTTTCAGAATGAGGAGAAGGGTAAATAATTCTCCCTCAATTCTATTTTTTTCCTGGAAAGTAAAACAAGTTGAATAAAAGATATTTCAATGTATCATATAGAATAATACTGATACTTATTTATAATTTAAAAGATAAGTATGTGCAGGAGAGTGTGCGTTCGCCAAATACTCGTTGGCGGAGGTGCTCAAACACTTTTCAGGTGTTGAAAAGCACCTACATTCAGCATAGGTTGCGCCAGCACTCAGCTTACCAGAGGAAGTGAGGGAGCGGTAAATACAGCATCACGCCCAACGTGTATGCATTGGCACACCCGGCAGTAATTCACTTTTAGATGTTATAGTTGCGTGTGCCTCTGTAATACAGAAAAATACCTGACAACATTTCCTTCAAATCACATGATGCTGCATGACCCCACATTCTCCAGCGCAGTCAGAAGCCGGTACATGGCTGGCGGGAGTGGAAAATACTGGTTTAAGCTACTGACATCTCGTGTTTGAGCACCAGCGGCAGTCACCAGGGACAGAACCACCAAAAAAAACAGGACTGTTATGGGCCTGTTGGTAACGATGATATGATACTAGTTAATGAAGAAATAGTAATGTTAATGATTAATATATTTATAATATTATATATATATAATAAGTATTTGTATAAAGTATTAGTTTTCTGGGACAATATCAGACAATAAGCACATTTCTTTAATACATTTAATGCCTGACCTGTGGCTGGTAGTGATAGTGGGATAAAAGAATTTGCTTTATACTGTTGAGAAAATAATATGTTATTAACAGTATCCTTAATACAATAAATGTGACATTCAATTCACTTAACCTAGCTGCATGTTTTATTTCTAGTACTGCTTCCCTTCACAGATTTATTAAGCATCCCTAATAAAGACATTACCAGCTAAGCACTATGTAAAACATTTTACAGCATGCCATTTCATATTACCTTGTCTAAGGCTAATTTTCATTTTTATTTTTCGAAGCGTAAATGTGTACATTTAAAAGGAAACAAATAAAAACAAATAAAAACTTAACAATTATACTTAAAAAAATGTTTTCATCTGCCGAAGGTTTGTTGCATGGATTTGGGAGGTCACATGTAGCCCTTCTAGGGATTTATCAGAAGGATACCACAATTTCCAGCAAGGGGGAAAAGCTTTTAATGAGGATGCATTAGATAATACAAGATAACCATAAGAAGCCCCAATTATTTTATCCATAGGCTTGCATTCTGTTATATGTGTGGTTAATCTCTTTCATACTGTTTTTAGCTAATGTAACTATGTAGCTATATATATATATTTTTTTCATATGTCCTTGATATAGAAAAAAAACAACTTATCTCTATTATTATTTTCACATAAATGTGGCCTTGTTAATCAACATCTATCTTGCTGCCCAGCCAAAGATCACTAACCTGACTATTTCTTATTTGTCATGTGGGTGAAGAGCAGAGAATTGCCTATAACATGCTGAATTTATTGTTTTTATTTATTTTTTATAATACAAATATAATTTTGGCCAATATCAGTTACTATTCTTCCTAGTCTTAAAAAAAAAAAAAATTGCATTTAAAACTATATTTTTAATATAAATACTCGCTACCAATATCAGTTCCTATTCTGCCTAATCTTCAAAATAAAAAAGTTGCATTTTTTTTAGATGGTAACAACCTGGTCAGGAAGAGATACTAAGGAGGTACCTTTATATACACTATATTCATTTGCTTGCTTCCTCATCCATAGCAGGCTCAGTGAATAAACCCATAACAGAGGTGAAGAGACTGTACATTAGCAAGGAAAGGAGCCAGGTACTAGCTGACAGGAGAGCTCTACAACCAGGCCTTGGTGCAGTAAACTGTTTTTGAACTCGTCGAGTTTGGTTCATTGTTTTGGTCAAATGCTGTACACTATGTTTATTAATGGATCTTGCTTCTCTTTTTACGTTTGGGGATAAATATAAGGCAAGCTATGGCTCCTCCATATCTAGGTTTGCCACGCAGCTGGTATTTTACCAATGAATTTAAAAAATAAGTATGTACGGGATAGTGTGGCTTCGCCAAATACTCATTGGCGGAGGTGCTCAAACATCTTTCAGGTGTTGAAAAGCACCTATATTCAGCATGGGTTAAGGCCAATCTTAAGTCTATGGAGGCATAATGGGTATTTTTTTAGAAGAACTAACCGACCAGATACTTTCACAGAAAACTGCAGAGTACTGTACATATAACTATCCAAGAAATGTTGTTACAGGCTGAAAGATCAGCGAATGCTGAATTAAGGGGGCTTGGTGGATGCTCTTTAACCACCGGGTATTTCCCACCGTTAAGATATTCCACTTCCTTTAGCTGTACAGACTAATCATTATCTGTCTTAGGGATCACTGATCACATTCGAGCTAAAGAGTTCCTACTGGTCTACTCTAGTGGTGAGTAGTTTATGGAATGAACTTTCTGTTTAAAAATCACCATTATCCCTAAAAGCAAATACCCAATGGAGAAATGGCTGCATTCATGTTTGCTCTTGTTACTCTTGTTATGTTCTTCTCTAAAGTAGCAATATTTATCAAACATTTTCTCAAATACCAGTATTTGGAATGGCTGTATAATCTGATGTACCAAACTCTACAATCAGATCATTTATTGAACTAGTAGGGACAAACAAATCTTTGATACAGTTCCAAAAAATGTATAGTATTTAAAGTATTTACTGAGTTTTGATTACATACCAAACATCTTACCTACAGATGAACATGACAAAAGGGCGGAGGTTTAAACCAAATAAGCAATGGCCTTTGTTCACTAAACAGTGAATTTAGGTCAGGTGACAACAGAGAGGCAAAACGTAGGCCAAATAGTGAAAATGAAAAATCCTCCATTTCCTTTGTTTTTCCATCTTGGCGATTTTAGTATGGGGTTTGCAACTTGGTTGCAGATTCAACACAATTTGTATGGTTTAGTTTGACATGAGAACTGCAAACTACAGCCCCAACACGGCAATTTGGAAACCAAAACTCTTCATTTTGCTATTCCAATTGTGTTTTATTGACTCGATTTTTGCAAATTATTCTTTGTAGAAAGGTTCTATTGACATGGCAATAGAAGTGTTAGCCCTACTTTCTCTAATGCTAAAAATCTTGCTGTGTCTACAACTAATGACAATTTGAGATGTGTTTTTTATAGAACAGCACCTTGAGGCTTTTTAACTGCGTCCAGAAAAAAAACATTAATAAAAAAAAAAATGAAAGAAACTCAAAACAAAATAAGGCTTTCATAATTTTAACTTGGTATTCCAGATTATCAAGCTTCCAGCATCCCAAATAAATTAGGAACGCTGAAGAGTTTACCTTTCATAAGATTCATGGATGCCCCATATTGTGGTGGGCAATTAGACTCTACTTCTTATGATGTTAAATACAGAATAGTACAGTATCGTGATGCACCAGATACTCCATTCGTTTTACAGATTAGAAAGTGATAAGAACAATTTGCAAAGTCATTGATGGATGAATAATCACTTCTTAATCCAGACAGAACATCCAAGGTAGATCGAACATACTGTTGGTGGCAAAAGACTGAGCTTCAGTACCTGGATTGGTAATAGAAAATACTATGTGGCACTGCCACACGGTTTTAAGCCTTGAAGAGTAAAACAACTCTGTGGGATACAAGTATATGTAACAGTATGTTGAATGGACTGGCAGTCGGATTTATGTTAGATCCTGGGAACATTTGCATTTTAGTGGCCTGAAGAAGTCTCTCCGTTGTTGTAAGATTGTTGCACGGCTCTAACTAGAATACTCAACAAAACCATCATGGCATCCTCCTGTAGAAAAGAAAGTCCATTTTCAGCGTAGCTGACCTGTACTTTTCAGGTCAAGACTCAACTATTTAGGCAGGAAGTTGGCAGAGCTAAACCATTGCCCAACATTCGCCAGGAAAACAGAATTGACTGTGAAGCGCTGTAAACCGTGCCAACCCCACAACAAGTCCAGGCAGGGTCGAGACTTACACCAAAATAGACTGAATGCATTATGGAGGGGTTTGCTTAACCATTATATCGTAGGGAAATCTCAGCTTTAATTCATGTCGTATATTTGGAATAAGGTGCTTAAGGGTTAAAATATTCCAAGGTCTCTGGATCAGCTGACTTTTCTAGGTTCCAAAGTACACAGTGCAACACCCCCTTGGCACTAAGGAAAGAAAATAAGCATCTATCTACATATAGAATCAAACCTCACTTAATGACTGTCTGTTGTCTTACAAGAGAAAATGCCAATTTGCCTCGGAGACACTGTCTTAACCAGAAACAAATGTATTCAATTATCTGTGCAGACTGTGCTCTTGCCAGGAAGTACTCTGCCTTTTTTGATTCATATTATTAAATGTATTTGACATGCATTTTATTATGGTAGCCTGATCCAGAAAAAAAAACTACTGTTATAAAGGGAAATTTACAAATGTCAGTACAATGGTTAAAAATAATTGTAGACAAGCTCCGGTAGTCCTCGCCAAAAGATATTTTTATTTAGGCTCTTTTTTTTTTTTTTTTTCATTTCTGTTAAAAAAAAAAGGTTGCGTTTGAAAGCATTTTTATAACGCTGACAGTGTCAGCGAAACAAGTCTTCACTTTTTAAAACTGTGCAGTTAAAATCAAATCCATTTTGTCACTTGAATATGTTACTTCCTGTAGTTAGAGGCATCAGTGGCATCTCATTTAGAATATTCTATCCAATTGTGGGCATCATGGATTCAAAAGAATATTAACAATTTAGAAGAATATCAAAGAAATAGAATCAGAAGTGGAACAACACAGTTAAAAGGCCCTGGGGCAGAAATAATTCCTAGCCATCAACTAGGCCGTTATTTCTTGTGAGAGGAGGACACTTGCCTTGCTGAGTAAAATAGTCAATTCAAAATGGCTGACTGTGTCTGTGATACTGGGCAGAGTGTCTGTCCTTGACCCCAATAAAGGGACAAGCATGGATGCATTTCCCCTGCTGCTTCACCTTTGGTGCCATCCCTGATTAGAATAAGCCTTCGACACCAGGAAAGTAGGGTTTTACACCCTTTTTTTTCAGAAAATTACCGTCCATGTTATGGTCTCCATAGACTTGACATTGACTGTAATCCAATTTTTTGACCGGCTCATCTGTAAAATACCGGCTAGGTGGCAACCCTGCACAAATCAGATAAAAGATGTTACAAAGGCTAACAAATATGTTAAGGGTGTTAAGGAGTTTAATAGTTGAAGACAGATGTTTCTTCATAGAAAAGTTAGAGCAAAAGGATGTGACTAGAAGTTGTAAGTAATACTATAGAGTAGTATGAAAAAATACTACATATATTGCACAAGCGGTCCCTGGAAAATATCAGTGTATATAGTAAAGGCTAACAGTAAAAGATTCAAGATTGCTTGAAAGGCTATCCTGAGGGACAAACAAGGAACATTAAATAGGTTACGTGGGTCATATATGCCATCATATGTGTTTTTATGCATATTACAATTATTTAATTTAACTTTATCGCACTTAAAGGGTGATCTTTTAGAGATATTCAGTTATCTGAATATGTTGTTACATTATATATTTTTACATTTCAGAAGCACCATAAAGTAGTACACTCCCTTGTTTGAATAGATGAAATAATAAAAGGGATGATCCTCTCGAAGGCATTGGGGGGAGGATGGGTGGGATGCCCCCCTTTACTTACCATCTGCAGAGATTTCAGCAATTTGGTCCTCCATGGGATACCACTTGCCATATCAGTGCAGCTGAAGGAGACCGTCCTTCCTTCTCTTTACGCATGACTAAATGGCCGGGTGCCATGATCATCGCTTGACAGCTCAGCTATCAGTGTGTTTCTACAGCTGCTATTGTTTGTTAATGTAACCAAAACCTATGAGTTACTTTTAAAGTGATAACCAAATATTAGCACGTCATATTCCTATTAATATACATTTAGACTGTAAGCTAAGTGATTGTGTTTATTTTATTTTATTATTATGATGTTTTTCTCCATTTGATTGAACTGCAATGAGGATCGCAAAAATCCAGAGTGTTAAAGCACTGTTATTGCAGTAAGGGAATAATGACGTTTAGCAAGAAACACTGTTTTTCTCTATTTCCCTGTTACATTTAAGCCACTGGCAGCCCCCTAGTATCCCCCCTCCAATAAAATTAAAATTACTGCCGACTTCCTGCTGACCCCATTAAATAAAAAACCACTGACCATGGTTTGGCGCCATGCCCGCAGTCTCTAAAATAATAAGTTGGGAGCAGGCCGCTGAATGCCTGTGACCCCAATATAAATAAAATATAGGCCCCCTGCGGCCACGGGCAGGTGCAATGCTCATGGCTACAATAAATAAAAAATATAGCCCCCCCTGGTGCACTGCTAGGGTTGCCACCTGGCCGGTATTTTACCGGCAGGCCGGTAAAAAATTGGCATCAGGCCTATGTTAAGTCTATGGAGACAGTACCAAGGCCGGTATTTTTTTGAAGAAAAGGCAGCAACCCTATGCAATGCCCATGACCCCAATTAAAATAATATATGGCCCAGCACAATGCCAATGCCCCCAATATAATTAAAGAATAGGTCCCCTGGACCAAGCGCAGACTAAATATAATAGCCCCAATGTACTAGAATTCTTCAACCCACTTGCATCTGCCAATACATAGAGATATGTAAAACCTGCACTGTGCACTTTCTTAATGACTGAAATTCAAGAAAGTTTCAGTCCCTTTTTAAAAGTGAGATACATTCTTGGATGATGAGAGAATGAATAAATAAGTTATTCAATATGCTCTGTTATGCATAAGTTTAAAAGAGATGCAACACCGAGTAAGGCTTCAAAAGAATGATTTGTTTGATATACATGTATGGCTGCTGTTTAAATTTTTGTTGCTGTTTTATGGTTAAAACAAATAAAACAAAGTAAAAATGTAATGTAACGACTGCTAATGACCTTTGGAAAACTCTCCAAAACTCTCTTTAATTATTTTCATAAATAATGCACTCAATAATTACCCCTTTTTATAAGGTAATTAATTAATAATAAGCCACATTTCTTATCCCATAATAATAGGAACTATTCTCTGCTTTGTTGGCCAATTAGTAGTCTTAATGTGCTCAATGCTTCTCACTTCGACTTTGTGGATCATTTCCCAACTTGAATGTTAACGACAAACAATGTTTTATTTAACTCTAATAGAAATTCTCCGACTTCACAATCTCTCTATTAAAAAGGAGTAAAAAAAAAAAAAGCTGTAATGGTTGTTTATAAATGAATAGCTTGGTACAAATTGTCAGCAATTTAGGGGAATGAAATATGTAGAAAAGAGGAACATATTTGGCACTGACACTTGGCTTTCTCATTCTCTCCACAATATATCAAAGAGAACACGCACAGGATAATTTAATCCAAGCCCTAATTAAACAGTTGTGGTAAATTACATTCTGTGCATATTGCTTCAAGGTGATTCTGTATACAAATTAACTCGACACATTTTCCATGTTGAACCCAACTTTTTCTTTTTTCCAGCAAGGTATGGTTTTAATTTCACGTTTGGTCCCTCTGGAATTTTTTTTTTTTTTTTAAATAATTGGAACCGGTATTATGCTGTCCTCCTACGCAAAATTATGTTTCCTCATGTTTCATATGCGGATAGGCATAATGTAGAGCTCTGCTGTGGACTTCAACTTGTTATGCTTAGACAGCCTTGAGCCAGGATCCATACTAGAAGATGTACGTTTAATACGTAGTTACCGTCTGCATTTTAGTGCCAATATTTATTGCTCTAGAACACCGGTGTCTATCTAGGGTTGCCACCCAGCCAGTATTTTATCGGCACACTGGTAAAAAATTGGCATCAGGCCAATGTCCATGGAGACAGTAGCAAGGCCGGTATATTTATGAAGAAAAGGTGGCAACCCTATGTCCAACTGGCGGGCTAACGGCCGAATGTGAGCTTGGAGGGTGTTTGCGTGGTTCTAGGGTTGCCACTTTTTCTTCCAAAAAATACCGTTGCCCCCATTAGGGTTGCTAGCGAGACGGTAAAGAAATTAGTTTCAGGCCAATTTTAATTGTATGGAAGCATGGCAGTTGCTGGTCAGAGAATAAATGTCCATATACTATCAAAACTCCATATACTCAAACTAGGGACAATGATTTATTTCACTTGTGCTTCACTTGTCCTTATATTTGACTTGCTGAGCTGAATGAAGGGAATAATAGTAAAGTATTCAATTCTAGTTTCTTACAGGACATGGGCAATGCAAGTCATTTTGTTTGAAAGTCCAAAACGCATTACTTCTCTGTTACCCCTCAGTCTAGGAACAGGACGTATTTTATTATTACAACAACTGCAGGAGTTTGATATTTGGAAAGTCCCCTTAAAAGATTTGTGTTACCTGCATCTACACTATACTCAAAATTGTTTTGCTTTTTAAAAATGGAATGTTATCAGTTCACAACTAACTTAAAGAATAAAAAATAAAAAATAAACTATGTTGTATGGAAATCTATATAAAAATGTCTGCTCTCAATTGCAGCTAGGGTTGCCACCTGGCCGGTATTTTAACAGGCAGACTGGTAAAAAAATTGGCTTTACCCCAATATTAACTCTATGGAGGCAGGAGCATGGCCGATATTTGCCATGATTATCCTACGTATTGTAAACATTATTCTTATATCATTCCAGTATCTGAAATACTTGTAAATCACTTCGTTCATTGTCTCTTATAGGTTGTGTGTGTGGGGGGGGGGTGGGGGTGGGGGTGGGGGGGGAAGGAAGGGTGAGGATTTTATTAATTTCATGGGGACTTATTTTTAGTTAGTAAAAAAATTAAATGCCTCTGATGGCCATATCCAGCCCCCAAGCCGTTATCAGCCAGCATCAGTGTTTAAAAGTATGAAGGTACCAGTGTTAATGCACTACACCTTTTTAAAATATAATGCTTCCGTTGTATACTAAAAGATGATTCTATCTTAGCAAAGTTCTTCCAAATCTAGGCTGGATACAAAAAAACTGTTCTTTAGTAGAAATAAAAGATATAAAAGAACTGCCATGTGTCATCCTGTTACGTTTGTCTATAACCAGTGAAATAATACATTTCAAAGGTATTCTGTAAGATTGCGTTACTTTAATGTTGTAATCAATTGTAAAAACAATGATGGGGTTTGTTAACCTGAAAATAAATTGTCCTCACACACATGTTCATATTTTCCATACAGTTCTAAGAGATGACTTCAGACAAAACCCGTCTGATGTGATGGTGGCGGTAGGCGAGCCTGCGGTAATGGAATGTCAGCCTCCTCGGGGTCACCCTGAACCAACGATATCCTGGAAAAAAGATGGTACACCAATAGATGACAAGGATGAAAGAATAACTGTAAGTTAAGATTAATACTCTACTTCTTCGAATGGATGTATCCAGCGGGTTCATTATGAGTCAGGAAGATTGTCTTAGAATTGAAAATGATCTCATGGCTTTGATATTGAACTAATTTTTTTTTCTCCATTGGTGAGTTTTGTTTAGCACTTCACAGCTAACACTGAAAAATGTTAGTGCCAGAATATTGAGGGCACAGAGGAACAGATATAAACCTCTTCCTCTTGGAAAAGGAAGAGGGTGGTCATGATTGTATGGTTGGGTTCATCTCCTGAAAATGGGCGGGGTTGGTATTAGAAGGAAGCATAGCCATCAGAAATAAATGGTCTTGTCTGAATATTAGTGACACTTTCCCCTGAATCCGGTGGATCTGATTCAGGGTGTCCACACAAGGTGTCCATACAAGGTTTATGAAGGTCCAGTAACATCATTAAATTATGCATCACAAAGTCCAATACATGTCAACCATATACAAAGCTAATCGTGTCAGTACATATTCATCAATAAAAACAAAGTTATATTTTTTTTATTAAAATTAACTTTTATTTTATTTGATTAAGCATTAGTGGACGACTGGGAATAAGAATAAGAAGAATTGTGTTTAAAAAGTGAAAAATAAAGGCAATCACTATTTGTTATGTATGTATTTTTATTACACATCCTTTACAATGTGGGGCAAGAACCACTGCCAGATTCTCTGACACTAATCTGGATCTTTTCAGCACCTCATTCTTTATATATTGATGGTGGAGGCACATTGAACCCCACAGCAACCCAGAAGTTTGGGACAGGTGGAGGTAACACAGACATAGGCATACACACACATGCGCCAGTATTTGGTGCCATCTGCATGTGTGCCATGTTTGTACATCACCCCTTATGTTGCTTAGCAGTGACGTCTCAGCTCATTGATAAGTAACTTGTCCGTATCAAAGTAAAATGTATCTAAAAATAAACTGCACATTTTTGGGAAAAAAATAAAATTTATTATTCCTTTAAAGTCAAGCTCATGTTTAACATCTGCTACAAATCCAGAGACAGTGGGAGAGTGGCTTTGGGAGCTACAACTATAGTGACAGTTGGCAGGTTTGTACCTTGAGGACGGTTTTTTTCCCCCTTTAATGATGCAAATATCAATCATGCTGAAAAATGGAAAGTTCTACTATGAAGTGATTGTTGATAAGTAATTATGATTATGCCTAAACAGTGTATCAAGATGCTTATCCATATGCTAAAGAAACTGCAGACTATAATACTGTTCTTTTTGTGCTTGTGCCATCTGTCCCAGTATTAGGAATTACATTACTATTTTGCTGATAACAGACTAATTATTTACCATCTATGCCATCTATTTACAAACAGGGGATGTGTTGCTATATGATGTGCTGGGCTGGTGATGTTTATTTTGACCACAATCCAGGGGATGTTATTATTACCCAATTTAATGGTACTCATTGTATCTACTTTGGAAAGTGAATGGCTGAGTCAACCCTGCCAGGAATTGAACCTGTGGCCTCTAACAGTTGAACAGATTCTACTGATGATGCTTTAGGCCACTGAGCTAAATAGATAAATACATGCTTATGTTGCACTTTATATAGTGGATGGCTGTCCAACAGACAATTCCGAACAAGGTTTAATACGTAGTGACTTAGACCTGATGAATCATATCTAAAATTAAATCCATTCAGAAGAATCAGGAACAGCAATTTTTAGCAAATCTCTAAGTGAGAAATGGACTGGAAAAATGATACATCATTTGCTAGACACTGATGCAGCAAATATTAAGCCTGTAGCAAAAATCAGCTCACCCCATCCAAAAAATAAAATTGACTCCAGTGACTCCAGTGAAGACTGACTGGGCTACCTCTTTCACAAGGTTTCATGAAACGTCTTTAACAAATACATAATGCAGGGCATTTAGACAATTGTGTTGACATAATGTAAAGATCATATTTGATTTTTATTCTCTACCATCACAGTTCAAGCAATGTTTAAGTGATAGCATTGAATTCCAACCTTTCAATACATATTATAAGATTTAGGGCACTAGCAGAAAGACTAGCACAATAGTCGTTTCATTTCAAACACTGTAAAATATTTAATGGAGCGTTATTGCGATTAAGATAAAGTATATATGTAAGTCTGGAGGTTATAATAACTTTTAAAAGTGGTACATGCCTATCCTGAGACTTGTTTAATGTGGTTTAGCTCCTCCCTTGTAAAGTTAAAGAGTGCATTTCTCCCACCTGCCAGAACAAAGACACAGCTCAGATCAAAGACAGACGTGGTACCCACAGCTCCTGTACTTTTTGAAGTGTTTAAATGTGGGTTTATTGTGCTAGTAATAATCATATTTAACTCCTTTAAACAAAACAGCTGTAACTATTCTGTTGTTAAATGCTTTTGTTACCAGGCTTTTATAATCTCACTTGATACAGTGATGCTATTTACCAAGTGATAAGCAATGTGACGCAAACGGCTGGACAATAGGAGGCCCGAGGGGGGGGGGGGGGGGGGCTAAAATGGAAACATGGAAACACATAAGCAGGGTAATAGGGTAATGGAGGAGACTATATTGAAAAGGAGGAAGACTACCAGGAAAGTAGCAAACAGGATTATGTATAAACCTCCACTGCAGAGTGTGAAGTTATAAAACAATTTAAAATGGCAAGCATCCCTTGTTATGTTACTTGGGGAATTTTTACACATCCTCATACTTCACAGTGCCGGAGAAGAAAAGCTCTGAATGACTCGTTATACAAGGGCTGCTCCATTTCACTGAGCGCCAGAGCAATGCAGAATATATGGGCCAGCAGAGGAGGCATAGAAACCTGGCACCTTATACATATACCCCCAAGTCTTTCATTAGAGGGGCAGAGTTTTAAAGTTAGATAAGGCCAAGGAGAAATCTACTTGTGAGAAACAGAGTGTTATTTAACCTCACCCACTCACATCTTCTATTTATATAAATCACATAAGTGCTAATAGGGTACAGTGGACAACATAGTTGTGCCAAATGTGTCCTTTCTGAGACAGATTCATTGTAGCTGACTATGTGAAAAATGTCACTACACTTTGCATGCAAGGGCAGGATGATGAGGTCGCAGAGGACATACCTAACCATTTTGAAGCACTAAATGTTCCTTTATACTCTCTAATAATTAGTGGATTTACTTATATATCTAAATTGTCCACCTGTGGTGTTATAGCTATTGTTGCACTCCAACTCCCATAAAACTCTGTCATTCAGGCACACTGGTCAGGGAATATGGGAAATGTAGTCCATCATCAGCTGGTAAGGTTGCCACCCAGCCGGTATTTTACTGGCAGACCTTGGTCCATAAAGCTTAGTGTGTTTTTGCACTCGTGCAGTGTGGTTTGGTTTGGTCAGATGCTGTACAATGTGTTGAGAAATGGATCTTGCTTCATTCCATTTTTGTCCTGACTGCTGCAAGTGTGAGGTAAAATATATGGCAAACTATGGCTCCTCCATGCCTAGGGTTGCCACCCAGCCGGTATTGTACCGCTCGGGGGCCAATGTTAAGTCTATGGAGGTGATAGCCTGGCCGGTAGAAAAAGTTTGCAACCCTGGCATCTCTGGTTAGATGCCTATGCAATAAATCTGAGGTTTTTGGCGACTATAATATCTTTGATAAGAAACCAAGCTTTATTTGACCACTATTATTATTTTTTTTTACATAGAGAAGAGTATTTATGAGTTTGTGATAGATGTATAACTATACCCTTGTTTCCTCTTTAAACAGACCTCTCTTTGCAGGTACTCCTTCTTTCTGTTAATGTGCTGCACACTAACATATTCTTTGATCTTCTCCTGTGATGTTTGTGCCATGCTAATAACTCCAGCAGTGCTTTGCATCCGACTGCTTTTGAATTGGATGGCAACCTGCACAAAGTGAAATGAGCTTCAGAAGTGTTTCTGCCGCCCTCTTCAAACTTTACTCTGCTTTATTCATAGCTTTCACCCTCTGATATGTGACTGGCTTATCTCCAGGACAAAAGCTATTAGCATTTGAATGACTTTCATTCTGGACTATATCGCCAGATAGCTGGAACTTTTGAAAGACCGGGAAAAAAATATTATTATTTTTTTTTAAGTTCTTTTCTTCATAGTGGGTTTTAAAATATCTTACTGTCTGCCAGCAACTTTTTTATATCCATTTTGTTAAAGTCTTTTCTTTTTATATATATATATATATATAACAAAATATATACCAGCCACTTAAATTAAGATGCCAGGGGAGAAGGGATAAATGCTAGTATGACACCTTAAACTCTTGTGATCAAACCTTCAATTGCAGGGTTATTAATAACATTGTTGGGTGAATGAAACAATTTTGGGGTCACACAAGTGCTTAGGCACTCCATTGATTTAATGAAACTAACGCTTCACCGTTATTGATTTTCAAAATGAAATGTCAAAGTTGAAGTCCTATTGCAACACAGGTGTGTTTAGTTTTGGTATATTTTTAAGACCTGGCAAATTAATCTTGTAGAATGTTTGTGATGGACTGTACAAGTTTTTGCATTGTCAAGTGTCATCTATAATCTAGTTAAAAAGTTCCTAGTTACTGTCAGAAATTATTATCGAACAAATTCAACTTGAGGAACAAAATGAGCCTTCCTGTGTTCGAAAAATACCAGATGAGGGGATAACCCTCTCTCTCTCTCTCTCTCTCTCTCTCTCTCTCTCTCTCTCTCTCTCTCTCTCTCTCTCTCTCACAATTTTTCTATAAATTATCTCCCTCTTATTTGTTACCAACATTCTTTTGCAACAGCAGTTCAATCATTTATAAGGCATGTCTTCATTTTAGCCTTTGGCATAATTTTGCAGTTGCCATACACCTTTGACCCCTGCCTTGCCATATATACACAATACGTATTCCACTTTTTTTTATTTAAAGAGGTAGGAGGGATATTTATTTTATATCACTGTTTGGTCACTATTGTTCATTTTTCCACACATTAGTTTTTTTTCTAAATATAGCATTATATATATATATATATATATATCATCTCATTTTTGAGGTTTTATTCAAGACTAAAGAAAAGTTAAGTGCTAACATTCTCTTTTTTCGAATATCAGATTTCCTATTTCTCAGCTCATTTATCAAGCAAATTAGCCTATTTTGTGCTATTGTGTCAGTCGGCAGTAAGATCGAGAGCAGCAATGTGCACAGCTTTCTATTCTTTTGCAATTGTGTAACTTTATCTGGATGCTTAATATAAAAGGAGGTGTTATGGAATAAGAGACAAGTTGGAGAATTATTCCAACTCATCTATCTATTAATGCCTGATTTCTTTCAGTGATTCACAGTTCAATTTCTAGTGAATAAACCCCTAAATGTGACAACCTGAAAAACTTTATACATTTCGATCTAATTTCTCAGGTGGTCCCAGACAGCAAAGAGCCAGTCACAATGTTCAAAAGAGCTCGTCAGCTTGAAATATCGGAAACCCATCAAGTATCATTATATTTCGTAATGAACCCTTTTCACCTCATTGCCTATTTTTTCCTTTTGTTAATTATACTTGACCACTGAATCTGCTTCCTTTTTGACTCACCCTTGTTCTTCATTCATGCCATTTTATTTCCATAAAAACCTTTAACAACAGGGATCACATCTAGACAGCCCTCAGGTAGCGTAATAATGCACTTACATCGCACAAGAAAGCTAGGCTTATCTTTTATTGCTTGAATTTACATTTTTTCTTTTAAAATCTTTCTAAAGGGTATATTTAGAACACATCAGCCTTAGTCTTCTATGTGTGGAATTTCTATTGACAATATACCAGGTTTTGTTTAGACCACAACAAAGACATAAGTTCGAGGACACTTAATGTGAGTTATTTTCCTAAAATATTCAAAACAAATTGTAAAAAGAATAGATTGCGCTATTGAACTGAACAGATGGGCCCAGCAATATGAAGTTACTGTTGTTATGGTCAATGCCATATCTAATTTTTAAAGTGCTTTAAAAGTAATGAAGCCATAACGTGCTTTTAAATTCATTCACCTCTTACTCTATTGAGTCTATTCACTAAAATGCGACTTTGGAGGTCGACTTTTGGTACCCGAATAGTTTCGATCATTTCTCCTCCCATTACTCTCAGTGGGGAAGGTTTAAAAACTGGGTTTTGTTTCTAACTCAAACTTATGTGCTGAGTTTGACTTAGTCTGACAATTAAAGTTGACCTCCAAATTCAAAAGTTAGTGAATAGACCCGGATGTATGGATTATAAGTAAAACAGTCAGCAGCACTCAATGATGACATATTTCACTTTGTCTAGTTCATAGTTAGGATACATTAATTCTAAATGACAAATATATATATTGGAAGCCTACAAACATGAGTGTTTATATTTGCTAACCCTCTAGTCATAGATTTTTAACAAGATGTATCCACTACAGACCAATATTAATCGTTGAAAAAGAAAAAAAACAGACGTGTAATAATAACAATAAAAAATATGACAACTTTATTAATGTTACTGTTATATTTTGGAAGAGTTATGGGAATTCATTTTTTTTTTTATATTTGTTTCTTAGGGGATTCATTCCTCAATGAGATAATCTTTTAGAAAACGTAGGTTGTTAAAAAAAAATAAAAATGGAACTCTTGAAATTTACAGGGATCAATTTTCTTTGTCAAATTGGGTTTCGTAATACCAGTAATCCACAGCCAGTATACAACTAATTTCTAAGAGAGCAACAAAAGAATAATTCAGCTAAATACAACAAATAAGCTTTTACCCTCTTACATAATCCCAAAGACATTGTTTGAGAAAAGCCAAATGTACATCTCAATAACAAAGCAGATTTGGAGACACTGTCAGTGTAAATCCCATAATCACAGCATTTTCGCCCCCCACGAAAATGACCCTTTAATCAAAGGAGCAAAATAAAACAATGTGTGTTGTGTCCTCATTTTATGATTTCTACAAATATTAAAGAAGATGTGAAGCTTTAAACTGAACAGCCGGTCAGGTAGAATGAAACTAGTATATGTAAGGTTGCCACTCAGCTCGTATTTTACAGCAGATCAGTAAATACATTTGTTTGAAGCCAATGTTAAGTCTATGTAGGCAATAGCATGATATATGTTTGACGAAAATGTGGCAAGCCTAAGTGTATGATGGTAAATATGATGGGGGTATGTGTAATAATGCCCACATTGTAAAGTGTCATGTATAATGGCGATTGCCCCATTTTTTTAACTCCTGACACTTTACAGTGTGGGAGAAGGACCTCTGACCAAACATTTTGGGGGAGAATCTACGACAATAATCACCGGATTTTTTCGGCTGCTCTTTGTCTCTGCATGCTAACCGTAGTGACTGAGCGTGATGTCAGAACCCATAAACGGTAGTCGTCCCAGTGTCTGGTGCTCACACCCAGTGAGAATTTGTTGTATGCTATGCCGTTGCTTTGGTAGGCTGTCTGATACTTGCCTCTCACTTAATGGTGTTTCTGCAAATAAAGGCCCCTTTCCGTATAGTTGTGTGTGGTATCCGGGTTGCTAATTTCTGTGGATTACATCTGAATGTTAGTGTCAGTACCACCTGATTCTAGTTTACCATAGTTTATAGCAGAGGAGATCTTCTGGATCTCGCTCCTGTCACACAGGAGCAGTGTTTGTGAGTATGCAATTCATCAGCAATCACTGCCGGCTCAACCAGAAAGTACATAGCAGACAGAAATTTGTCAAGAGTCTGCTCTACACATAGGCGCATACGGCGATAGCACAATTATTTGGTGTTATCTGCGTGTGCGCCACGTTTCTAGATGCTGTGTTCTAAGACAGCACTTCTGAATTTGTCTTCACGAGTGTATGTTCATTTCATGATCGATGACTCCATGATGGAAAGAGAAGCTCTAGGGTGTTCTTGGAGCAAACGCATAATCCAGGCAGAGTGTTGGCGTGTATATTCAGAAAACTGGATTGTTCAAGTAATAGGCTTATAGACACAGGGGCAAAGTACAGGAAAAGGAAGGCAGGCATGAGAAACATTTTCTAGGTATGAATATATGATATTATTTGACTTGCCCTGAACCTACATGCTTTAATCAGCAGAGGGGAAGAATTGGATGCTAACAGACACAGACAGTGAGAAACAATGCCTTTCACATGAAATCAATCGATGATATCTTAACTAAGTATTTTACTTAAGTATTTTTAAAAACAGTGAAAAAAAAAAAGGTGTGTCTGCCAATCAGGTGTTAATAGTTTAGCAGGAAATAGCATGCAACTTGTATCTACAGTTTCTCAATCACTGTGTGTACCTTGCAAAAATAGCTTGTCTAGCAACACTTTAAATTCAACAAGTTTCTTAGATAAAGATGTGATAATTAACTACTTACTGGTTAAGCAGTTTAAAGACACAGGCACTCAGAGGAAAGGATAGCTCTTAATGTTAAAGGCACCGTTTGGTAACCAAACATTAAATCCGCCTCCAGCTTATCCCAATCTTACCAAAGCTGATGCTAAAGTACCAAGTCCCGTTTAAATGAGGATATCAATTAGGTGCAGTTTATTTTACAACAATGAATAGGATTTCAAGGTGAAAACATCCAATGGAAAAAAAAAAAAGAAATTCTAAAGAACATATTAATAATGCTGTTGAATGCATTAGCGTACATCTGGGGGCTGGAGTGTCCCTTTAACCTCTCTAGACAAAAGACTTTTCAGGGAACTCACAGGATTCCGTACTTTGAGGATGGAGGATGTTCCTCATAAGTCCTCTATTCTGCAGCAGGATCCCCTCTGTCAGATGAGGCCACCATGAGCGCCACTCATCTGACAGACAATATGGAACAGATGCCGAAATGGAACGCCGGCTACATTCTTCTAAAACTTCCAGGTTCAGGCATGCTTCCACGACGTCACGCGTGATGTTCCGTGGTTTCTGCAAGGTCTCTGCCACTGTTTCCCTGGCTCCTGATCACAAAGTGCCGAAAGTACCATGCTGCACCAAGGGGTTAATATAATCTTGGTCAAGCATAGTTTTCCCGCTGCCGTGCATACATACATACATACATGCGTGTGTGGCATTTAATTAGCATGCCTTGCTGTAGGAGGATAACCTCGGAGGTGCCTGGATGTGATTGTGTTGAATGATTTTTAAAGAAGCATCCTGTGTATCAAATCGTTTAAATCAACTGACATGCTTAGGGGCAGAGAAATGTAGCCATATCAGACTGCAAGTTCAGTGTGAGTTCATCTACTGCTGATCATCAGATGGTAAACTTCAAAGAGAATGCTCACAGAAGTTTTGCTCTGGAAGAAATAACTATTTTTACACATTGTTTAAACTTACAGAAGCTGTATGGCTTTTGGATATGTCAGTTTGCAGTTTTATATTTTACAAAAAAAGTTTTATCATAGATTTTCTGGATATTGAACAATTTTCTGTATATAATGTGGACATTACCACTTGCAGTACAGCTAGATGTTTTTTTTTTTATTATTTTTTTTAAAAGAAGCATACAGAGAGAAGATCCACAAATGGTCTGTTCTTTCTCATACAAAAAAAAGCCTTATATTTTAGAGGAAAGGATAGAATAAGACTACAGATAGAAAGAAAAAAACCTGACACAATTAAAATCAGTGCTGTATTCTGATTGGTGTGTTGGAGTTCAAGAAAACACAGCCAGGATTCTGATCATGGTCAGTGACCAGAAAAGGCATAAATGAAAAGAGAAAATGGCAGCCCCCTCATATGCATGCTATAAACATCTGACTTCATGGACCAATTTAAATGAAAATTGACAAGTCCCATACATTTTACATACATGCATTAAATGTGGTATTGTATAAATGCTAAAAATAAGTTGAGGCATTGCTATCCCTTTAATTACTGTTACTAGTGCACAGTATGCAAATGCATATTAGCAGGGAAATACTTGCAGCCCCATTAATTATATTGACGTTTGGGGATTCTCACCAACACATCTCCATTATTATACTGTATTGCATATATTAATGTGTACTTATGATTATTTTCTAGTTTTATATTTCATTTTATATGATTTCTGTTTACTAAAAAGGGAACTAGGGTCAACTTATAAGTGAACTGCAAAAATCAGGCATTTAATGACAAGCGTAATTAACTTAGATTTTATTGATAGGTTGTTTTTAGTGTAGGCATAATACACAGAAATGCTTTAATAAGAGAATACAAATGAAGCGCCTCATTGAGCCTTTGTTGCTTTATCTAGTTCTATCAATTATGAACATGTTGTTTAGAATCTTGGACATCTTTTGGGTATTTGACCCAAGATTCTAAACAACATGTCTGATATAGCTAGATGTAGAAAAAAGGACTTTACCCATCTTCTTTCATTAAACCATTTAAAATGTGTACAATTTATGCTATCATTCAATGAAGCATAAATCAATTATTGCCTACAGTTTTCCTTAAAGTGACTGTCTGGCGCCCAAAATGCATCTTGCAAATGTTAAAGTAAATTCAAAGTACTTTACAATGCATATTTTACATTTTGCATTGATTAAATATTAAAATCTTAGACTTGGATTAATTTGTGAAAGTACAGCAGTTTGCAAGAAACCACATTAGCTGAGTGTAAGTAAATTTACTATTTTTTTTTTTGCTGCTGGAGCCAATGAGAATAATGCCATTCAAATGAATGGAATAGCCAGTTTCTTTAGTGATGTCATCAGGCAATGTATTACACTGTTAAGAGATCTTACCTGTGCAAGAGCGAGGCCATTCAGGTTCCACACAATGCATTCTATTCCATCAGCAGAGCAGCAGAGGAAGTGACGAAATGAAACAAAACTGATACATGCTCAGTGCCTAAACACATTCAGTGCAGAAGTACCTGTAGGTTAGGATGCAGGGAAGGGCTTGAGCAGAATATAAAAAATGTGTTTTATGCAGAATGCCTGCATCAAATCTCACTCGAAAAATCCTGTGCACTATTCAGGTAGTAGTCTTCCACTTGCACCAAAAGTGAGTTTGAGGACTATGAATAGACACATTAAATAAACTTTAAATAGCTGAATTGAAAAGATAGGTAATTTACTGAATTTTTCCAGTTTAGCTAGTAATCACCTATAAATATATGTGTGTGTGTATATATATATATAGAAAATCCAAACAGCAGTGCACTCAGCTCAGGATGTAGATAAACAAAACTCATTACCTAGGTGCAGTGTGGTTGTTTGTAAATAACATACATGTCCAAAACATAAAGAGAAGACACGCACTCATTATTATTTACCAAACGTCATAAACATCACCGTTTCGACTCCTCCTATAGTCTAATGTAGACTAGAAAATGATTTTAGACAGTTCTTTATTCTGAACCCTTCTTTGATATTCTGTTGGGGCTGATGTTGAATAGGCTACATAAATACACATTTTTAACCAGTTACTCTAGATTTATGTTTGATCATACTTAAGGAAACCTGATTCAGCATCAGACATGAGCAGTTTGTTTGTACTAGAAAATGCACCTAATGAGTGTTAATTCTTAGTTTATTCTAAAACTATTTGAAGTACAGTTTACCTCTGCAACTTAATTGTTTGTTTATTCTAAAACTATTTTAATAAACACATAATCTGTGTTTTACACATATCTCAATTCTGGAGAGAAATATACAGATGCATTTTTTTTTTTATTTGGGTGAGGTGGGAAAATTGGGTGAATTCATGTCAGGTTAGGGAATTTTCCTTAGGAAAGGAAAAGGAAGTATACTTTTTCTTCATCTGGATGGTTAGAGATAATAAACTCTATTTAATGACCTGAGTTAAATTTATCTAAATACCATATACTGCAGCAGAATCGTAATGAAAACCAGTGATAAACAATAACGCATATCATTGAATAGAGCTGATAATACTATAAAGTAAGTGTAGTCAGCTATAATGCAGATGGGTACTAAAAAAATATATATACTACTTCACTAAGGTTAATACTTAAAACTCTCTATAACTGGATCATGCATTATATAGGCAGGAAATGATGTATAGCAATAGATAGATAGATAGATAGATAGATAGATAGATAGATAGATAGATAGACAGACAGATGATATATACATTTATATACATTATATGGACAAAAGTATTGGGACATCTAGCCATTACACCAAGAGGGACTTTTATCACATCATATTTTAAATAAATTTACATGAATATGTAGTTGGTTCCCCATTTGCAGGTATAACAGTTTCCACTCTTCACAGGAGGCTTTCTGTTAGATTTGGGAGTGTTTCTGTGGGGATTTTTGTCTGTATCCTCTGAAATGAAGCAATAAAGTTGCATTGTTTCAATGTCTATTAATGGGCAGTTTGAGATAAATACTGGGGGGAAAGCCTGTGCACTTTAAAGGCAGCGTTCTTCAACTTGCACCAAAGGGAGTTTTGGGACTAGACTGTCCCTTAAGGTAATTTCTCTGTCATATGTCTTCACTGATCATATTCAAGAGGGACTATTTCATAGGAGTGTATTGCTTTGTGTTTGTTGATTTACTAGTGTCATGACACCCAAATTAACCTAATAGAAGAGAGGTGTTTAATGAGGGAAGATGATTAGTTTGCCTGCTCTGTACCCATGGAGGTAGCATAATGACTTCCAAGTAATATAGTAGTGAAATGTTAGTCGTTCCTAGTGTGATGATAAACTGACATGTACTTTTGATCGTTTTGATATTTAAAGACAAATGTACCAACAAATTAACCTGTGGTTAGTTAAAAGATTGCATCAAGTGTAGACGTTTTACATAAAAATGTTTTAATTAAAGAATACAAATAATGTACTTCATTGAGTCCTCTTTGCTTCATGTACCTCTAACAAGGGGGCAGACATATTGTTTAGAATCTTGGGACAAATCTTCATTCGTCTGCATGAAGGTTCATGCAGATTTAGCCCAAGATTCTATATGTCTGCCCCCTGTTAGAGCTATATGAAGCAATGAGTGCTCAGTAAGACACTTTATTGTATTTTTCCATTAAAGCATCTCTATACACACCATTTACACTTGATGTAATCTTTCAATTAAACATGAGGTTTTTTGTTGTTTTTTGCCTACAGTTGTCCTTTAAGCAAAGCAGTACAAACGCTGTGTATTATCAAACAGCATGACAAATCTAAAATACTGAAACATTTTTATTATAAAGGGTTACAGACAAATGGTCTGACCTCTAGTTTAAAACACAGTGGAGCAGTCTGCCACGAGCATGATATAAGTGGCTGGCGCCTTAATGGTAGCAGTACCTCATCAGCAAAGCCCCCCCTAGCAATTTGTTTCATATTGAGGAATTTCATTCTTGTGCTGGTAGCATTTAATGATCTACTTGGCAGCTAATCATATACATGGATTGTTAAATTTGAGGAATAATTGCCCTTCCTTCGGAAAATACCTGCACACGTACAACAGCTTCTTATTGTGACTGTTCGTGTTCCCCACGTGCATGATTTCTTCTCTCACTTACTACATGTCAAGCCTTAAATACGTGAAGAATGTTGGGAATAATTTATTTACTGTGTCCATATTTACATTGCGTGGATCTTAGTATGTACCAGCATCCTTTCAAATGTAAAAAAAAAAAAATGCCATTCAGCAGATCTCCAAAGGCCTTTTTATGTAACTGTATACTTTTTCTTTACCTTAACACTTCATCTTGTTCCACTCAGCCGTGTCTTATTTAGTGCTTGTCAATGGAATGATTGCATTGTCTCTCAGTGAGACTAGCATAAATGGAAATAAAGCCTGCCCCCCTCTCATCTTAGACAATACTGAAAAATGCACCAACATCTGTCTTTATTTGACATCATTTTTCCAGAAACTATTTTCTTTGTAGTCCAACCAGAGCCCGCAGGCCGAATATGGACCACAATTGGGGTTGCCTCCTTGTCTTCCAAAAAAAATACCGGTCATTTCATTGCCTCCATAGACTTAACATTGACCTTAAGCCAATTGTTTACCGGCTAGATGGGTGGCAACCGTAACCACAATGGAGTTTCTGTAACCCACAGATAGCCTGAAAATTTAACTCTGTAGGCCTTATGATATTACAGCATTGCCTAATTGGAACCCAATCTGAAATATGTGTAATCTAACATCGGCCCCAAAAGGCAGCAATGAACTATGAATATGTAGGCAAAATCTTTTATTTTGAGCCAGAGAAGTAGTCAATTTGGACCTAACTCATGGTTACTAATAAGTTCCAGATTTGCCAGGATCGTCCAGATTTTTTGGTTCTTGTCCCATCAAATTCGGGGCCGTTCACGGTGGGTGTCAGTTGTGCATAGTTCTTTGATCTTGTCAGCATTAGGCAGGGGGGAACATAAGGTCCTGGGACCACACAACATAATGTGTCTATATTGAAATATGGAGTGAGGTGGATGTTACCTGTAGTGTGGCAGGAGCTAGGCATCACAGTCATGCTCCCCAGCTCACTTCCTTTGTGCCATGATATTGTGGATCCTTCTGCTCATGCACAGAAGGATACCTCATCAATATTCAAGTTGACTTAAAGAGGACACACCCAAACGGTGAAGATTTATTTCATTCGCACAGGTAAGAGAGAAATAAGATAGGAGGGAAAGTCAGGGAGCAAGAGGCACAATAACATATGGACAGTAAGAAATACTCATACTCTTAGTCCATACAGGAACTCCAGTACATTGTGGTCTAAGACCTAGGGTGGGACTGCAGACAAGTTTACAGATACGATTTTGTACCACAAGATTGGCTAGTAGATTTATATTGCTATTACTCCTTTGAGCTTCCGTGTCTCATGCCACCTACGTCTAAAAACAATAGTCATTTGGCAGGATTTTTCTCCCACTTTTTGGTGCCTGGGTGGTTTAGCAGTGCAGCAAAGTCCTCCCCATCTGTGGCTCAATCATAGGGTGTGGTTCCACAGTGGGGAAAACCGCTACCTCAGTGCCTGGAAACCATTAGTAGTAACCCAGTCCACACCTTGCATTGTGGATCCTTCTAACTCTAGAGTCCTTGCTACAAGGGAATGTGGTTTTTCCCCCCACAGTTCGTGAGGTCATATAAGTTCTTTGTATCACCTTCGATGCAACACGACTTCCTTAAAACCAGTGGATTATAAAGCTTACCATTCATGCCAATATATGAATCTGAAGTTTGGAAGGCACTGGTGACTTAATTACTGTGCCATTTAAACCCATTCTCTCCACTTGATGTTAAAACTTTCCAGTCCGTGACTCAGAAGTAGAACATATTACTTGTGGATGCAGTTCTATAACATAAACTATTCCCATTTCATATCGGTGTAGTTCACATGTCCTGGGCATTCTGCCTTGCCATACAGCTGCTGGGTTTAGTGTGGAGTCTTAGAGACTCAAGCAATATTCCGGTACAAATACATACTCCAAGGTTATTTTTTAATATGACATTGTGATCATTTCATAGTTGGCAGTCATTTATTTTTTATTTTTTACAAGTTGGCAATTCCTTCATGAATTTAATACGTTTTACTAAAATATTAAGGCACCAATTTATTTTACATTGTGGGTATTTGTGCATTTCAGCGAAGATTCCTAGAATGTGGTGCCAGTATAATAGATTTGAACCCTAAGAATTTTGAAAAGAAACAACCCACTGAAATTAGACAAAATTAGGTCTAATGGAGCTGAATGTAAATTTAAGAATCCGCTGATGATGCTGTGAATGGGTGTGAATGTGGGTGTAATTATGTATATGTTGCATTTTCTATTGTAGCACAGTCTCTTATTAGTCTGCCTTTGGTGACTCATTTCTTCTTGAAAAGGTAACGTTAATTTCATGCCTAATTAATATAATTAATTTGTTTATTTTCTAGATCCGAGGGGGAAAGCTCATGATCACTTACACAAGAAAAAGTGATGCAGGAAAATATGTCTGTGTTGGAACTAACATGGTGGGAGAACGCGAGAGTGAAGTAGCAGAGCTTACCGTGTTAGGTAAAAAAAAAAAAATATTTTCTTACAGAACTTGTTTTTTTTTAATTAAATGATACTATGGTTTGGTAATCCCCCCAAAAAAATTATACTCACTAACATAAACATTTATTTGATGGTAAAATATTTAATTATGAAGTGAGAAAATAGCACAAAAAAATCTTGAGAATACCAATGTTGCTGATTATTATCTAAAAAAAGATGTAAAAAAAAAAAAATCAACTTTAAGAACATTGTTGTCATACATGATGTTTCGGAAGCATCATCAGTGACTAAATAAGTTAACTACTTGTTTTGGACTGATAAGTAGATTATTGTATTGTTTTGTAGTGCTGTGGTATTATTTTGTCACCTATATTTCTTTCATGATGGTTGATGACATTGTCATACAGGAAGCTAGCTTTCAAGAGAATGTAGGATTCATGGGCACCTGTCCAAACATCACCTCCGATTCTTCTGACCTGAGTTGGCAACAGTAGTGAATTTTTCCAACTCATCTAATTTGGCCCTAAGTTTATATAGTGCACGTTCACTATTCACTGTTTGTGAAAGAAAAAAAAATTGTCCTAAAATTGTCATTTTAATTTTAGAAAGACCATCCTTTGTGAGAAGACCCAGTAACATGGCAGTTACTGTTGATGACAGTGCCGAATTTAAATGTGAGGCAAGAGGTGATCCTGTTCCTACTGTTCGCTGGCGAAAAGATGATGGGGATCTGCCCAAAGCAAGGTATTCTTTTAGTAATGAAATGTCCTTCTGCTCTCAGGACTTTTATTATTATTTTATTTCGCACATTAAATAAGGTTGCCATTCTTTTCCAGTCAATAATCCTTGGCTACTTGGAGTTTCCCGTAGACATTCAATACGCCAACACTCAAAATACCTTCTGGAAGATTCATTAAAATTCTAGATCATTGCATTGGAATAGCATAACTCCAACGAGAGTTGGTACTGTATACGGTATATGTGAAATATGCAGGAGAACACTCCTGTATTGCAACAGACACTAGAATGTGGGCGTAAAAAGTTACCAAAGAATATAGGAAAATGTATGTTTTATAAGAGTTAACCGAGGAATGGAGATGAAAAGTACTCTATAAAAACAATTCCTTGACAGGCGAATAGTTATTCTTCTGGGCATAATTAATTAACTTCCCCAACCACAATAATAACACAGACACCAGGAGTTTTGGTAAAATATGTGTCCATGGGTTTAATGCATTTTAAAATATAGATATAACTGTTAAACATATTAATCATTGCACACGAAAAATCATTGTCCAACAATCGTCGTGGCAGTATGCAAATTAACCTCCAACCCCCATTTTACAACATCACAAAAACAATGACCCCCATCACTAATAACATAACACCATCACAAAAAAACATATAAAACAACATACACATCATAAAGTTCAACCAAACTTAACTAAGAACCAAGTCAGGGGTATTCAGAGCTACCCAGGTCTCAAGCCATAGGTCACCTCAGAACCTACCATACCAAAATTTCAAACCTAATATTTAAATCCCTAAAAATAAACAGATTCCACCCCTCAATTTGCCTAGCCATCCACTGTGACCAAACAGGAGAAAATCTAAATTCCAAAATTAGTGAGTGAAGGTTGGACAACAAGTGTGTGAGTAATCATGAGAAGTGGTTGGAATTATAAAATGGCTATCCTATATATATAAGATCCCTCCCCTGCCTAGCTAATGACCAATCCACTGTCACCTACGAAATGCCTGCCTCATAGCTCTATTCCACTAAGCTGTGCTGATCCATGGGCTACATTCTGACTGGATTAGCCTTACTAGATAGATTTACTAGTATGCATTGCCCATTAACGTATGCTTACTGATTTCCATGTAGAACCAACGACATGTGACTATAACAAAAATCCTTTTTAGTAAGCAACTTGGCACCAGTTGCCCACTTACCTGCCTATGAAACCTATTGTGCCAGAGCCATCTACGAATCAGACCTAACCAGACCTAACCATTCTTTATCCTGCTGATTTCTGCATTACTTAATAAGCAAGTTATAGCAATTTAAAAGTATACAAAGAAAATTGGTACCCAGGTACATGCTTATCTAGCGACCCTCAATGTAAGAGCAGTGTGGTGTTTAAATATCTTCTAACAACTGACCCAATGAAAAACTGCAAAAACAAGAGGAAGAGGATATTTTTGTGGTTTTAGTCATTACTGTGAAGGGCCACATTAGGTTCTCAGTGTTTACAAACAGTCTACTATGGTTTAATAATTCTCTCGGTTTGAAATATTTTGATGTTTTAAAGATACGAAATAAGAGATGATCACACACTAAAGATACGGAAAGTTGTAGCGGGAGACACGGGATCTTACACGTGTATTGCGGAAAACATGGTCGGAAAAGCGGAAGCCTCAGCTGTCCTAACTGTTCAAGGTAAGCCAAAAGCCATTAATCTTCTTTTAAGCTAGTTGATGTTTAAGAGAATGTGATTAGATATACTGGTACATATAAGTAAACAATCCCCTTCTATACGCTTCCAAATGAGCATGTCCTTCCATGTTTCTTACTGAAACATCAATGTCTTTGTTCTTAGATACCAAGATAAAATTCCACCTAAGTGTTTCCCCCTATGCTGGCAATTTACATAAACAGAGATATTTCAATTTTTTTTTTATCCCTGAAATGAGTACTGCACCTGATGGTGTAAAGCTGGGCTTTTTGCCTGTTTTGAGTTTATGTGATTCTTATATCATCCTCAACAAACATATCTGCTTCTGCCTGACGAACAGATGCAAAAAAATAGCACCCAACAGATCAAGGAAATACGGTTTTGGCTTGTAATGCTCTCATAAAACACTCATTAAGGTTGGATTTCAAATTATCATGTTTAGTGCATTTCCTTTGGAGAATTTTAAATTAGTTAAGGAGTCTCAAATGTTAAAATAATTGTGGCTTTTATAGAAGCAAAGGTTCCTTCTTAAACAACTTTTTAGGAATTTTGAGAAAATGCTGTGCACATTGTACATTACCCAGTGTTTTCTTCCCTTGCCCAGCTTGCAGCTGAACAACTTAAGGTGTCAGGCCAGCTAAATACATTAGTGCAAAACGTCAGCTACTCAACTCCAAGATTCCTCTCAATGCTCCTGCAGTGAAATACTGCTTTTCTTATTATATAGATAGGGACAATCCCAATTCAGGATTACTATCCTGGGGTCCGACATCATTCTCTGGTAAGAGAGAACAAATTCTGCAAATGCGCAGTAGAGATAGGGTTGCCAACTTTTCTTCAGAAAAATACTGGTCTTGGTACTGTGTCCATAGTCTTAACATTGGCCTGAAGCCAATTTTTTTACACAATATAGTGTAATACATTTGAGATATATATGGAGAGTATGATGTGGTTCCAAATTTTGCCCTCCCAGATATATTCAGCATGTAAGATGTACTTTACTGTAGTGTATCGTCATGCTCTCCTCCAAATAAAGAGCACAGATGATGTAAGGAAAGTGAAAATATATATTATATGAAAAAATTTATAAAAGTACCTTACACATAGGTATTGGACAGTAGGCAAGCAAGCAGAACGGGTGAGCAAAATAACTGATGGTCCAGAAAAACAACTTTCGTTACCGCGTTTCACCCCTTTGAATGAGGCTTCCTCAGCATGTTCTGAGGAAACTTCATTCAACTTCCACAGGCATAAAAAAAACTTGATGCACCTACCTAAAAAGACCACCAACCTTCATGCCCATGGGTATCATATGATCATAGAATGGAGGAGCAGGTTGTAAAACCATTATATGGGTGATAAATATTTATTAAAATGCAGCGTTCCCCAGAAGCACTGACCTGTAGTCACGTATACTGGTGTAAATTCTGGTCACACCATCTGGGAAAACTGCTCTAAACTCATTATAACAGCGATAAAGCCAGATCACTAAATTGTGTATATACACTTCAGGCCATTTTATCTGTGTATTAGATGTTTTGTTAAGCACCACTTGATAAACTCAGGAACCATTCTTTGATTTCAGTCCGTGGGAAAATGTTAACATGAGAATATTCCCATACTGTTGGTTGTTTGTCCTGAATTTCATACTGTAACCTGAAGTCCTTTTTTTTAAAGAGGTTATGCAATATACCTTTGAGGTTTGGTGTGTGCTAGCTTTCTGTCTTTCATCATGGAACCAGTGTTTACTTTTTATATTGATTCCCTAGATAAATGTGACCTTATGTAACATGGACTTTGCGTATTACCGATACCAATGATCTTTGAGTTTTTACTTGTAGACATTTATTTTTTGTTTGCTCAGAAAATGTAGAGATATATACAAACAAAAAAAGTAAAATATCACCATTTTAACAAAAGTATCCATCTATGTAAGTTAATATTTATAATCTACATAAGCATAAGGTACCTTTGATGGAAGGCCCCTGGCTATTGGCCAAATAATGGGTAAGGGAGTGACACAATGTATAATGAATCTATATGGGATCTTGTTGGGCTTACACTGGAAACCTTAGGTATGCAGATACCTGGCGCGGGGTAAAAGGTGCCAGAAAAGAGAAACTCTCCAGAGAGATAAAACATCATAGGTTGTTGGATGGTGCCATCCCACCATCCAAGATCCAGCAGGCCAGTCTCAGTTGAGTACCCCTGTCCCAGATTCTTTCACAGGAGTCCCACTTTTTTGTAACACTGGAGAAAAGGAAATATGAAGTTGTAAATGCACCTACATGAGCTCGTAATGTAAAGCTCTCACGCATGTCTGTGACCACACCTTGTTAATAAGTGGCCACGCCCTCCAAGTACCTCATCAAGCCTTCCACATGTTCCTGACCACCGCTCTTGATTAGGTGACTACACCCTTCAAATCCCGCATCAAGCCTTCACATATTTGGGCAGTATCTAGCATAACATAACGAACAGTACAGTCGTCAGAACAAAAACACAAACAAACAAACCAAAAAACATATAAAGACGTTTTTATAAATTACTAAACTGTAATTGCTTATATTATACGATTCACCTCACTGTACTAAAACTTTAAGCAAGAAGAATTGTCTTTTGTAATCATGTTTTCAAATTTATTGTTTAGTTAGTTACATATGTTTAGCATTATGAAGTTCATTAAAGACTATAAGTTAATGATACTTGACAAAAGTATATATGTGATATTTTTAAATTCTAATTATTATTACAGTATAAGCTGTACTGTAAAGGATCATGCTCAGCTGTATTCCTGTCATTGGAATTACTGTCTTTTACAAAGCGTACTAAGGTGTCAATGGGTAATAGTAACAAAAGACTTTTGGCACAAGTGCCCATGGTTACAAGTACATGGCAACTTATGCAAATAAAACAAGCATATAATGTTCCAAATCAGTCTTCAGTGCACCGTAGGCTTCATGGTATCATACTACTCTACATGTAATTAACATAACCTGAAATAAGGTATTAATTTATCTTAAAGTAATCTGATATCTTCATGAGATGAACAGCTGTGAACGTGATAGACAACGTAATAACTTAAACATAATGCTCCGTACTTTTGACCTTGGAAAATCTATTTTAATTTGTGCTTATCCTGCCTTCCCTGTAAATGGTATAATCATTTTCTTCTGTTGCATTAGATTTATTACAAAATGATTTGTATTGTTCTACATTGTTCCTGAGCTGTCATAATGAGTTTTATTGATGGGGTAACATTTTAAATACAGCAATGATTTACGAGGGAAATGGATTATTTAGTATCAGACATTAAGCGTGTCAATCAGGGGCATCTTAGTCTTAGCATGTGAAATATTTGCATAATTCCTTTTTTATTTTTTTATATTTGTATATGCATGCTATTAATCATTTATTTCACCTTATGATTTGCCGTTTTATTTGATCCATTTTTTTCTTTCTGTTTTTTTTTTTTTTTTTTTAGTTGTGTCTGGTAAGTTGAATTTTTATTCGTCATTGTATAAACATCATCACCTAGTCACGGATAGAACTCTACCCATCCTTTCGTCTACACCCATCATTCTCCACCACCAACCACTCCGCTTCACTGTTTTATTTGTTACTGGCAACCCAGACAAACTGGTGAGAATACAATCTATCCAAAGTATGGGTATCACAAATGCAAAGGTAAAAAAAAGTAATTCACTATTTGATAGCCAAAAGGTGTCCCAATGCTTGAGACTAACTTACTTCCACCAATTAAAATATTAATAAAAAAACTTTCTTTACTTTTCCTTGCTTTTAACACATTTCTCAATGAACAAACTGTCTGCAGTAATGATTAACCCTTGGCATGCCAGCTGTGGACTGTGTTATCAGTATGTTTGTTGGCTGTAGACTATTGAGATAATAGTCCACAATAACTAGAGTAACAGTAACAATGTTTAGCTATCACCTAATCTTGTCTGGCATTTTATAATATTCTTAAATTATTTTAATGTTTAAGATTTACCCCTTCTAATTGTGTACCAATGCATACCAATTTATCAAAAGCATTCTTTAAATACCTTGGGTGCAGATACTATGTTTTAGTGGTAAATATTTCAATTTTACAGGTTTATTCATTTTTAAGGATTTAGTAACTCCAGCACAGGTCATATAATAATGCATTATAATTAAATATACTTGTAAAATGACATTATTTTTGATATGTGGAGGTTGTTTCCTATATAATGGGGATTTGGCATACTGACAACCAAAAGGCAAACGTTGTATTCATTTGTTTTATTACTAATATTATTATTATTATTATTATTTATGGAGATTTTTTCAAATTCATTTTTTGTGCCCTCGGATGTTTACAAATCATGATTAATTAATAGACTCCAAATATACATATTTTGGAACATTGAAAGGAAAATTTACATAATGGGAAATGTTGGTGAGCTCAAAGGGAGTTTGAATTCACACATGTTGTTTGGTTGTTAAAAAAAAAAACCTGAATAAACCTATGAGACTGACAAAGTCCTTCGGCTGGTTATACAATCCATGGCATCCTTCTATTTTTCCATTACTACTTACTTTTAATGCTGAAATGCCTTGCTCTTGTGAATCTTATTTTCCGTCCTACTGACACATCTCAGCTTAGCTACTATTTTTTTTAGCAGAAAATATTTTATTAAACAGTTTGAACATTAAAAAGCAAAGAAATATGGTAAAGTATGTTAGTAGTATAGAATGTCTTTCTGACTAATTCAAATGTAACATTTAGCAAGAAATATTCACTTTACAATCAAGATTTTACAATTATTTTACCTATAGTTTTGTTATTCAATTTATGATTTTGTTTAATATTTTGTGGTTCACTGAATGCAGCTAGACTGCCTCACATGGATGGTCTTTTCTGTATTTCACTCCCGCCCCAAACTATGAGTTTAATTCATGAGTTCCAACAAACCAACGACGTGACATGTCTTTTGACGTTACTTGTGAAGAATAGGCATGCCTAGGAAAGTGCACAACATATTATATTAGAAAATCCATATATCAGAAAATATACAGTGTCCTTGGATACAAGAATACACAACATTGTGATTAAAATTTTTTAAACTACCATAATAGAATGTTGAATTTTCTAAGGTCCAGCTTCACCCAAGATTTTCTAAACTGCTGTGCAAAGTAGCAAATTAGTGTTTTCATATATAACTGGAAGAAAAAGTATTTAAAAAAAAAAAAACTGTCACAAAGTTATGTTTAGAACAAACACAGTATGGCCATAGATAATGATTAAAGCAGATTATTCAAAAGATATTTACATTTTGGAAAAATGAAAGAAAAACGCTATTGCCCTATTTTGTGCTCATTTGAAAAAAAAAAAAAAAAATTCAGCTTGTGTCTTCTCCAGGTGCAGATATTCTATTTTCCGTCTAACATTAATGGTTAACACAGTATCCATGAAACATATGCTTCTTTGCACATCCTGTTTACCGCTAGATGAAGTGACCATACAAATTGTATAAATCAAGTGAAGAATACCAAATTACGAGTGTTTGCACTGTCATCAACAGCAGATGTTTCAGATTTCCTTTCCTTCATATTGGGCATGTACAGTTTTCCAAAGTCCTATTTTTATCTAAATAAGCACTTGACTCCCCTGCTGAATGGTACTCTAGTCCTCTGCACACAAAAACCCCCAAATGTTTGATTACAAAAGAAATGGAGTGATTCCGGAGAGTTAAATGCTTTATAGTCTGTGAAACCAACTTGTGGGTCAATGTGTCAGCCCAGAAAGGTATTCTGTTACATTTCTAAATCACAGAGGTTTCTTCTCATCCGAAGAAGACAGTGTAGCACAAAAAAATTCTTATTATTGTTAAGGACCAGCAAACCCTCCTGCTCCAAAGTGCACAAATATTATTTTTTTTGTCAATTGAGTACACAAAGGCCTAGATTCAATGCCGGCCGTTAACTCCAGCCAAAACCTAAAGGAATAACATGTACCGTATATACTCGAGTATAAGCCGACCCGAATATAAGCCGAGGCACCTAATTTTACCACAAAGAACTGGGAAAAAATATTGACTCGAGTATAAGCCTAGGGTGGAAAATGCGGCAGCTACTGGTAAATATTGCCCCCAATATGCCATTTAATATGCCAGGATATTGCCCCCAATATGCCAGGATATTGCCCCCAATATGCCAGGATATTGCCCCCAATATGCCAGGATATTGCCCCCAATATGCCAGGATATTGCCCCCAATATGCCAGGATATTGCCCCAATATGCCAGGATATTTCCCCCAATATGCCAGGATATTTCCCCCAATATGCCAGGATATTTCCCCCAATATGCCAGGATATTGCCCCAATATGCCAGGATATTTCCCCCAATATGCCAGGATATTGTCCCAATATGCCAGGATATTTCCCCCAATATGCCAAGATATTGCCCCCAATATGTCAGGATATTGCCCCCAATATGCCAGGATATTGCCCCAATATGCCAGGATATTGCCCCAATATGCCAGGATATTGCCCCAATATGCCAGGATATTTCCCCCAATATGCCAGGATATTTCCCCCAATATGCCAGGATATTTCCCCCAATATGCCAGGATATTGACCCAATATGCCAGGATATTGACCCCAATATGCCAGGATATTGCCCCCAATATGCCAGGATATTGCCCCAATATGCCAGGATATTTCCCCCAATATGCCAGGATATTTCCCCCAATATGCCAGGATATTTCCCCCAATATGCCAGGATATTGCCCAAATATGCCAGGATATTTCCCCCAATATGCCAGGATATTGACCCCAATATGCCAGGATATTGACCCCAATATGCCAGGATATTGCCCCAATATGCCAGGATATTGCCCCCAATATGCCAGGATATTGCCCCCTACTATGCTCGTTATGCCACCCTCCTCCCCCAGACCCCAGCACTTACCTCGTTCCTGCTCTGTCCCCCGGTGCTCTGAAGCTGCGTGGCTGTGAGGGAAGCGTTGTGAGCTTCCCTCCAGCCGCGCGGTCAATAAAGTTTGTTTAAAAAAAACACAATTTATTGACCGCGCGACACGTTAAAGAACAGGTATTGCGGTAAGGGAATAACCGTGTTTTCTAAAACAATCACCACCAGTCCAGAGAGCCCCTCACAAAAAAATGTGCATACCTGGGCCAGGAGCTGCCCCTGGCCCCATTACATAAAAACACATGCCCCCCCCCCCCAGCCCCATTATTATTAATAAATTGCCCTCCACAAGGATCAGAGGCCTTTTGGCCCTAAATAAATTTAATTATTACCCCCCCCCCCCCATGGGTCATGGGACCCATTACCAAAATAAATGTAAGGCGTTCTCGGACCACGGGCCAGCACAATGCTCATGGCCACATAAATATAATTATCCCCATTGGCCACGGGCCAGCGACATGCCTGTGATTCTTGAAATTAAATAAAACAAAATGTTTTGAAAAACAGCCAATGGTAGGGATGGGACCAGTCAGCCAATCAGATTCTTGTTTCTGCAGTTTTTTTTTACTTTACAGGCAGCCATAGGCTTTAATTCTCCTTTATCCTAATAATTAGAAATAATTTTCACCAATAGATTTATCTTCAGCTGTCTAATGTCGAAAACTGTTACCTATAATTTATGGCCATATATATTGATTATATGAAAGAAGCAATCGTGATACTTTTCAGCATGTTAATGATAGAATGTATTGGATATTATTGAATAAGTAAATGTTTCAGTCTGTTCTCTTGGTTATTGATGGCCAATGTTTCTTGTTATTTTCAACATGGGAAAGTATGCATAATTCCAAGCATACAGCCCAGGGCCATCTTTAATATTAATGGGTCTCAGGGCAAGAAACTCAGCTCATTAGCCTAAAGTGTCATCCTTGCTTCCTTTGCCTTGAACCACCTGCACCCTCTCACCTTTACAAAATCCCTGAACCAAACATGCAGCAAACCCTCCCTGCCAAGTATTCACACTTCCTCAGATAGTCGTGGACACACACTGCACCACATTTCACATTAGTGCAGATATGCCACTTTTTAACCCCTCGAAAATACTGGCTATGTTATTCTCTTCATGGACTTAACATTTGCCTCAAGCCAATCTTTTACTGGCCTGAGATTATGAAGTAAAGGTGTCAAAAACTATAGGCCTTGACTAGAAGACTCCCTCAGTGTACTAGGACCCAGGGCCCCTTTTGCCAAGGCTACCCTGATACAGCTGTACCTCAGAAGTTTCTGCTTATACATGTGTGTGCTTTTCTCTGCGTTTGTATAAGCCCTGACATTTGCATGGAAGTAATGAGTTTTCCCTCCTTCAGAGCCACCAAATTTTGTGGTGAAACCTCGCGATCACGTGGTTGCACTGGGCCGTACCGTTACCTTCCAGTGTGAAGCAACCGGGAATCCTCAACCCGCTATCTTCTGGCAGAAGGAGGGCAGCCAGGTAAAAAATTATTATTTTTAATTTTTTTTTGTGTGTCGCATACATTGTGGTCGAATTACGAAAGCATGGCATTGAGATGATCTTTATTGACTTGCTGGTCAGTCATTGCCTTCCTACAGAAACAAACAAACAAGTTAATACTACATGAACGGGCTTTCATAATCCAATGTATGAAATATATTAGCGAGATGCCATAACTGATTTGCAAGCGGCTGCGGGTGAGCACCACTAAATATGGATATCAAAATAGCTGGCGATAAGTTGCTGCCATCACATACATCATTAACAGCAGCAGATCCATAAATGATCTGACAGGTACAATTTATCACTGCTACTGGCTGAATGTCTCCAAGACAAACATGGCTTTGATTACATCCGTAAAAGGTCATCCATTTATCAAGATACAACCAAAGATTTCTCATTGTAGGAGAGGGTTATTTAGTTTCATGAATATGACAATGGTATTAAAATATAAATTTATCATACAGCATAAAAAAAGGAACAGGGGTATAATAGAGGTGCAATAACACATTATAATATCATATTTGATTCAGTTGAAAGGAAGAGAATGTATAAATTATAATCCAAATGACAGTTCATTTGTGTCCGTCTGGATTTTGTGTTTAATACAGTAAATCAGGGAAGTGTGCTTTTTTTTCTGCATATCCATGGTTTAATTACTAGTTTTTTTAAATAAATGTTTACATATTAGTAATACAAGTTATACTGGTCCCTTATCCAAAATGCTTAGGACCGGAAGTATTTTTGGATAACGGGGTAATGTCAGATAAAGAATCATTTCAATCAATAACATATATTAAAGCCTCTCAGGAATTACAGTAATATCAGTTCAAATACTGGATAGAGCTCATAACTCCATTTTATTGTGATGTGAGGCATCACTAGGAACGTGTCGTCTGTGTGTCAGGCCTGTACATGTTCCATTGTATTACCATTTGTGGCCGTGGGGGAATCTGCGCATGCATGGAAAGGCTAAATCACAGCTTAAGGGGGTTGGTCGCTGAATAAACTGCTGTGCGTTTGCATTGTGACAGGTGTGTGTGCAGTTTGTGGTAAAATATGAAAAAACATTTTGGATAACTGATCATTTTGGATACGTGATACTCAGCCTGTAATCTACAACTGGCTATTAGTTTATTTGTATTACGCAGGCTGGCAGCTGTGGAAAGCCTTTGAGGTCAATGCGTGTATATGGAAAGCAGGACTCCATACATACTTATTTATAGGGAGTCCAAAGAACCTGCACTAGGGTGACCACATGTCCCAGAATGCCTGGGACAGTCTTGCAATTGGACTTTATGTCCTGGGTCCCGGATTGAGATCTCTCAGAGAAAGATGCCAATCATTTGAGAGCTCTCAACTCTCCTGATTGGGAGATCAGAAGCCTCATCTGATTACTCAGTCCCTCCTTCACACCACTGAGCTCAATGTAAAGCGCAGCAGCCTACCTGCACCAGGTAAAAAATACAAAACCACACCCCCTCTCTGAATCTGTGTGTTTGTATGTGTGAATGTGTGAGTGAGTGAGTGAGTGAGAAACTCTCTGTGTGTGTGTGTGTAATAGCTAGAAATAAAGGGGTTAGATGCTCTGAAACTGCCAGCCTGGTAATTAGAGGGGTTAAATGCTCTGAAACTGCCTATATCTGGTATTTAGAGGGGTTAAATACTCTGAAACAGCCTATCTGGTAATTAGAGGGAGTTAAATTCTGTGAAAATGCTCCTGTCTGATAATAAATGTACGTATATTGTAAACATATTATTCAATCTGAAATCTAAATGCTTTCCAAGGCTTCTTAATATTGTATATTATATAAAAATGTGTACGTTCATGGCAGAAATAAAATGTGGTCACTCTAACCTGCACCGATAGATCAATAAAGTCAGATGCCTGGGTGCAAATAGCCTCAGCCGCAATACAATAGTCCAAAGAGAAACGCACTCATGGGACTTGTTGCAAATAAACGATCCACCTTTTAATGATTGGTCATAAACGGTAGTCTTCTGTCAGGATTGCTTATATACCGGTATATGCCGACTATTATACAACATAGAAGAATGGCGTTCTTTTGGCTAGGTCCCTTGTTAGAGATTTCAATTAAAGAGCAAGGTCACCAAGTATTAAAACATGTTCTCTTATTATATAAATGAACTGCTAAACCTCTCAATGCAATATAGATCTTTCTTTCTTTGTCCACATTCATGTGCTAAACAATGCGTAAGTTGTAAAGTTCCTTTAATTAAGTCTCAGTATAAATGTAAACACACAATTTCTCCGTCTCTTTCTTTTGTGTGTTTTTTTTTCTTCTTTAGAACCTGCTTTTCTCCTACCAGCCTCCACAATCATCAAGTCGATTCTCTGTGTCCCAGACTGGTGACCTCACTATTACAAATGTACAAAAGTCTGATGTTGGTTACTACATATGCCAGACCCTGAATGTAGCAGGGAGCATTACAACAAAGGCCTTTTTAGAAGTCACTGATGGTAATGTATAAATATTTTGATTGAAAAGCTTTCAAGGTCATCCAATGCCCTTATCTTTGTAACCCGTCCTCCCCCCCAAAAAAGGGAGTCATTCCGAGCCATCCCTTGTTTTACAACTGTCTTTGTGAAGCAGGCTTTTAATTAGTGGTGCTGGACTATATAATTGGATGTTGATTCTAGAAGTGGAATATTGTTTCCTGAAGGAACTGAATTGAACTCAGTGTGCGGACTTCGAATTCAGACCTTTTAGAAATATCTCCCTTGCAGCCAAATAAAAATATAAGGGTCTATTCAATAAAGAGGGAATTGAGGTGGGAATTTCAAACTTTAGGTCAAAACTTGAGGTCATTTGGAAAAATTCTCCAATGAAGCTGAATGGGAGAACTCAGCTACTTTGGTCTTAAGTTTGAAGTTTACATCACAATTTCTAACAAGTCTCTCTTTATTGAATAGACCCTATCGTTTTAAAATAGGTTAATGAACATTTGTGAGATACTTTCTTATAATAAACTTCACAACAACCTTTAATTGTACAAATCACATTGCAGTTGTGCAGTTTTTATTATAAATAAATAAATATATATATATATATATATATATATATATATTTATACCGTATTGTGGTTAAAAATAGCAGAGCATAATTAAATGGTAGAGTACATGTGGCTTCCATTAAGCAACTAGTATTTTAATTTTAAATAATATAGTTATGACATGATTTAATATATCTGGAATGTTACACTTCCAATAAAAATAATAATTGTAAGTTCCATAGCAAATCTAGAAGTAGCAAAATATGATATATGTGATAGATTTTGTAGATGAATTAGTTTTGCTAAATATAGTGAATTGAAATGCTAAACTATAATATCTGCTTACTAATGCATGCCACTGATTTGCAATATGCATTGTAACTGAAGCAGCAGAAGAAGCAAGTGGGTCAAGGGAGAAACTGTTTGAAATGCTGTTTATCACACACAAAAGTGGGTGGAGTTAGCAGGGAGAGAAATAATCTAAATATATAAAGTATAATCTAATTAATAGTTTATCTCATTGATATCCAGCTGGTGCATGTGGCTCTAGGCTCGCTGAAAATTGCCATAGGTTATATGATATTACCTCATGAAATTAAAAATGCTTGCCCCCCCCCCCCCCCACACACAAACTTTCCACACGACATGTATTGTTTTGCTCAAGTTGAGTTTATTCCAAGCTAAACTAATAATACATTGGGCAGTTATCTATCCTTTGGACTGTAATAGGCCTCTAAAACTGCCAATGGACCCAAACATTACTTTCTATCAACAATAAGAGAATTCTGATTTTAAACAGTGATTTTTTTTTTACCAACGTATGAATTCCAAAGTACCAAATATCCTTTAAACATTTATTAAATGACAACAATAGGCAATACGTTCACTTATGTTTCATTGAAAAAATGCTTTAATGCGAGAATCTAAACAAACTATTTTAGGGAGCTCTCTTTGCTCCATAAAGCTTTGTTAGGGGGCAGACATGTTTGGAATCTTGGGTCAGATTCCAAGAAGTCAGGAAGATGCAATCTTTCAATTAAACATCAGCTATTATTTTTTTTTGCCAACCGTTGTCCTTCAAACCTTTAGACTAGTTTTAGTTACGGAGATGCTACCTTAAGTGCTCACACATATTAAAACCACAGATTATGAAGTGAAATGAAGTCTATGGTTTCAGGTATTAGCGAATTCGAGAAGGCTGTTGATGTACGTTCCTTGCACATCATCCAAACATCTGTTTTTACATTAATATCATGGATAGAAGCCGGGAAATGGATCATTGTGTGATGAACTAATGTTTTTCTTTCGCCCCGCTGTTCTTTTTTTTTTTTTTTTTTCGGATAAAAAAGGTGAAACTTTATATGTTGCCTCTCAGCAACTTTCAGCTATTATGTAATTGGAAGTGAATTAAAGATTCTTGTTTAGGCTGAAAAGCTGCTTTCTCACGTGCACCATTCCAGCCAGTGTTGAGGCATCTTTTACTGCCAACAAGAGATACAGTTTCAGTATTCCATGTCATTCTTATCACAAATATTCTTCCTGAATAATTTATGATTGCTAGTTTCATTACTTTTTTAATTACGTTTTTTTTTTTTTTTTTTGTTTCAAAGCCTAAAGCTACTACTGTTTCTTGATTGATTAGAAAATAGTTTCCAGTTGTAGAAATCTGTTTCCTATTGTTTTATTTGGCAGTGGTCGCTGACCGTCCACCTCCAGTTATTCGTCAGGGTCCTCTGAACCAAACTGTAGCTGTCGATGGCACATTGCAACTGAACTGTATAGCTTCCGGTATTACGGTTCCCACAATACACTGGAGGAAGGATGGGGTCCTCATACCCACCCAAGACTCCCGTATCAAACAACTGGACACAGGAGCACTGCAAATTAGATACACAAAGGTACCCCTGGATATGACACTTCCTGAATTTGAATATGCTTGTTCTCACCATTGGCACCTCATACATATATTATAAAATATATTACACATATTAAAATATAATGGTGTGTATAATACGGACTCCCATGTATTTTTAATTTTTTTCTGACAGCTTGTTATATACCTTACATATACAGTTTAAACTACGGAGAGGCCATGTATTTTTCCAACTTGTTTTCTTGAGATAACAAGCTGTAATTCAAACTGTATATGTAAGGTATTAATAAAATGTGATTAATTACAGATGATTTAACTGTCAAGTTTCTGAGCTAATGCATTGCAAAATATTTGTAGCGTGTAAATTAACTTTCTGAGCTAAGCCATCTTTGTCTGTTGACTTGTATGGTTATATCATTGATGGCGAGACATAATGGGGTGCAATGGGTGCTTTTTCGGAGTGGTGTCATAGAAAAAGTTAAAGGGAAATGTTGTTATGATATAATGTTTGGATAGAAGAGAAACAGCAATTAATACATGAGAGGAAGTGAGTCAAGAGTATTGGTTGAATGAAAACTGCCAATGAAAGGATGTTTCAGCAGTTGTTAGGTGCTATTCTAAATGAGAAGTAACATTGAAGATGGCTGTCAGAATGGTTGAGGCATTGAGGTCAGAGATGATGGTTCAAAACAGAAAATGTCTTCTGTCTCACAAGGTCTCCTGGCCCTTTCATTGCTGTGATTTAAGGAAAATGGTGGGAAATATAGTCCTACATTGTCTTTCAAAATACATATTTTGCCTCATACAATGTCTATTGGTAGCATGCACAGTATATGAGCTCAATGAGATGATATAGTGCACCCTGCCAGGAATCAAACCTGAGGTAGGAACAGTTATGGAGCCTCTTCCAAATGAGTGGTCACAGCAACTCAAAAAACATTGCAATGAAATGTTTATTTTTACCGGGTGAAAGAAAAAATGGCTGCTAATATATGCCCGATGGTCTCATTGGTTAATTTTGATTCAATTACTCCTTTTAAATACTATGTCTGACTGTCTATCACCATTGCACACATGGATGGACTTTACTAGTGACTACATACATTGGTTCGGTAGGAATATCAAACCATGTGTATAAATCATTGTGCAATTTGCATATATTTACATAACTAAACCCACTGTCTGTTGCATTAATTACTGCAATATATTAAACTATGTTTACATACAAAAAGAGACGTGTACATATATATGTATATACAGCTGTGACCTGGATTGAAATTGTCTTTTTGCAATAAATTAATTTGTATTGTTTATTTTAAATGCATGTTTTATGGTTGAATGTTCTTTATGTCTAATTATAAAGTGTTGTGCTTTATTTACTTTTTGCAAAGCACATTAAAACGTAAGCATTTTCTAAACAGCAATGGCATGTCATTTGTTGAATAATTTTGTGTTTATGTAGCATATAAGACAATAAACGACACAGAGGATTGATCTGCTCAGTCATAATGCAATCAAAAGCTTGTCATAATCTTTCTCATATTGCACTGTGTGGCCTTTGACATTTCATTCACTTTCTGCCAATATTTGCATTGGTAATTGTGTAATTAGGCTAGTAATGGTTTTTATTAATTCTGCTATACAAATAAAGTAATGCATTCTGCTATTTCTTTGAAGTCACAAAACCAAGAATCCCTAATAGCTCTCCTACTAAGTCAGAGCAATACCAACAATACTGGATGGGAACCTAATTGCTTTTCCGTGCCAATGGATTTCTGATAGTCTCAAACACTAATTTTAGGCTTTATTTCCAGCTAAGTGACACTGGCCGCTACACCTGCACTGCATCAACGCCAAGTGGAGAAGCTAACTGGAGTGCGTACATCGAAGTCCAAGGTACCAAATATTAACCCCATATTAATATTAACATAGGATGTCTGTTAATTAAAGGGACAATCACTTATGGTATTATTTAGAATATAAATGTAACAAATAAAAAATATGTTTTAGCTATGCTTTGTGCCACAAATACCTGGAGAAATATATATATATATATATAGTTTCCCACTGAAAGCAATTCCTCTGCATCTCAAACCACAGGTAATGTCATAAACTGTAGACACCACTCACACATTTAACACATATTTTTTTTGCAATTCTGATAACTAATGTATACATTATTTTTGATCATTTTTTATGCTCATTTCCATTACAAACAATGTTCAGATTGCCTTTCATATCGTGTCTTTTATTTATTTTTATGGAGGCCCTACTTTCTCTTCGGTGAAATTCTGAATTTGGTCGTTACATTCACTAGGTCAATACACATCCCAATAAAAAAAAGCCACTTAATTGCAATTTGACTACTGACCTGAAATGCAAAATATAATAAAGGAAAAGTGAGTGGAAGGGGGAGAACTTTATTAGTTCAGCTTCACTGCATTTTATTGCAAGGCCCTAAAGCCTTGATAGATTTATTTTGCAGATTGATGTAACATCAGAGTAAAAAACACATACAAATAAGAAGTAATCACAAACAATGCAGCTCACTAGTGAAATTAAATTTTTTTTTTTTTGGTAAAGTATCACTTTAAATAAAATTTGCTTAGTTAGTGGAAACACAAATTATTTGTACGCTGAAAGTAGTATGGGGGCAAAGAACATGTACTTTAGTTAATACATATCATATACTGAAGCTGTATACTTCTGCCTGGACCATATAGGTTGATCTGGTTGCTGACTGTCACTCACACATCTCGCATGCTCAATCAGAAGAGGGGATCAGTTTGCTATAAAAACAAGGGTATCAAACTATTATAGCCAGGTGGCAGACAGGTCTTTTTAAAGTCTGTTGATTAATGGAATACTGCTACCATACCCCTCTTATTGTTTAACTCTTTATTCCTTTAGAATTTGGGGTACCAGTACAACCCCCTAGAGCGACTGATCCAAACCTGATTCCCAGCGCCCCATCAAAACCTGAAGTTACTGACGTCAGCAAAAACACTGTAACGCTATCATGGCAACCCAACCTGAACTCAGGAGCCACTCCGACATCATACATCATTGAAGCCTTCAGGTATTGTACATGGTGATACAGGTCATGTTTGGTCATGTAAAAGGGCAAATTGTGTTGTACTGATACATGTCTGTCTTTATTTAGCCACGCGTCTGGAAGCAGCTGGCAAACCGTGGCAGAAAACGTCAAGACAGAATCATTCGCAGTGAAAGGACTAAAACCCAGCGCAATCTACCTCTTCCTTGTGAGAGCAGCTAATGCGTATGGACTAAGTGACCCCAGCCAAATATCAGATCCTGTAAAGACACAGGGTAATGGAATCAAAATAAAATGTTGTAATAAGTGGTGTGGAATGATTTTCTCTTGATAAAAATAATAGAATTACTTGTACAATAGTGGTCTATGATCAAGTGGCCTGTGATCCAGTGGTTGACTTTCCACAACCGGGTGTAAACTAAGAGTAATCTGTAAGCATTGACTCCTGACCCAGTTTTAAACCACTTTTACCCATGGTTCTTAGCTGTGAAATTAGGATCATGGGAGATGTAGTCCAACCTGAGAGCTATTTCCATACTTAAGTGCAGACAACCTATGCTTAGAGGTTAATAAGCACAGATATGACAATTAATGATTTATTAGCATTCTACTTGGCCATAAAATGCATTGGAGAATTGTGTTATCGTCTGCTTGATAGTCTGCACAGTGTGTATTTTTTATATTATTATTAGATTTGGTTACAATATATTAATTTCAAAAATACTTATTATGAAGCCTGTAACAATGGAATAAGGTTTAGATCAGAGCTTTGCAATATGTAGCCTACCAGATGTTGTTGAACTACAACTCCCATAATGCTCAGTGATCCAACATGGTGTAGAGCAAGGATGTCAGATTGCAGCCCTCCAGCTGTTGATGGCATACATCTCCCATAATACATAGTCAAAAGCCAGTAAGAGGCTGGCAGCATGGTAGTGTAGACCACTAACAGCTGGAAGTCTGCAGTTTGACTCTCCTGATGTACAGGAATACAAAAGTCCAGTCTGGCATCATGGGAAATCCAGTTCAGCAACAGCTGAAGGGTCACATAGTGTGTTTCCCTGGTGTGGATCAAACTATATAAGTACCTTTGACATCATTAATGCGCTATAATTGGACTATTATACAGCATCTCTTACATCACTTAAACCCTGCAAGTAAGGCGATTATCCACAGCTAATCTTATGTTTGAGAAACAAACTACACATTGGGAAACTATAACATAATATTGTGATCATTTCAGATATACCTCCAACCAGCCAGGGTGTGGACCACAAACAGGTCCAACGAGAACTTGGCGATGTTGTACTGCATCTCCATAATCCCACCATTCTTTCATCTTCGTCAATTGAAGTGCATTGGACAGTAAGTAGATACAATTGCAATCACTATTGTTCTTTGTTAAGCTTCAGAATGTTAAGTCCACAGGATATTTTCCATTTTATAAACCGTAGTGGAAGGTTAATGCCATGAATAGTTCGTATATGAAGGTATCTCTTTTTTTTTTTCAGGTGGACCAGCAATCACAGTACATCCAAGGCTACAAAATTCTTTACAGGCCAAGTCTAGAGAGCCGCGGCGAAACTGCATGGTCGATATTTGAAGTTAGAACCCCAGCAAAAAATAGCGCGGTTATTCCTGAACTAAAAAAAGGTGTAAACTATGAGATCAAGGCTCGCCCGTTTTTTAACGAGTTTCAAGGAGCCGACAGTGAAGTCCGATTTGCAAAGACTCTTGAAGAAGGTACATTTCTAACACGTCTGTTTTTGTCTCCTATTTTTTTTTTACTTTTTGTTTTATTTGTACTTCTTAAAAAAAAAAAAATTTATACTGTACTTTTTTTTGTCTTTATTTCTGGTATTTGTAGAACATAATGTTTAGCAAGAAAAATAAACCAACGATTTTAGCCAGATATTTTTTTTAAATAAAACATTGAATAAATAGATGAATATGTTATAGAAAATAATCTTATTCTTATACAATATTATACAATACAGATCACAAAATATTTCAATGGTTTGAAATAATATCTGTGCTTGCATCACTGAATGCACTTCGATAATGCACTAGAACATAATTGTTTAACAAAAGGCAGTGGTATGAATGAAAATTCCTCACAACGGGACCTATTGGATTCTTACAGACAATATCTATATTATATAAAAACAAATAATCAGCACTCACTCTTCAAAACAGTCTCGGGTGTGAGACTTCACCAGGTCCCATACAATGAACCACAAAAAAAACAATGAACCACACAACGCTCAATCAAGTGGGTTTTTTTATTTTTAACTTTTCAACCCTTTCGGGTCTTTGTCAAGCATATGGCCATGGGTTTGACAATATGGGTTGAAACGTTGCCACTTCGGTTCATCGTTTTTTTTTTTTTTTTTGGAGTTGTTGTATAATAAAAAGGCTGCAACACTGTATATACCAGCTGGAATTATGGTTTGTGGTCAATGTCGAGTCTATGGGGGGTATTACCATGGCTGGTATTATTGGAAGAAAATATGGCAATAGGTGTACATCCTGCTGTAGTATATTTATTGGAAATATTAATTATTAGTATACACAAATGCATGGGTGCACACATATGTTTTCAAGATTAGATGTTTTAGATTCCAAGTAACTTAAAAAACACAAAAGAAAAAAGTTCCCTTTTTTACCTATTTCACAAAACTTTTTAGCACACCTGCCCTGTTTTGTTAACATACAATTTTGTTGCCCAAAGTCTTGCATTTGCTGGGCCAGTCATTTTTTTGGCATCCTGCCCCATCAAATTTGTGTCTTCCTCAGCATTACTACAGCCCACACAAAGTCTGCATTGTGTTTAATCTATGTATGTCCACTAATGGTTCATATTTGAATTGAGCTCCAGATATCTATCTAGTACAGGAACTGGGGAGACCGGAGCTCAATGTCATGGGAGGTCACACAATGTTTGATGATGTCATGTTTCTTCAACCCAATTTGACTCCGCCCTTGCCACTTCCTAGGATGTGGCTCCCAGTATGATACAATAGTTATATAATATATATTTAAGATAACATAGAAAACAAGTACATTTTTTTATTTTATTTGTTTTGCCAAAAACAGCACCCAGTGCCCCACCTCAGAGTGTTACTATAACTAAAAGTGATGCGAATGGGACTTCAGTTGTAGTAGCTTGGCAACCTCCTCCTGAAGAGACACAAAATGGAATGGTTCAGGAATACAAGGTAAAACCTTTTTATTTTTATATTTATTGGTCTAAACTCCAGATAACATTTGGTATATATCCATCATGTCCATAACTTTACGAAAGAAAAAGAATTGTATAATAAATGAAGATATGATAAAAAAAAAAAAAAAAAGCTAAAACTTAAGCATCAAAGCATTTCTTTCTCCAGGAATACTTATTCCAAATCAGGGTTAGTAAAGAATACTGTACATGCAAGTTAAAAAAAATATTAAATCTGCCAATCTGTGTATGGGTATTTGGCGCCATCTAGTGGTGAAATGCAAGAATGAAAATAAAATCTCTTAAACACTCAAATACATATTTACATTTAAGAGTAATGTATCTGATTTAACGGTATAAAGGTAAACATACTCTTTTTTTTTTTTTTTTAATAGATCATGTTTTTTTTAAAACAATTTAACCTTTGAATAGTTCTGTTAATGTAACTGTAGATATATAAAAACTATTTTATAATGCCACTCTAAAAATGTAAAATAGTATCTATTTATGGTGTCTTATTTTAGAATTTCTAAATAGATGATAACAATTTGGATCCAATATATCACCTGCATAAAAGATGAAAACATTTCTAATTCTATTTCATCCATAAGAAATAATAAGACACAAACTGTTTGTAGTTTTAATGTTATCATTGTCTCTCTCCCCCCCCCCCCCCCCCCCTCTTAGGTCTGGTGTCTTGGCAACGAGAGTCGGTATCATATTAACAAAACAGTTGATGGTTCAAGTCTGTCTGTGATAATTCCGTCTCTGGTTCCCGGTATAAGATATAGTTTTGAAGTAGCTGCGAGCACAGGGGCCGGGCCCGGTGTGAAAAGTGAGCCGCAGTTTATCCAGTTGGGTAAGTTATACGTGAAAGAATTAGCGGTAATGTCATCTGTGTGGTCTGTGATGCGCTGATCTTTGGATAAGGAAGAATTTCATGTCGGAAATGTAGGTCTTGTGTCTTTATAAGCAGGGATGGGGCTTATTGGTCATTTTAATGTTGTGCCTCCAAAACTACACAGAACAACAAAGAATGTTGTCAGATAAGAACTATTCTGCTCATTTTACCTGCTGTAAAATCGTCACCCCATTATTCCTTGAGTTTATCTTATGTTCAGGATAGCCTTATGTGCATCCCATTCATGTGCAAAATCCTTCACTGTATTAACCTCTAACGTTTCTGCTGGAAGGCTATTCTATGCATCCACCACCCTGTCACTAAAGTAATAGCTTTAAACTTCTCATTTCGGATTATGTTTTTTATCTTGTCCTGGTAGCATTTCTCCTTTTTAGCAATACTCTCTTCCAGAACTGTGTAGAATTAATTTATGTAGGTAAATATTTCATATTTCTATCATAAAATAATTGAAAGAATTTGGGGGGCAAGTATAAACACGACATGCAGATTGCGCCAAATACTGGCTGAATCGGCGTGTGCGCCAATGTATAAAGCAGATTCACGGGAGTCTGCGTTAACTACGCTGAATAAGGTTGTGTCGGCGCCTGTTGCGCTGGCTCAGCCTACGAATAAAAAAATAAAAAAATCAGGCGCTGAACACAGTTTAACGGAGGTCCCTCTCTCCCTAGATGCAAAGTGTCGGGAGTTATAAAAAAGCGTAATCACTGTTATACATATCAAACGACTATTTTATATAACTCATGACACTTTGCAGTTTGGGAGTTTTTATACATATCCCCCTATGTTTTCTCTCAATTTGTATACCCTTTAAATTCTCCCTTCCCTCCTCTTTTCCGTCCTCTGCTTTGCAGCCCGTGTCTCCCTGTACACTTTCCATTTCTTGCTCTGTAGCCCCAATATTTTCTACTGTCTTTCTCTTTGCTTTTCTCCTACCTAACCGGCTCCCTATCTCTTATCATTTCTGCGTAATCTGGATCTCCGTAGTTCTTTTATCTCTTCCTAGTCTTCCAAATTTGCTTTTAACTCCATTTACCTAGCATTAGGATATTTGACTTGCAGTTTCTTCATCCACAGAAGGTAGGGGTTCCCACCTTTTCTTAAAAAAAAACAAAAAAAACCCAGATTTTTTTGTTATCGGTCTGATAGTAAAAGTACCAGCTGGGTGGAGAATCAGATTTTAATATAGAAATCCTCACTAAAGGCTTTATTCATAATAGAGAGAATATAAACTGCAACTTGGCCTAAAGTTTGAAATTCCCTAGTCCTTTCCCTCCAATCTATTCTTCCATGAATATGGGGAACTAGATAGAATATTCGGCATTGGCAATATGCAATTAGCTGCACAGAGCTGATATAGCCTCTGGTTAGGTATTAGGACTCTTCATTCTCTTAGCGCTGTCTACTCACCTTCCCATTCTCTTACAAGCTGGTCTGAAATCCCAGCCTTTCCTAGTTCACTGATACACTAAAAACAACAAGTATTGGTTAAAATAGTTAATCCATTTGGCTAAACAAAGGAGTAGAGAAAGGTTCAGCCATCTTTCCTCACAGACTCTTCGGATATTTTATCGCACGACTCAGACGTTAATTAGTCCCCCACTTTTCACTTCTTCCAAATCACCTTTCCGTAATAAAATCTACATTATGTTTTATTTTTAAGAACTTTGAACTTAAAACGTACATAGTTCTAAGAGCATTGGAGAGCACAGCCGCAATAAACTCACAGGCTTTGGGATTATGGAGGGAGAGTAGAGCTATTAAAATAATATACTTTCAAATATAATGGATCCATGTTCCTATAAACATATTCCATTAATGTAATGAAAGTATATGGGCGGCTGTAACATATTAAGTTCTATTACCAGCTTGGAATGTATTGGACCATTCTGAACCACTGAAAACCATTGCCAAGGTGACAAAGACTAAATCATGTTTGACTTAGTTTTAAATAACGAACCTCACTAAATCCCCCACCTCCCGACATTTTCAGTGGCCAAATACATTTATTTATGTTGTGGTTGACTTTATTTGTTGTTTATAGTTTATTTACATGATTAACCCCTTAACGCATATGGACGTATATATACGTCCTGAAAAGCATGGTCCTTGACGTATATATACGTCCTCCGTTTACATGCCTGCAGCTACTCTCAGAGGCTGCTTCAGATCCGAAGAGAGTGCTTTCAGCCCCCCCGTGCGCATACGATCACCGCGAATGTGATCGTATGCGCGTTAACACACATAGGCAGTGAAAGCTGATCACTGCCTATGTGTGTTAAAGTGTTGCAATGATGCCTCGATCGAGGCATCATGCAACACCTTCTGTGCCCGGTGATCGCGGGTGCGTGCTCTATTGAACGTGCCCAGCAAAGAGCGACGGAAGAGAGAAAAAAAAATCTGAAAACGCTACTTGACTGCCCCTACAGGCAGTTAGACAGTATTACAGTTAGAAATAGAAAATTAAATAAATAAAATAAATAAATTAATGGAAAAAGTGAACCCTCGATCTTCTAAACCTAGAACTAGGGTTAGGGTCATAAATAGGGTTATAATTAAGGTTACGGGGGGGGTTCGGGTGAGTACAAGGGTTAGATTAAGGGGTTCGGGTAGATTTAGGGTTAGGGTAAATTTAGGGTTGGGGTAAATTTAGGGTTGGGGTTAAAAGGTCACTGTAGAAGAAAATGGTTAGAAAACAAAAAAACACTAATATTATTTATTGCCCTATAAGTTTAAATAAAACATAGGCAAACATGGAAACATTGGCATTTCTAAACTCAGGACAAATAGTAGAAATATATAGATGGGGTCTTTTTTACCATTTGTAATTGTTTAAAAAAAATCAGGTAAAAGTTAAAAGAAGTGTTTTTTATGGCATATTTTCATCATATTTTATATTTTTGTTAATAGTAAATTATATCATATGATGAATATAATATCAAATGAAAGCCCTATCCGTCCTTTAAAAAATTATATATAATTTGTGTGGGTGGACTGAACACAAAGAAAGAAATTCACAGTTCAGTAATCAAATGCAGCATAGCGCTCAGTCACTAAGGGGTTAATATTCAGAACTAAAGTTCTTTATATACGTTTAAGGTAATATATTGGCTTAAGCTAATGTTAGGTCTTTGGAGATAATAGCTTTACTGGTATTTTGTTGAAGAAAATGTGGCAACCTTATTTGTTTCCAGCACATTTACTGTTTCAAAATGTGGAGTTATTTTTATTGTATTAAACATTCTTGCTAGTTACATGTTTGATTAGTACATATGTCCCAAGTTCTGCCCCCAGTGAATTGGGGCTCTGGGAGCGGAGATCGTAAGGTGAGTGTCATGGTAGTACTGACACTCAAACTGTCAACATGCTGCACATGCACAAGTGTCAGCACATGCGCAGTATGGTTTCTCTGGCGTGTTGCCATTATGACGAGCTCTACCTCTGTCCAGAAAAGCAGGACAGAGGTAGAGATTGGAGAGACAGCAGAACAGGCTCAAAAAATCAGTACTGTCCTGCACTAAGCGAGACAGTTGCGGGGCAAGTTAGTATATTTGTTTATTCTGAAGAGAGAAAAGAATAGAATAAAAGGTCCAGAATGGATAACATGGTATTTCCATGAATAACCACAAGAGGGCTACATCTGCTTAAGAAAGATATCAGTAATCCTTGTTTATGCATACATTATTATAATTCCAAAGAATAGATACATGACAGAGCATAGCATATTTCTTGGTTATGCCCAGTTACATCAGAGGGTAATTAAACATGTTTGATAATCCCACTTCTAAGCCAACTATTTATTTTATTGAATATTGTTTAAGATAGTTCTCTGTTAAAGTGTCCAACGCTAGATACAAATTGGACAAACATGCTGCATTTAACCGAACATGATTATTTAAACTAGTCTAGCGCAGTCCATCTTTTTTTTTTTTTTTTAATTATGTAGGACTTAACTCTTTGACATTTACAGATGGTAAATGCTGTAGTACCTCTGCAGGCTCAATTCCTGGCAAGGTCTATTCAGTCTTTTATCCAATAGCAGTCAATTATATGAGTTGGTAATAGAAGTCCTCTATTGGACTATAAACGGAGTTTGAGCTCTCTTAGGGAAATTTACCACTATATAAAAGATATTTATTATTAAATCATGTGATAATGGAATTTGCAGATGGTGCAAGAGACCGGAGATTTTGTCTCTGGCCATTAGGGGTACAATTCCCCTTTAAAATACTCTTACACGCTAACATACAAGTTTTATTTTTTATACTCTGAATTACATACTTTTTGTTTGGAAAACATCTCCCAACTTTCTTTTTTTCTTTTAAGGTGACTGTCTTGTAATTCTTCCACCATGGTTGTTACATTATTTAACATACCAACACAGTCTAACTGTATCACAGTTTGTCGTGTATTTTCACTAGTGGATTTTAACCTTCCAGCTGTAAAATGCGTTGTCGTATGGGTAGTAAGTGAACGTAGTTTTCTAACGTCCTATCTCCGGTTAGAAATCATGTTATGATGTTTTAGAAAGAATGAAGATGAGGAAGGTATTCTGTGAAATGTGAAATGTTACACCCAACACAAGGAAACGTAAGCTTCCATCTGTTAGTAACACTGAGACCGCAGCCTCTCGCTGTAGCAAACGTAACAGTAGTCCAGAAGAGTTGCCGGTAAAACATAAAGTATTTATTTATAAATCCATTAAAAGTCGACAGAGTACATAGCATGGAGCAGCAACACACTAATCCATTTGCACAAAAGCAGACATCTGACGCGTTTCGTCTGTAAGACTTAGACGCAGGGCCGTCTTTAATAGTGATTGGACCCTGGGCAAGCATTTGCTTGGGCCCCCTGGATCCTGCCCCCTCCCCTGCATGCAATCCCGCCATCCATCGCGATGTTACCCCCCCCCCCTCCCACACACACACACACATATGCCATAATTGTTGTGCCATTCAGATGCCAGTAATATTGTAACTTTCGGATGCCAGTAATATTGTGCCAGTCAGAGCCCAGTAATATTGTGCCAGTCAGAGCCTAGTAATATTGTGCCAGTCAGATGCCTGCAATATTGTGCCAGTCAGATGCCTGCAATATTGTGCAAGTCAGAGCCCAGTAATAATGTGCCAGTCAGATACCAGTAATATTGTGCCAGTCAGATAACAATAATATTGTGCCAGTCAGATACCAATAATATTGTGCCAGTCAGATACCAGGAATATTGTGCCAGTCAGAGCCCAGGAATATGGTGCCTGTCAGATGCCTGTAATATTATGCCAGTCAGATGCCTGTAATAGTGTGCAGTCAGAGGCCAGGAATATTGTGCCAGTCAGATGCCTGTAATATTGTGCCAGTCAGATGCCTGTAATATTATGCCAGTCAGATGCTTGTAATAGTGTGCCAGTCAGAGCCCAGGAATATAGTGCCAATCAGATGCCCAGTAATATAGTGCCAATCAGATGCCAAGTAATATAGTGCCAGTCAGATGCCCACTAATATAGTGCCAATCAGATACCCAGTAATATAGTGCCAATCATATGCCCAGTAATATAGTGCCAATCAGATGCCCAGTAATATAGTGCCAATCAGATGCCAAGTAATATAGTGCCAATCAGATACCCAGTAATATAGTGCCAATCAGATACCCAGTAATATAGTGCCAATCAGATGCCCAGTAATATTGTGCCAATCAGATGCCCAGTAATATTGTGCCAATCAGATACCCAGTAATATAGTGCCAGTCAGATACCAGGAATATTGTGCCAGCCAGCCCCCCCCCCCCGTACTTACATGAAGCTGCTCCGTGTCCCCCGCCGGATGTCTCCTCCGTGCAGTCTTCCCTCTTGCACGGAGGAGGGAAACAGAAACCGGATGTGACGCAAGGTCACATCCGGCGTCAGTTTTTTTTTTTTTTTCCGGCCGTCGCATCCATCGGATGCGGCTTGCCGGAAAAAAGCGTTCACAAGCGCAATGCGCTGTGAACGCGGCAGCAGGGGCTGGGGGCCCACGGGACAGCTGCCTTGGGGCCCCCCAGGAGCAAATGGGCCCAGGGCAGCTGCCCCGTTTGCCCCGCGTTAAAGACGGCCCTGCTTAGACGTAGGTAGGGGATTTCTATATTATCTATAGGTGATATCTATACAGATATACTAGTTAGTAAACATATTGGAACCATTGTACTAATTGGCAAGTTTCCTATTCTCTCTTAACTACCATAAACTTTTTTTTTCGGGTAATAGTTCTAATATAATTTCTATATATTTCTATAATATAATTAAACTTCTTAATTGTCCTTAGCCTCTGCTCTTGTCCTCAGTTCACTTGTCATTGTACCAGGGATTTCCCTCTTAGGGGGGGACCCAAGATGGAATTTTGCTAAACATGTATTGTTTTTCCTGAAATTTAACTGATTTAAATTGTTTTAAGCCTGGCGACTTACAGAGTAAATCCTGTTGTCTTAAAATTAGAAATGTGTTCCAGTTTTTACACATCCCGTCACAGTCTCAGCTGTGCTCTCAAGAAATAAAAAATAAAATAAAAATAAAGAGCTATTGGGTGGCAGTTTAAATTCATTAGTCACAGTACATATTATACTTCTAAGCCCATCTGGCACTTCAGTCGAACTTCCTCTGGCTGGCTGCATAAAACCTGAACCAGCCCAACGTATCCATCCTGGAATATCCGTGAAATCGCTAAGCCGTGCATTTACAAAGGCTGTATCAGGCAGCAAAAGAATAGGTCTGATTTAATGAACTTAACGTCTCAGAGCTGCTCTCAGGATCACAGACATAAAACTTTCATACAACAAAACGGCCAGAGCAGGTGACTATTTGAAAGAATGGCCATTCGACGGAAACACTACTGGCCTGGAACTGAAGCGACCCAAGTTATGCCGAGGTCATAAAAAAACATTTGTGTTTACATAGGAAAATGTGTCGATAGTTACGAGATAGTTCTAATATTAACTCAAAAAACTACAAATGCAAGATCTCTAAGAACATGAGAACTTTTATAGATAGAAAGGGTAATAAAATGAATAAAACATAGAACTAGATCTATACCTTTTGTGTATATTACAAACAGATGCTCAAGTGCCAACAGTTGTTTCGCTCTATGCTAAAGCAAGCTATATTGGACTAACAAGTAATAGATAGTTCTGTGTGTATGTGTATACTCCAATATGCATATCGTGCAGTGTATCGTTCTAGTGAGAATTGCTCTAGATAATTGGAACTATAGATGGTCTGAATGTCACCTCAGTGACCAGTGTTTTATAATGTATAGATTGTTTAGCCGTAGATGGCGATGTCTTTATATTTACAGCTGCTTGTCAGATCCCCACCCAAATTATTATTAAATCACGAACATGTTAAAATTTACCAACATAAACCAGGTAGAAAAAGACCATCTCTCAGTTGTTACTAAATGTTTATGTAAGTAAATCTATGACGTTCCGGACTTAAGGGCAAAAGAAATTATATACATGTAATTGTTACAAAAATACATTTCATTTTCTTAAGTTTAAAGTTATAACATCCGGACAAATTGTCCTAGAATCAGGTTATAGTACTGGCCATATGAAATGTCAAATGTTAATGTCATGTGTAATCTTAGCTAATCTGTATTTTGTATTTTTGGTAATAAAAGTGAAAAAAAAAAATCATGAACATGGCGAGATAATAATGCAGCATTGCATGGAAAGCCACACTGAAATAAAACAATGCAAAAGATGGCATTTGTTTTAGGTATAGCTGGTATGAAAAGAAAACTCCCATGAACTCAGCCATCCCACCATATGCCACCCTAAGACTAAGCCCATAACGAAGGAAAATAAATAAATAAAATACATTGCATGAAAAGATGAGCAGACAAAGTCAGTATGTGAACCATGTGATTGCTGTGACTGGTGATCACTTCGATCATATGTAGGGTTGCCACCTGGCCGGTATTTTTCCGGCAGTCCGGTAAAAAATTAGCACGATGCCAATGTTAAGTCTATGGAGACAGTACCAAGGCCGGTATTTTTCTGAACAAAAGGTGGCAACCCTAATCATATGCCTGAAAGAAGGAAGAGGAACAGGTTTGCACCTGGAACCGACGAGTATGGATGCCCATATATATGTCCGCATGGTACGCGAGGCTCATGCTTTGTCGGACATTTATACAAGCATGATTACACAAAAGGTGTTACAAATACACAACCAACTGTGCTGCCCGGAAAGTAGCTGCCATTATGTATAGTTTATTGCAGTGACTTTGAGAAAAGCCCTCATTTTTAGTTGCCTGAAACTTTGACCTTGTTTTTTGCAATGAAATATTGTTGCTGTTTGTGTTATTTGGGCATTGTTTGCCCTCCATAATAGACGTTGTTTGTAGTCGTTTCGCAGACAGTCTGTTCACATGTAGGTGTGCCCATCCCACCTTTCGGAAATGTAATGCTGGTTAGAGATTAGAGGAGTTGAGGTTCACCTATACCTTTACGAGATGCTGTCAGTAATACATAGGATTCTTTGAGAACGTTCTCCCTCATTGCTGCAAATTTCAAAGGAATTTTGATGATTTGGCATTACTTTATTGGTCAAATAAGAGCTGGCATTTAAGATTGTGAACCTGACTTTAATATGGCTGTTCTTAATACTCTGTCTGGACTACAACTTGTAAAAGGCCAGTATATGACTCCTACCGTGTATTTGCTCTGCCGGACACAAGAGAGAGCAAACATGTTTACTGCTGCAGCTCTCATTAAATGGAGTTTGGCCACTCATGTCACGTGTTAAGTGTTTATGGGAATCTCTAAACTGTTTCAGCTTTACAAGCACTTAGGTTTATAGAGCAGGATACATACACTGGGGGCTGCTGTGCCTGGTCACTCAGTCATGATTTTTCTTAAAAAAGAATGAGTGATTGGTTTGGCTGTTTCTAAATAGTCTTTTGTCCCCCTTCCTGGCTGTAGAAAACATATGTTCTGATAACTAGTTAACAGGAGTCAAATCAAATTCACAAACAATCAGGCATAGTGTCTGCGGCAAGGTCTGTGGAGGTCCGTACAGCTTCATTGTATTGCCCTTCACAAAATCCAATAAATGCCCACTATGAACAATGCTAGTGTCTACACCTGAAAACAAGAATATATGTCCCCATAAGAGCTGGATCACTTACTGATTTCTGTGTAAGTTAGGGGCAATATGGGGTGCTTCTTGGTGCAAAGTCTCTGATCGTCCATCGTAAGAGATCAGGTAATCATATAATGCTGATGCGTGCTAGACCACAAGGAAAATAAGGGGATTGCGGAGTGTGCAGAATTCCTGGGTATCATGAGGTTAGAGAGACATAGCTGCAAGTCCATGGCCCTTATAGGTATGTTAATAAATGCGAACATTACAAATGACGAATTATCAAACTAGGGCATCCGTTATCAACAGGAGGCCAGCAGACTGGATGTGGCCCCTAAGAGATTTTTATACCGTTCTTTTTATGTCTGAAAAGCCAATTGGTTCTTACCTCCTCCTATGTCCAAGCTTCTCCTTCCTAAGCTTTTGCTAGGTATGTAGCCCTCCATCAAAGAAGTTGCACAACACTGAACTAGTGCAATCTAGTTTGGAATCCTAAAGGTGTCGCTTTATCCCTTGGGTTTACCTGGAGCTTTATCACCCGCCATTGTTTGAATCGATGTACCAAGCTCCCATTTGACACCGAAAGGGTTAATTTAAAATGCTGTGTGCAATTCAGAGACTGAAAAGAGCAGATCTCATCTTCAATATCCGGAAAGTGTTCAACCAATTCAGATTCACTTATTTTAGACATAGGATTACTCATACGAATGTGCTGACATCCTATCATATCCTAATGCAAATCTTGTTCCAAGCGAAAGTAAATTAATTAACAGTGCCCAAAGACTGTGAAGCGGAGTACAGGAGCAGAACCCAGCGTTATATTAAAACAATTAGAGGCGGGCATGGGTATACACATCCATGAATATTCCTTGGTGTTGAATGGTAGATTTCTGTTCTGCACATGATTCCATTTCTTTTACATCTGACGACCTTTGTTGCTTCAAGGCCATTCATTATCAGATTGGGATCTGGAGAGGAAGCAGTGGCTTATTGTCTTGCTAGCTTATTTGAGTATATTAGAAGAGTGGAGTTTTCTTCTGCAGAGATACATGCCGAAATATAAAATGCAAACCTACCGAGCTGAACAAAATGTATCAGTTCACGAGTCGACTGTTTGGTGAATAGAGCTGGCCTAGAGGCTGGACTGCCTCTATCTAGTTGAAAAAGCACAATTTTCTAACTCCATGGAAAAAAACAATAATAATGATTACAGTAATAACTATCTATTAATACATGTTATTACCTCTCAAGGATAAAATGTAATGTGGACAAAGTCGCAATATGATGACTCTAAATACAAGGCCCATGGTTGGTCGGTGTCTCTATGAGGTTGGGGATAATGTTGGAAGCCATTCACTATATTATTTGCCATGGAATATACATTCTGTGTCTATAGTAATTTCAAGTAAAATGGTAAATTGTCTATTATACAGAAAGAATAGACCCAAATGGATAGTTACTGTAAGAACCTTCTCCTAGCTAACGGAAATGGGAACCATCATGTTTCCATCCAAAAACCATTAGTACCTTGGCAGCTCAGTGACTTGCTGATTTTACCTGTCGAGTACAGCGGAACCCTAACTCTTGATACCAAGTTATCAGTGAACTAAGCAGGACAGTATTATAATATTATTAAATATAGTAAAAGATTAATAAAGAGTTATAATATCAAATATTAAAATACTGGTCCACTTCTCTGGAGTAAACCTGACAAAGACAAAAAGGGTCTCTCACTGCTCTCAGGTCAGTCTGCAGGCTTATAGTTGGCAATCAAGTCAGCCTGCAAGCTAACAGTGGGCAATCAGGTTGGCCTGCAAGCTAACAGTTGGCAATCAAGTCAGTCTGCAAGCTAACAGTTGGCAATCAGGTAAGCCTGCAAGCTAACAGTGGGCAATCAGGTTGGCCTGCAAGCTAACAGTTGGCAATCAGGTTGGTCTGCAAGCTAACAGTTGGCAATCAGGTCAGCCTGCAAGCTAACAGTTGGCAATCAGGTCAGCCTGCAAGCTAAAAGTGGGCAATCAGGTTGGCCTGCAAGCAGGTCAGATGATAACTTGGCATGTACCTTATAAAGTACTTACCATCAGCCTCATACTAAAGCCAGTGACTTGTCTATAAAAGCACACATGTAAAAGGTTTTGGGCCCTTTAAGTCTGCAAAAGAGAGGACCATGTGGTTACAAGAGCAGACTATCTAAAAGATTCAAGGAAAGATTTCTAAAAATAGTACATGGCAATATGGTTTCTGTGGGCCTGATTTAGTGAAGTATACTGACAGATGCTCTATCTGTTTTACAGTAATGGATAGGATCTGTCACTATACATTTTAGGAAGAAGTCTGTAGATTTTGCCTTTCCTGGGATATTAATCTTTTTGCAGCAAACACATAAAGCACATTTTCTTGTAGAGAAACAAACTATCACAGATGTTGGTTTGTCTTGCGAAAGCTCAATAGCATGTTGTCTATCTCTTCTCCTTTCAGACTCATTCGGAAACCCAGTGTCCCCAGGAGACCAAGTCAGTCTTGCCCAGCAGATATCCGATGTGGTTAAGCAGCCTGCTTTCATTGCAGGAATTGGTGCAGCTTGCTGGATTATCCTTATGGTTTTCAGTATTTGGCTATATCGTCACCGGAAAAAACGGAGCGGACTTACCAGTACCTATGCGGGAATCAGAAAAGGTACTACAAACTTCTCAGGTTACAATATAAAGTAGCATAGTAATTTAGGTTAAAAAATTAGACTTAAAGGACAATTGTTGGCCAAAAGTTCACTTATGCATAATTTAAAGAGTGTATCAAGTGTAGATGTTTTCATTAGAAATGCTTTAATTTTCCAAAATAAAGTATCTTCCTGAGCACTCTTTGCACTGTATATCTCTCTCTGTGGGCGGACATGTTGTTTAGAATCTTAGGTCAGATTTTTATTCACCTTAGGTCTGATGAAGCATCTGGCCCAAGATTTTTAGTCTGCTCCATTAGCACTAGAATAGATTCAATAAGGTACATTATTTGTATGCTTTCATTAAATAATGTATATTTAAATTATGTACACATAATGCAATCATTCAATTAAAGATAGATAATTTTTGTTGCTACAATTGTTCTTTAAGTCTGTCAAGTTCAGCTCTCTCTTTATTCCAAAAGATGGCAAAAAGAAACAATAATTTCGCAAAACTCCTACTGATTACAAGGCAATCGGATTTCACCTTGGATCAACAAGCTCTGAATATTAAATGATCTCTATCATCTAAACATTGGTTATACTGCGAATGTAGAGAATGAAAATGAAAAATGATCTATAGACTGCGTTAGCAGATTTGCAAGAAAATGCATGAATTAAGATAAAAATATACGTTCTAAATGTGTCTGAGATTGCTCCTGTTTGTGACATCCCCTGTGACTTTTAATGCAAATCACACATTTCCCACATTAGTACATTTGAATATAAAGCCAACGTGATGTCATAAACAGGGGACATCTCAGAAAAATGTAAAACATATACATTTTTCACTTTTCATTTATGCATTTGCCTGCAATTATACTAACTCAATCAATAGATCAATTATGATATTTTAATATTATAATATTCACAATAAAATCAACATTTAGGTGGCAGGGTCCCTTTAATGTTGATTCTATCATTTATATATTATATATATATATATTCTGTTTTTCTAAAAAAAAAAAATATCTGTCATCTATTTAATTTGTTAGCACCTCGTCTCCTTCAGTGAATTCCATATCTTTATTATACTTACTGTATATGATTTTGATGGGGTGACATTGTCACATATCTTTGGAACATCTAACCTGGCATGACAGTCTTGCTATAAGGAAACAGTGTTTCCTCATAGCATGATTATTACCTCTGTTCCATCCAAAACAATGTTATTAAATGTTAGCCATCAGGCCCAATAAATAGTAAATCACACACATAACCTAGTGTTGTATCATAGGTTAAAGTAATGGATACTTGCTGACAACTGGAAACATAATACAAATATAACACAAATACAATGATGATGGCCCATTACTGAAAAGTATTAACAGCTTGGTGCCCAATTTATTGAAATATCCTGCAGTTGATGGTCCATTACTGACATTATCAATTGAACACATTGATGACTTTATTTCAAACAAAAGATAACTTTAATGGGTGAAGTGATAGCTTGACTAATAATAGACCCTGTTAAATGCAGTGAACTTAAAATAATATCCACAGTGTCCCAAAAGTTTGGAGCCATAGGAGCAAACCACATCATATTATACAATCTGTTCAAAGTCTCCGCCATAGTGTAGCACAGACAGATGAAGACATTCCTTCACTCCGCCAGAAGACGTGTGAGCACATACAGCGGAATTTGCTGACATGTCTACACGATGTGTTGTTTTACATGGAGAATGGTCAGAATTTTCACCTCACACATTATGGCTCTTAAAAACCAATGGGGAGTTAGATCTGGTCTCCCAGGGAGGCCAATCAACAGGTTCTTGGCGTCCAATCCAATGTTGGGAGAATTGCTCATCAAGATAATGTTGCACTGGAAGGGTGTAATGCTCGGGAGCACCATCCTGTTGGAACCACACTGGATATTCATTCACTAGGTTCAACAAGCCTGGAAATGCTTCCACTTCCAACAACATCACAACAAACTGTCGCATCAAAGAAAAAGGGACCAACAATTTTGTTGCTCCATGACATGGGCGACTCCATGCTCCTTGGCAGGATCGAACCATTGGTGGGTACTATGGATGCTGCGCGATGGCTTGAATTCATTACTCAGCACCAGGGTTTAACTGTAAAAGAATAAAAACATCAGTCCTATAGTGCCAGACTTATGGATGACACCCTGGATATCTTTCAACAGACTTTTAAAAAAAAATCTATTTTTATTTTTCACAATACACAAGAAATTAGATCCCAATTTAATGGAAGGAAGGTTTGCAGTTTGAAAAAAATAAAATAAATATATATATATATATAAATAAACATGTAAATGGTATTATTTAGGACATAAACTATCAAGTGGTTTTATAAACCTAAATGTGGGTGAACATGTCAAACTAATATTTTTTTTAACAAATAATAGTTGTATTGGACTAGCAGTCAATTAGGCAGATATTAGGCAAATTGTCCTAAGAATCTCACATTAGCTGATCACTTGACTCCTCCGTCATTATCACCACTGTGGGATTTTAAACATTGGCCATTGAACTGCTAATAAGGCACCCTGAGGGCAAAAGTTACTTTTTTTTTTTACATATACCTGTGAAGAAATTAGCCAAAATTCCCTGAGGACTTGCTGACTTTCTAGTCATGCTCCCTTCATTAGTCACAGCGCCAATCCTTGGGATCCAAAATCTGATATTAATAGTTGATTTGGAAGAATTTTGCAACATGTCTCTCTTTCAATTATTTTTTTTTTTTAATGATAGGGTGTTGATTTAGGCCAAACTATTTGGCATATTGTTGTGCTTAATAACACGTATGACTTGTATACTTCATTACAACCTGTTCTCCTTGTCCCAAATACCTTAATGAATATAGGTTAAAAGGTGCCATGGTATTTTTATTTATTTATTTATTTAGAAAGTGTTTTACCAGGAAAAATACATTGAGATTTCTCTCGTTTTCAAGTATGTCCTGGGGGACCCAGTCCAGAATGGAGTTACACAGAGTTACACATTTAACAGTAAATTCAAAAATACATACATACATATATTAAACAAGTTGGAAGGGTGAACATACAGGGTAAATCATTATTGATACAAAAAGGAACATGTACAGTATACAAAAGAGTTTGTAAACTAATAACAGGTACAATCTGTTTTGAGGATTTGGGAGATACTTATTTTCAGGGATCTTAGAGTAGATGATGATTTGGCAGAAACAGGAAGGCTATTCCACATATGAGGCGCTCTGAAAGAGAACGCACCTCTACCTGCTTCCTTTTTGAAGTGGGGAATCGCTAGTGAAGGGTTGGTGCAGGATCTGAGATTGTGGGATGTGCAGGGAGTAAGAGCGAGCATGCCGCTCAGGTAGGGGGGGAGCGTTCCAGAGAAGTGGTTATGCACTAAGCAAGCTAGGTGGAGAGCACGCCTGGAGGCAAGCGTCAGCCAATTTAACTCTTTTAACATTTTACAGTGATGCGTGTTATAATCACACTGTAGCGCAAAACGACACAATGTATTGTACATAGTGTCGAGTTTACCGAGATGGGTCTGCGGGGCAGAATCATACACAACATCTCCATAATCTAAGATCGGCATCAACATTTGCTGCACAATACATTTCCTTACCGTGGAATCTAGGTTAGATTTGTTTCTATACAGAGAGCCGATCCTAGGATATAGCTTTGACACAAGCTTATCAATATGGAGACCAAAAGATAAGTTTGGATCTAGCCACATGCCAAGATACTTATATGAATTTACCTGGGTCAGGTTATAACTGGTTTTGGTCTTGATGGTTACTTGAGGATTGTTTAATTTAAGTAGTTTGGCATTTGTCCCAAACAACATGGACACAGTTTTTTCAGCATTGAGGAATAATTTGTTGTTAGCTATCCAATTTTCAACTTTAGAAAACTGATCCTGTAGCACGGACTCCACTTGCGATAGTTGAGTACCGCAAGTATAAATGACCGTATCATCAGCATACATATGCACACGAGCCAGGTCACATACCGAGGGTAGATCATTTATAAATAGCGAGAATAGCAGAGGCCCAAGAACAGATCCTTGAGGCACTCCACACTTAATTGGCAACGGGAGGGAGGCAGTATCAGCAATGGACACATATTGAGATCTATCAGACAAATACGAACGAAACCAGCAGAGCGACCTCTCATTTACACCGGAACAACTTAGTTTGTTTAGCAGCAGCTCATGATCAACCGTGTCAAAGGCCTTTGCAAAGTCAAGGAAAACTGCACCTGTGAGTTCACCCCTCTCCATGCCACTCTGAATGTCATTGGTCACCTTTAAGAGGGCAGTTATCGTGGAGTGATTTGACCTAAACCCAGATTGAAGCGAGGTTAGATAGTTGGAGCGTTGATAATACTCGCACAGTTGATCATGGGCACATTTTTCCAGGATTTTAGAAAGTATGGGTAGCAGTGAAATAGGCCTGTAGTTTGACACCAAGTTTACATCTCCATTTTTGTGGATGGGGATAACTCTGGCTTTTTTCCAGGCTTTGGGGACATAACCAGAGGACAGGGATGCATTGATTAAGCAGGCAATGGGTCGCGCAGTAACAGGCGCACTCAGCCTCAGTAGCATTGACGGAAGTAGGTCCGGCCCACACTGTAATTTCATTTTTTGATTGAGGAGATGCGCTGCTATTTCACTATCTGATATAGAAGTAAATTCAAATTCAGCAATGTGTTTGGCCAGGGGTGATATCGATAGGGACTTGTCTGCCATAGAAAAAGTGGCATGATCTTCATTGTGGTGTGTTGCTATAAGAGCCGTGGCGCATCCTACAAAGTAGTTGTTGAATTAATTTGCTATTGCCACTGGAGATTTTAGAACTTCATTATGTGTCTTAATTGTGGTAGGTTCTGAGCGGTGCGGAGGGTCATACATGTTTTTTATGACGCTCCAAAATTTGGTAGGGTTCGCTAGATTTCTATTCAGCCGTTCAGAGAAATAAGTTGTCTTGGCAAGTTTGGTTTGAGTCTTGCATCTATTGCGGACTTGCCGATAAGCGTTGTGATCTTGGTCAGAGCCAGTTTGCTTAAATTTTGACCATAAAGCATCCCTGAAATGGAATAAGTCCAAGAGGTCAGCTGAGACCCAGGGAAGATGGGCACCCCTTACTCTCACTCTACGCAGGGGGGCATGTTTATCACTGACCTGCATGAACTCAGATTGAATATATTCAATTGCAGAGTCCAGATCGGGTATCAAGCTTAGCCTGCTCCACAGACAATTACTCAAGTCATTGAGAAAAGACTGGAGATTAAACTTCTTAAAACATCTTGTAACAATTACTCTAGGGCTCGATTTGATGGGTCTTACTTTCCGTACACAATACACTATGCAATGATCACTGAACACATTGGGTAGAATGCCAGATTGCTGGATTCTTTGGGGACAAGAGGAAAGGACCCAATCCAGCAGCGTATGGTTAGAGCTGTTGGGATTCATCCGAGTAGGAGATGAAATAAGCTGTGTTAGGTTCATGGATTTGAACAGTGAGCATGTTTTAACATTTTTGTGGTCTAACCAGTCTACATTGAAATCTCCAAATATGAGCAGCTCACTTTTCTTATTTTGGGCACTAATATCACCCAATAGTTTCTTGATGTCAGTAAGTGACTGAGCAGGGGAATTTGGTGGGCGATAGATCCCTACAAGTACTAATGGTTTTGAGAATGGGTGTAATATTCTTCCGGCTATAACTTCAAAAGTAGAAGGGGTACTTGATAAAGAAAGGTTTATGAAATTAAGTGACTCAAGAATATATAAAACAATACCTCCTCCTCTCTTATTTCTGTCTTTTCTGGAACAGATATAACCTTGTATTTGTATTGCAGAGTCTGGGGTTCTAGGGCTTAACCAGGATTCAGTGATGACAAGAGTTTTAGGTTTGTACACCTGACACCATGCTCTTAGTTCATCAATTTTTGGTAGAAGGCTGCGGATATTGCAATGGACAGAGGAGAGGCCCTTATTGAAAGAGAAGTTGACATTTGTACTAGGCCAGGGGCCTGGGTTGGTTTCAATGTCATTTGCCAGGGCAAGGAGAAGAATGAACACAAATTTGCAGAGCTGCTTCCCCTGAGCTTTCACTGACAACCTATGTTGAAAAGAAGGAGAGGGAGAGGGTGGAGTGTTTTTTAACACTCTCCACCAGCACTCATTAGGAAGTGCACATTTACAAAGCAGTCCATGGTGGATCACTACATTATGTTGCAAGGCAGGGGTTATTGTATTGGGATGGGTGGGAAAATGGCTTACTAATGCCAGGAATAATGAAAACATAATACCTTTTGTTTGGTTGATCATACTATCAGTAAGGCAGGTCAGACAAAAGAAAATGTAAAGGTAGGGAGGTTAAACTAATATCTCCTCTGGAATGCAAAATTTAAAGCTGTAGTTAAGTTTATTTTAATTTATGAGTACCATGTTTGAATTGTAACACTTGAGAGTTCATGGTTTGATTTGGCACAACAGGACTATATTAAATCTGAAGAGTTAAAAGGTAGTCTAAGTCAGGTAGCTGCTAAATTCCAACACCTGCTGCTTATAGATGCAGGTAAATAATCTGCACACAGGTGAGAATATTGAGGGGTTAGGTAAGGTCTATAAAAGAAAATCGAGCTTGGGGTGGGCGGAAGGGACTAAACACCCTTCTTGCAAGAATCCAAATGGCTATGTGTGCTGGGATTCTGTTGAGAGAAGGATATTCTTATTGGAGACTTTATACATACAGGGGTGAAGGGGGGGGGGGGGGAAGAGAGATAGTTTGGGCATTTTTAAAAGAACTTAGATAAGAGGAGCTAGCAGAGCATAAACGCAATAAAATGTGGCAAAAATGTGGCTATATGTTAGAGGTTGTGATAGTGGGGAGAAAAGAAAAATAAAGAAGAAATGGATACAACAACACATGCAGATAAAAGGCATAGTATATCACAAGTAGACATAGTAGTATATCAATTAATAAGGTCACATTTAAGAGTTGCTAGCAGATTCCTCTAGATTGGATATACCTGTTGTGTTCAAATCAGTTACTGACACCCTTCTTGCAAGAATCCAAATGGCTATGTGTGCTGGGATTCTGGTGTGTTCAAATCAGTTACTGACACCCTTCTTGCAAGAATCCAAATGGCTATGTGTGCTGGGATTCTGGTGTGTTCAAATCAGTTACTGACACCCTTCTTGCAAGAATCCAAATGGCTATGTGTGCTGGGATTCTGGTGTGTTCAAATCAGTTACTGACACCCTTCTTGCAAGAATCCAAATGGCTATGTGTGCTGGGATTCTGGTGTGTTCAAATCAGTTACTGACACCCTTCTTGCAAGAATCCAAATGGCTATGTGTGCTGGGATTCTGGTGTGTTCAAATCAGTTACTGACACCCTTCTTGCAAGAATCCAAATGGCTATGTGTGCTGGGATTCTGGTGTGTTCAAATCAGTTACTGACACCCTTCTTGCAAGAATCCAAATGGCTATGTGTGCTGGGATTCTGGTGTGTTCAAATCAGTTACTGACACCCTTCTTGCAAGAATCCAAATGGCTATGTGTGCTGGGATTCTGGTGTGTTCAAATCAGTTACTGACACCCTTCTTGCAAGAATCCAAATGGCTATGTGTGCTGGGATTCTGGTGTGTTCAAATCAGTTACTGACACCCTTCTTGCAAGAATCCAAATGGCTATGTGTGCTGGGATTCTGGTGTGTTCAAATCAGTTACTGACACCCTTCTTGCAAGAATCCAAATGGCTATGTGTGCTGGGATTCTGGTGTGTTCAAATCAGTTACTGACACCCTTCTTGCAAGAATCCAAATGGCTATGTGTGCTGGGATTCTGGTGTGTTCAAATCAGTTACTGACACCCTTCTTGCAAGAATCCAAATGGCTATGTGTGCTGGGATTCTGGTGTGTTCAAATCAGTTACTGACACCCTTCTTGCAAGAATCCAAATGGCTATGTGTGCTGGGATTCTGGTGTGTTCAAATCAGTTACTGACACCCTTCTTGCAAGAATCCAAATGGCTATGTGTGCTGGGATTCTGGTGTGTTCAAATCAGTTACTGACACCCTTCTTGCAAGAATCCAAATGGCTATGTGTGCTGGGATTCTGGTGTGTTCAAATCAGTTACTGACACCCTTCTTGCAAGAATCCAAATGGCTATGTGTGCTGGGATTCTGGTGTGTTCAAATCAGTTACTGACACCCTTCTTGCAAGAATCCAAATGGCTATGTGTGCTGGGATTCTGGTGTGTTCAAATCAGTTACTGACACCCTTCTTGCAAGAATCCAAATGGCTATGTGTGCTGGGATTCTGGTGTGTTCAAATCAGTTACTGACACCCTTCTTGCAAGAATCCAAATGGCTATGTGTGCTGGGATTCTGGTGTGTTCAAATCAGTTACTGACACCCTTCTTGCAAGAATCCAAATGGCTATGTGTGCTGGGATTCTGGTGTGTTCAAATCAGTTACTGACACCCTTCTTGCAAAAATCCAAATGGCTATGTGTGCTGGGATTCTGGTGTGTTCAAATCAGTTACTGACACCCTTCTTGCAAGAATCCAAATGGCTATGTGTGCTGGGATTCTGGTGTGTTCAAATCAGTTACTGACACCCTTCTTGCAAGAATCCAAATGGCTATGTGTGCTGGGATTCTGGTGTGTTCAAATCAGTTACTGACACCCTTCTTGCAAGAATCCAAATGGCTATGTGTGCTGGGATTCTGGTGTGTTCAAATCAGTTACTGACACCCTTCTTGCAAGAATCCAAATGGCTATGTGTGCTGGGATTCTGGTGTGTTCAAATCAGTTACTGACACCCTTCTTGCAAGAATCCAAATGGCTATGTGTGCTGGGATTCTGGTGTGTTCAAATCAGTTACTGACACCCTTCTTGCAAGAATCCAAATGGCTATGTGTGCTGGGATTCTGGTGTGTTCAAATCAGTTACTGACACCCTTCTTGCAAGAATCCAAATGGCTATGTGTGCTGGGATTCTGGTATTCAGTTAAGTCTGCCTGCACAGATGTGACCATATTCACAAGATGGAGGAGGTTACCGTTATTGTAGAAACTACTATAAAAACAGACTAGAGGACCGCTGAAGGTTAACCAATCATTAAAAAAAAGCCCACTTACGTTAATAGCCTTGTTGTCACCTATGACACATAAATATCTGATTTTAATCCATGCTATAGTCAGGGCTAGGTAGCAGCATTTTTCAAGGGGGACGTATACTACATTTTGTTGAAGGATCATTTAATGATGTTCTATGGACTTTGCCATGGTAATTGGTGTCCTTGTACGACCTTGGTACGACCTTGGTACTACCTGCCACTTCTAAGAACAAGACCAGATTCTGCCTAGTTCCTTATCTTGCTACATTAGCACCTTAGGCTGCCTAGCAGCTTCCCCAAAGTCGGCACAGGCAGGTGGGTCAATCCACTCAACAGGAAATAAAGGTAAACCGAGATGCAAACCGTAGGCCCGAAATAGCCCTGCTGGAGAAGTAGCCAGTTCAACGCACTTCACTATAAATAAACAGACCCCCTCATAAACCATTATAATTTCTCTAGTAATCCATTACTTAGTTTAGCAGTAACTTCCCTGTGTTAATCTGCTATATAAAGTAATACGTTTAGCCTGGTTTTCTTTTCAAATATTCAGCACATTTATCTACATCACACATACCATACTACGCATGTTTATTTAGCACTATTCTGTATATTGGAATTAAACATGAAACCTGCAGGATGGGAGTTACAATGTAATAAAGTGTTAGGTGATTTTATTTACTTTGACTTATATTCATCTATTTTTTTTTCAATTCCTTAAAAATCCCACAATGTTTACATAGCGAGGTCAAACAAAAAGAAAATGTAATGACTAAACCCTTTCATGTCATGTATTTTTTGTTCTCCCCCCCCCCCCCAACACGACGTGTCCTTGTAATTTCAAATTAATGCAGGATCCTCTTCATTCTTCTTTGAATAGCCTTGCACTTAAATGTACCTAAGTTTTTTTTATGATAGCTTGTTACTATGGTTGTATGGTATTTTTATTTTTTTTGGGTTCTCGATAAATTGCATTGAGTGTGTATGAAAGGAGTTAGCTGAAAGATAGCACAATAGGATTCCTAAGATAGACACTGCTGTTCAGCACATGAAGGGCAGTGTATGAGTTGGGAAAACAAAACCAACGCTTTGTTTTTTTGTTCATCGTGATTACTTGGGAAATAGGATTGAATGTGATGAACAGAAGGTTTTTTTCCTTTTAATCATAATAACGAGGGACAGAATGTATAAATGAAGCATGATTATTAGAAGACTAAACATGTATAAACATATTTGTAAACAGCCTTGTTTTTTGGGTCAGTTCACATTTGTTGTGTCCTGGCATGACTGCCATCTATGCCTCACATGCGGCATTGCGCTTCGACTATTTATGTGAACTACAGATACCTAGTACCTGTACCAAGAAGGATGGAACTTAATCTTGTGGGGTTACACAGTCACATAACCCCCGACACCTTTTGGCTCCACCAATGGCAGCTATGTATCAATACTGAAAAAGTATGTGTGTATTTACACACATTATATATACACAGAAGACACGTATACACATACAGAGACAAATTTTGAGAATAATACACAATCAAGTTCTCTAACCAACTAAAACAATAATTTACATGTTATTCTGCTTTATTTAGAATATAATGTTAGTTCAGTTATTTCAATTTCAGTTTAAAGAGACTCCAGTGTTTTGTATCTACATATATGGGGTGTGTTCACTTAAGTGTGGCTCCATTGAAAAAAAAAAATGGAGAATTTTTTGGAGTCTGCTATTTTTAGCCTGATTTTTGTAACTCAGTTGTCAGTCCACCACAGTCCAGAATAAATATGCCGCGTATAAACTGCAGGTAATAGACAAGCACACTTGGCATGTTGAACATTTTAATTTCTGTGGAAATTTAATTTATAAAAAACAAACTGTGGTTTATATCTTATCTGCATCAGCAGAGGATCAACAAGGCAAGGCACTTTCAGTATATTTCATATTTTGATCCATGATTCTGAAATATTGTTATAACTTTGGAGAGTAACCATTTTTAATTCAAATTGGTCCTTTGAGACTGCATGGAAATCAAGTCCAAGTTCGGCCTAGTAAGTTTCACAGGAAGCTTGCAGTCAGCTTAGACTGCAACAGCCATTATTGATTAGAAAAGGATTTATAACAGCAACAAACAACTCTCTTAAGTAATGCATTTGCTCCATTATTCATATATGGAATACAAATTGAACTAACAATTAATTGGAAATGATACTCGAACCACTAGACAGGTATGCAATCACCAGGCACTGTATGTCATTCACTGCTTATTTACATCTGATTTACTATACGTTGCTTGACATGTACTAATGTGAAATGTTCCCTTTCTTTCTTCAGCTTAATAACCTGATTTTTTTTTTTGGTTTTTCAGTCCCGTCTTTTACCTTCACACCAACAGGTACATATAGTATTTGCACTTTTCTCCTGTCTGTGTTTGTTGCATGTGCTTTGTAATCATATAACTGGGCTGCTAATATTTCATGTTCTGTCTAGGCTACTTAAGCCTTAAGAAAAATACACAAAATGGGTGCAATTGCTAAGATGTGAAAAATATTGGGCAACCCCACACAGAGACTATGGCAATGAGAGATCCTGTCTTAGGGGGTCATCAAAGTTGTAGTCTGACAAAAGCTGGAGAATGTTTGGCTGGCCGAGCCAATTTATTACCCTTCTTAAATACATGGCTGTTATTTTATATGCACTTACCTTTAATGATAGCTATTGTTCTAGTTCTCTGCTGCTACTTCCTTGGATCATGGAGAGCTTGGCATCTTGCTGGAGGTATGCTGTTCCTACTGTAGCTTCCAGAGTACACCATAATGAGGCATCATAGAGTTGCGCAATACTCCTTTCCCTGCATCTCGATACTTTTGCACAGGTGTATGCTGTCATTGACAGAAAGACAACACGGTCTCCAGCGAGATCTTGTTCTTCATCATACAGGAAGTAGAAGCACTGAAGATCTGTCATGTATTACAAAAGTAATAAATATCACAAAAATTAAGTGCATATTTAAAAAAACAAACAACAATACTCCCTTTTTAACCCTTGCTGTTATTAGCTCTACATTTTATTCAAATTTTGTAAGACATGCCAGTTAGGGTTGCCACCTGGCCGGTATTTTACCAGCAGGCCGGTAAAAAAATGGCATCAGGCCAATGTTAAGTCTATGGAGACAGTACCAAGGCCGGTATTTTTTTTTTGAAGAAAAGGTGGCAACCCTAATGCCAGTTAAATTACAGCATTGTTACTGATTTTTTAAATAATCATTGAATTGCATGTCCTTTGCAAATATGGCTACAACTATGTGCATTTCCATAAAAACACTTGAAACAAAAAGAAAAGAAAAAGCATCAAGTAAGAAGGCAAAATATCCAGATATTTATGTTAAATGTAGACATTTTCTGCTATGCCTGTGTTTTGGTTTGTGAAGCCTAGCTAGCTTCACTGGTGGCAGGCACTCCTCTTTGGCATTGCCTCAGTGAAAGATTGAACTCTGTCTCTTAAGTTTTAATCCTGTTATTGTAATCACTGCAGGCAGCTATCTCTGCTTTGCAGGCCTAGCAGCTTGGAATTCTTCTAAAAGGCCTAATTTGACTTCTTTTTTTTTAAACACATTCCTAGTTAGGAAACGCATAGCTGGAGAATCCATCAGCATTTTCCCTGCCGCTAATCCCTTTTAACCCCATCTTTTAATGGATTCACTAAAAAAATAACTGTTGCCTACTGTTTGAGATTTGCTTCTGCAAAAGCTAGCTCTTGCCAGTAACATTAATACAGGGAAGCATCCCGAAAGACAAATCACATTAAATGAAAATACCACTCCGTATAACTCAAACATCCTTAAAGCAGAACAGTTGGCAAAAAAATAATCCATGTTTTAATGAAATATTGATGAAAGTGTATGCATTTAAATATCATTTTTAATGAAACAAAACAAATAAAGTACCTTATAGAGCCCTATTTGCTCCATATAGATCTACTAGGGGGCAGACATGTTGTTTAGAATCTTGGACCAGATCTTCTGTCATCTGATGCAACATGTCTGTTCCATGATCTGAGAGCTATACAGAGCAAAAATTGGCTCCATAAGGTACATTATTTGTATTCTATATAAAATGTCTGCACTTGATGTAATCTTTAAATTAAACAAAACTTCTTTGTTTGCCATTAGTTACCCTTTAAATGCATCATTCATTGAATCAAATTACTGGATCAGTCAAACTGGTTCACACAGTTCGATATACAATGGGTTGCAGCATTTATGCCCCATTCATTCCAGGAGTGGTTAATGTTTGTTTGCAATTGACTTTTAATGATCGACATCATTGAAATGTTTGATATTTTTTAAGCATAAAATAACAGTTTTGCAGTCAATGACTTTTGTTTCATGTGGTGAGGTAAGTGGGTGTAGATTTTTTTTGTTTTGCTTTGTAGGTTAGAGGAAACATCCGGCATCATGCCTGAGGGAAGGATTAAATGCCTAGGTGTGCACATTTCTGTAAATTAGTCTTGCAGGTGTAAAAAAGAAAGAAATAAAAAAAAAAAAACAAGAAAAGGCATATGCAGTAATTTCGATATTATCCACCAAGTGGAGGAGGATATCCTTTACAAGGATCAGTTTCATATAAAAATCACATGTGTGTTCTGTAACATGCATGGCACACATATTTTTTTTTAACTTTAACAACAGTGCCTTAATGGCTTCAGAAGCAGAGGTCTCAGCCCATTAAAATTCAATCCAGGAGAAAACCACAGTGCTGCATTGCTGACACAGCAACATTGGCAGGTACTATCCACATCAGCATAACCTAAAGTGGTTATTAAAAGACGATTCTGCATTTTGCATTGAATTGTGACAGGTGCAAAAATGAAAAAAAAAAAAAAAGATATCTCTGTGTATATCTAGAGCAATCCACAAAGGAAAATTATTTTTTTTACAATAAGATACAAAGGTGACATTTATTTTAACTAGTGGTTTATTGGTGCCCCTGTGTGGAATGGCTGTTCCCATAAGTGTCCATACAAGGACAACAGTGCCCACAGCCAGGTTTGTGAAGGTCCAAGGAACATCACGAACAATGCTGGTGCCCTTTGTCTCCTGTGTACCACACTTCCCCATTTCCCTCCCTTTTTTCCACACCATGACCTTTTGAGGTAACGGCACCCTTTCCCACTCATAGATCCACTTTAACACAAAATGCAGCTGTGATCTTCGCAGAGACAATATTTTATAAACTCTGCACTTTCCATGGTAATTATGTGCATACATCTAGGAAACGGTATAAGACGAACGTTCTGTTTTTACAACTCTGTCACCTTTTGTTAAGGCATAGGCTCTTGCTTGTGCGCCAAGCTACCCTGTGGGCAGAGCGAGCTGGATGTCAGGCTAGACGTGACACAATGGAATCCTGACGATCAATGTTCCTTCAAAGCAAGGTGTCATGCTTCCTGTTTTAGTTCTTAATCTAGAGGATTTATCATTCCTTCTGCCATGTGCTTAACAAAGAAATACATTTCCTAGAGGCAATTACATGCTGGATACTTTAAGGAAATTGTCATTTTGCGTCTAGTGATTAACCAAGAACCATGGATTTTATGGATCAGAAGTATCCATCTTTTGATGTCATAAATAAATATATACATCTATTCCTTTGTATCTTGTTGAATTTCATATACTGACAATTGGCGTCTTTATGTCTTGTTTTAGTGGCGTACCAGCGAGGGGGAGAAGCCGTGAGCAGTGCGGGCAGGTGAGAAAACATATCTACTGACCAAAAAAACAGCCCCTTTGTCATTTCTTTTTACAGTTAACAATGTGCTGCAGGCTTTCCTTTAAATCACACATTCTATGTTATCTGTATCCTTATATAATGAACCAGAGTTTAATAGTGATTCATTTTTCATTTTTATTTTTGTTGCCTAACATAAGGTGCTTCCTATATATTTAAAAGTTTACAGAATAAAATAATACAAGCATTATTCTCATGGTTTCTTACTCTACATACTCGGTTAGCTTGTAAATGGATAAGCTATGTAGAAAAGCGGAATGGAAGGTGTAATGTATACGTGAGCCACCAGAGGGAGAACTTTAGTTAAAAAAAGAAACCATTGCTGGCAACCGCTAGCTGATTGCAGTGGACAGGTAATGCTACTAAACTGCTTTTGAGTCTTGACAATGAAAATCCAGCCTGTGGGTTTTAAAAGATATTTTTTTATAGTAACTAGCATTATGGTAGTGACAAATAGCGAACAGAACAAAGACAGATAAATGTAAAATAAAATAAAAAATGCAGAAAGAATATAGTAAAATAATATGTATAGCTGGCTGTGTGCCCATTACAATAATTGGGGGTTATGTATATATAGAGGAATTCTGTGAGTTCTAAAAGTAGCGCAATCACCATGGAATCTAGTGACACTTTTCTGCTCACTGTATATACATTGGGGTGACTACATTATGTCACTAATGCTTTAGAGTATAATGATGATCTGATGGGTTATCGTAAACAGTACATAAAAGCAATACATCTCAGATGCAAAAGACTGAGATTCAGTCACGTTATATGGCCATACTATGCTTAGCCCACCACTACATCAAAGTACTCCCAATAAGCCCTCTTTGCAGCAAGGGAGGGAGAAACAGTAGGGTAGGTTAACTAGACATAGAGAGCAGAAAAAAACAGCTGGCATGCAGGAGAATACATAATGCACTGAGTACTTTGGTCTGCTCTCTTACTGTCCCTCTAAGCAGATGGACTCCTCCCCATTGACTCTAGCTGTTGCTGCTTGGCATACATAGATTCCCCGCCTGGGCAGGGATAAGGTTGTTCATCAAACATGTATTGCAGCTAGGGTTAGTTGACATATCAGTCAGACTACAATCCCCATGACCAGGGCCGGCCTTAGGGGTGTGCGACCTGTGCGAGCGCACAGGGCGCAACACCCCAGGGGGCGCCTGCCCGGCCGGTATAAAGAAAAAAAAAAAAGCCGGTAGAGGCACTGGGTGGGGGAGATCAAAATATCCCCCCTCACCAGCCCTCTGCTCGGCATTCTTGTCTAGGTCCGGGGAGGGGGCGGAGCTAACCGGCACAGAGGTGTAGCCCCGCCCCCACCCCGGGAAGCAGAGATAGTGCTGCTCGGCTCCCCATGCCTGCATTAAGCATGGGGAGCCGAGCAGCACAAAGTCTTGCTGCCCGGGGCTCCCCGTAATGCAGACTCTGCTCTGCTTCCCGGGGTGGGGGCGGAGCTACACCGCTGTGCCGTTTAGCTCCGCCCCCTCCCTGGAGCCACCTTTTCAGGCAAAGGTAAGGAAGGGAGGGGGGGGAAGAGAGACAGAACAGGGGTTAGGAGGGAGAGAGACGGACAGAACAGGGGGAGGGGAGAGAGAGACAGACAGAACAGGGGGAGGGGAGAGAGAGACAGACAGAACAGGGGTTAGGGGGGAGAGAGACAGACAGAACAGGGGGAGGGGAGAGAGAGACAGACAGAACAGGGGTTAGGGGGGAGAGACAGAACAGGGGGAGGGGAGAGAGAGACAGACAGAACAGGGGCAGGCGGGAGAGATAGAACAGGGGTTAGGGGGGAGAGAGACAGACAGAACAGGGGTTAGGGGGGAGAGAGACAGACAGAACAGGGGGAAGGGAGAGAGAGACAGACAGAACAGGGGTTAGGGGGGAGAGAGAGAACAGGGGGAGGGGGGAGAGAGAGAACAGGGCTAGAGAGAGAGAACAGGGGGAGGGGGGAGAGACAGAACAGGGGAGGGGTGGGAGAGAGACAGACAGAAAAGGGGCAGGGGGTAGAGACAGAACTGGGGGAGAGAGAGACAGAACAGGGGACGGGGGAGAGAGACAGAACAGGGGACGGGGGGGGGGGGAGAGAGACAGAACGGGACGGGGGGAGAGAGACAGAACAGGGGACGGGGGGAGAGAGACAGAACAGGGGACGGGGGGGGGGGAGAGAGACAGAACGGGACGGGGGGAGAGAGACAGAACAGGGGACGGGGGGAGAGAGACAGAACAGGGGACGGGGGGAGAGAGACAGAATAGGGGACGGGGGGAAAGAGACAGAACAGAGGGAGAGAGAGAGAGACAGACATGGCAAGGAAGAGGAAAGGGACAAACATGGGAAGGGAGAGAGACACAAACATAGGGGGGTGAAAGAGACGGGGGGGGGGGGTGCCACGGGGCAAGCCCGCACAGGGCGCCGGAACACTTAAGGCCGGCCCTGCCCATGACTCTCAGCCAGTTTGTTATGATAAGCATCATGGGAAAGTGAGTACTCAAAACCTAAAGTGCTTTTGCATGGGATAGCACCTATTTTTTGAGATTGTCCCACAGAGCTCTGCCTCTGTCCCACTTTTCGGTTCCGTGGTAGCGCTCGGTGGTATTCGGCACATTTCATTCTCCGATGTTTGAGACACTGTATTTCTGATCCATTTTATGTTATTTTAATGAACAAAATTAGCTTTTCTTTCAAAAACAAGGACTTTTCTAAGTGACCCCAAACTTTTGAACAGTAGTCTATGTTAAGACGTTGTACAGCTGGTGTCGTCAAACGGCAGCCCTCCAGCTGTTGGTGGACTATATCTCCCATAATCCTCTGTCCCCTTAAAGGAATGGCAGGCAATATAGCTGATGTCGTCCATCAACAGCTAGAGGTTCCTTAGTTTAACACTCCTCCTCTCCAACAAAGCTGTGACAATTATTTTTATAATTTACAAACCAGACGAGATATATTTAATACTCAATATATTTTTTACAAGCCATCTGAAAGGTACAACCAGAGACGTGTATAGAAAACCACAAAAAAAAGCTTGATATCAGCAGAAAAATGTCTAAGATCTCTGGCTCGCCAAACTTGTCTTTAGAAAATATATATTTTTCAAGTTTAAAAGTAACTTTCCTTTTTAAGCATTGTTCTAGAATTCATACGTCTGGCTAATATCTGTGTCTCTCAACAAGGGACATAATTTGTGCATTTGTTGGAATATATAGTTGGCGATAGCAGCATACTGTGCAAGTAGGGTTCGCTGTGCACAAGGAAAAAAATCCACAGCTCTCCTGGGTGCGCTTGCTAGCACAAATCAAGACCTTAACAATTATTTAAACGGCTAAGCCAATTGGCAATTTAAAATGCCACAAAAGTCTTTTCCATGCAATAATATGACTTGCTAGTTACACTCTGGAGCTGAAAGCAGCTTCATTAATGTGCACATAAATGTGACCTTTAATTGAGTCTCATGTGAGCATTGTAGGCAACCTGTAAAATGCTGGTTTCTATGAAACGTTAGTAGGTTGCAAAATCTCAATCTCTAGTGATTATAATGCGTTACTTTTTAGTAAGTGGAATTTCGGTCTTTCTAAAGACTTATGGACATCAAGTTCAACCCTTTCCCTAATCCTTGTTTATAGCTATTGATCCCAAAAAAAAGGCCAAGAAAACCTTATCTCAGCAATTTCGAATTCTGCTTTCAATGGGGAAAAATTCCTTCTTGACTCCAAATGGCAATCAGATTTCTCCTTGGATCAATCAACAATAAATAAATATTAATGCTTTTACTAACATACATAACCCTTCATGTTCTGGTTCATTAAAAAAAAAGTATCTAGGCTGGGGTTGCAACCTTTTTGTCAGAAAAATACTATAGCCTCCATAGACTTACTATTGACTTCAAGCCAATTTTTTACCGGCCTGCCGGTAAACATAGAAACATAGAATGTGTCGGCAGATAAGAACCATTCGGTCCATCTAGTCTGCCCAAATTTTTTTTTTTTTTTTGAGTACTTTTATTAGTCCCCCTTTCCCGGTAATATACCGGCCAGGTGGATTAAGGTTGAATTCCTGTCTCAGTTCCCTGTAATTCTCTCTTCATTGACTAGAACCTATAGTTTATTTTACAGTCGTTTTTAAACATATACAGAAAAGACATTGGAATCTTAAAAAAAAAAAAGTGCTTTTTAAAAAAAAAAAAATGTTCCTTCTGTTTTGTAGACCTGGACTTTTAAACATTGCTGAGCCTGCTGCACAGCCGTGGCTTGCGGATACGTGGCCAAACACAGGAAACAACCACCAAGAATGTCCGATCAATTGCTGCACATCTGGGAATGGGAGCAGTGACAACAACCTAGCTACCTACAGCCGACCAGGTTAGATCAACTTCTACTGCAAAGGGTGTCAAACGGTGTCCCTCTATCTATTGATCATCTTTCTTATTCCACCTTCATTCTTAAGAAGACAGAGGATTGTGGGAGATGTAGTCCATAAACAGCCACAGTGCTGCAGTTTGTTACCTCGACTTAAAAGTAAAGGAGACATTTGCCATTACTATGCATGTGTCTCTTTAAGAATCATTATATCACAAAGGGCAGTAAAGGTTTTTTTGGGGGGCCAACACTTGCAAATTTTCAGCACACTTTAATTGAAACAAGGCATATTGTAAAGACATCACCACACACAATTATATTAAAGAATGTAAATCTGGATCAGACATATTAAAGTACATTTTAAATAACACTGGGCAGGATTTAATTGCATTTAATCAGTAAGAAGATATTGAAACTCCAGGTAATAAATATATGCAAGACATTTTCAAAGTGAAACCTGGGTATGATTAGCATTTGGACACAATGTACCTGCTCTGTCTGGCAGCATTGCAGACAGACGTGAAATGTTAACTCTTTGAGCACCAAAGGCGTGCAAAAGACATTATATAGTTGTTCTTTTAAATGGCAGGGCTGTGCCTACATTAATAGTCTGTCCATCTGGTCCTCAAGATGGTTAATTCAGGGATGTTCAATGTTGTATTAGTGAACATGTGCTTGATGTAATTATCATTGTATAAAATGCCTGAGAGAATTTCTATGTTATGTGGTTTTTTTTCAAGGGATGAACAATTACTTAATAAGGCGCTGTTAGACAGCACTCATCACGGCTTTTATCATCATGATAGTATGAGTATCATGCCTGTACACATCTCAAAGGCAGACGTGGACTGGAAAGGAAATTAAAAAAAAATTAAAAAAGAGCGATGCACTAGTGCAGAACGACATAAAAGTGAAATTTATGCTCATTTATTAAAAACTCACATTATAAATTATGCATTCACCACAGAATATACTTATAGCACGAATACTTTCAGTGCTCTCACTGCTAAGAATAAACATCCATCGCAGGTTGTGAGATGAAAAGCAGTAAATGAGATCGGCCAATAGTGTTTGCCGGTACAAGTAAGTCAAAAGTGTCATAGTGGTACTGCCCTATGTAGTGAACCTTTGACTTATTCAAAGGGTAACTTTTACAATTACAATGCAGCGCTAATGACAATTAGTCTACACTATTGTTTATTTTATTTTTTTCCCAATGCTTTTTCAACTTGTTGGATTGTTGTTTGACTGGATTAAAATTAAGTTTGTAGCCACTATAAGCATGAGTGCCAAATTATTTCTTATATAGGGGAGTGAGGGAAAGTTATGAATTGTAGACAAATGTCATTTTTATTATTTTTTTTTGCAGCGGATTGCATCGCAAACTACAACAACCAGCTGGACAGCAAGCAGACCAACTTGATGGTGCCCGATTCTGCAGTTTATGGTGATGTGGACCTCAGCAATAAGATCAATGAGATGAAAACTTTCAACAGTCCGAATCTGAAAGATGGCCGCTTCGTCAATGCGGCCGGTCAACCCACCCCGTACGCCACCACTCAACTCATCCAGTCAAACATAAGTAACAACATGAACACCAGCGCTGTAGACATGGATGAAAAGCACTGGAAGCCCCCGTCACAACTGAAACCCGACGTTGCTCCAATGCAGTATAACATAATGGAGCAGAACAAAATCAATAAAGGTAAAACACTATAACTGCATCATGTAAACAATTTTCCCAGATGTTTAAGCTTTCTGAGGGTTTAGTGGAGGTTTTTACCATGCATGGCAATATTGGTATGTTGGCTGAGCTACCATGCTACTCCTGAGCTGAACATTGACAGACAACTTGGTACATTTTGCATTTGGGGAGGAAACGTCACATATAAACAGGACTCCTTTCTAGTGTAAGTTAGTCAAGACAGGAAAAGGCTTAAATAACCAAGGATCTTAGGGTATTTAAATTAGTAGACCTCATGCAGTGTAGTGTACCCCAATGTTTAGGACTAAATGAATATATTTATATACATATTTATATATTTTATGGTAGATGTAGTCCATCAACAGCTGGAGGGCTACTGTCTGCCACCTGTGTTCTAAGACAGGGTAAGGCAACCTTTGGCACTGCAGATATTGTGGACTACATTTCCCTTGATGCTTAGCCAGCATTGCAGCTGTAAGAGCAGTATGGGAGCAGGGGCGGATCCAGAGTCTGATCTCGGGAGGGGCACATGTCCGTCTGTCTTTTCCTCTCTCTCCTGTCCTTCTGTCACGCTCCTCTCCCTTCCCATGTCTGTTGCACTCCTCTCACTCCCAGTGTCCCTCTGTCTCTCTTCTCTTCCTTCCATGTCCGTTTCTCTCCTCTTCCTTCCCATGTCCGTCTTTGTATCCACTTCTTTCCCATGTCCGTCTGTCTCTCCTCTCATTTCCCAGGTCTCTGTCTCTCCTCTCCCATGTCTGTCTGTCTCTCCTCCTGCCATGTCTGTCTGTCTCTCCTCTCCCATGTCTGTCTGTCTCTCCTCTGCCATCCCATGTATGTCTGTCTCCTCTCCCTTCCCATGTCACTTTCTATTCTCTACCTCCTAAGACTGTCTCTTTGTCCCTCTAAACATGTATGTGTCTCTCCTCTTCCCAATAGCTGTCTCTTTTCCTCCTCTCCCCCGTCTGTGTTCTCTGCTCTCTCCCCTCAAATCAGTGTTCTCTCCTCTCTTCCCCCCATCAGTGTTCTCTCCTCTCTCCCCCGTGTTCTCTCCTCTCTCTTCCCCCCAGTGGTGTAATTTGGGCACCCCCCCCTACCCACGATGCACACCCACGACATGACCCATGACCCATGTTGCACACCAAGGACATGCCCGTCCACCCCATTTACATGCCTCCATCACCCCATTACATACACATTGCGAATATTATTTGCCATTAATATACCCCAGCCAATTTGTCCAATAATATGCCAGTATTATTTGCCATTAATCTGCCCCTGCCAATTTGCCCAATGATATGCCAGTATTTGCCATTTATTCTGCCCCTGCCAATTTGCCCAATATTATGCCAGTATTATTTTGCCATTAATATGCCCCAGCCAATTTGCCCAATAATATGCCAGTGTTATTTGCCATTTAATATGCCCCAGCCAATTTGTCCAATAATATGCCAGTGTTATTTGCCATTTAATATGCCCCAGCCAATTTGCCCAATAATATGCCAGTGTTATTAGCCATTAATAAGCCACTGCCAATTTTCCTAACCTCCCCAGCATTTACCTTTTCCCTGGTGGCTAGTGGCAGGCAGCATGGTGTCCTCCATGCTGCCTGTTCGGCTCCCAGATGGTTGTGCCGACAGGTCACGTGCATATCACGTCAGCGTGCCGGTCACGTGACCTATCGGCACTTACGTGCGGGAAGCCGAACAGGCAGCACAGAGGTTTCTCTGTGCTGCCTCTTCGGCTCCCCGTGCAGCCTGCAGGTAGAGCAATGGTAAGGGGGGATCTTCTGATCTCCTCTCACCTCCGTCTCTGCCTGCAAGCGTGTTTTTGTTTTTTAAACCAGCATTTTTTTCCTTCTCTCTTCTCTGGGGGGGGGGTAGGGGGGGGCGGCGTTCCGCCACTGTATGGGAGATGTAGTCATGTAGTCCACAACATCTGAAGTGTCGAAGGTTGCCTACCAGTGTTCTAAGGTAGAGGGAACATTAATAGATATGTGTCTCATTAAGCAACATTAGATCAGAAACAATATATATATATATATATATGTATTTCTATATTTTTCTATGTATTTATATATATTGTATTGCTGAGTATATATTTTATGTGCGTTTTCCATTGCATTTCTTCATACAATATAAAGAAAATTGCTTTCAGGACTGAGTTCAGGACTGATGCTCGCGTGAAAGCAAGTTTAAATTCTCTGGAGTCCAGTTGGAGTAGCTGGTGCTTGTTTCTGCTTATTATTACTTTTATTGGAAGGTGAAGTCTTCTGGGGATCTTGGCTTAGATCTTTTAATAAAGGAAAGCCGCTCCTGCCATTTTCCCTCAGTATGTTCCGATCCGCGGGGCTACTATACATGTAAATGCAGGAGATCGAGATTAACAGTGTCAGAAAGTTAATTAGCGCTCGCCTAACCTTTGCAACTGAATTTAGTATAGTAAATAAAAAGCCCCAGATACAATAACATCAAATAAAAGAAAATTAATGTAGTGAGATTTGATCTAAATGTTACAGTGGTTGAGGGCATTGGTGGAGAAGAGAATATTTAATTCACAAGGAAGATACTGTACAATCGTAGAATTGGCAAATTCTTGTTAAATGTAGATCATTATCACACGGAAGCTTAATTATGACTGTGTTCTCCAGACTAATACAGGGCAACCTCGCTGATCACACTTGCACACGGCAGTTTGTAGAAAGATAGGGATCTTAAAGGGACTCAACAATTTTTTCACAGTCGAGTATAAACAATAGTGTGTGCCTAGGGTTGCCACAAAAAAATACCCGCCATGCTACGGCTACTGCCTCCATAGACTTAACATTGACCTTAAGCCCATTTTTTTACCAGCCTGCTGGTTAAATACCAGTGGCAACCCTATGTGTGCCTCATATTGGAAGAAAATGCATAGATTATTCTCCAGTGTAGTAGTTCATCTGCATACAGTACCATCATCATTTTGCATCCCGATCCGTCTTCCTGGCTAACCTTGGCACTGCAGAGGTTTGCATACCTCCCAACATCTGTGCCCAGTGAATTGGGACACTGAATCACTGAAGCTGCGCAGTAGGAATTCTTCGGTGTCTGCAGTTCCACATTCCCCAAAAAAAGTGTTTGGGAACTCCATACGTGTCCCTTTATTCTCAGTAAGACTAAAGGCTCACTGAGAATTATGGGATATGTAGCTAAACCGTGTTCCTGGTTGTCGCGTGCTGACAGCGTTAGTGCGTGCACGGCCAATCAGAGTGGGGGCTTGCCCCGCTCCGACTGCTGCATGCAAGGGTTTCTTTTGCATAGGATCAGCAGGGGGAACCTAGTTAAGACCAGACAGCTGCCTCACCCTAGGAACAACTAACATTTCACTTGTGCTTCTATATTAGAAACACAAGTGAAATAGAACATTTAGTGCTCCTTTAATCAGCAATATACTTTTCAGCACTCTTATGCTTCCTTTTACCCCTCTTCTTTTCTTTCCAAACCTCCTCCTTTGCCCTTAACCCCCTATCCTCATCCATACTGCTTCTTCTTATTCTGAAAAGTACCCCAAAGTCCATCTTTCCTCCATCCTAAATCACTTTGAAATAATACTCAATAAACCACCCTTCTTAAACACTATTGACCTCATTGAGCCATTTAACCCTTTAAGTGGCATGGAAGACAACAAAGCATTGGCATTTAATGTTTTATTGAAAGGTTCGGTTTTTTTTTGTACATATTATATATTTCCATGCTTGTAAGACACCTCTATGCTGGTAAAAAAAAAAAAAAAATAATAATAATAACAATAATAATAAAAAGCTTTTTGATGTTTAGACAGCCTAGATTTCTGCAAATCCAAAATAAATTGGTATCAGCGTTAGCTTGAAAAACACGGGAATGTAGCTGTACAATCTTAAGGGCATGTTTCACTAATGTAATATGCTGGAGTAGAAAGGAAAAGGTTCGTCATATTTTTTTTCTTTGCTCCAGGCAACTCCACCATGCAATCCACTTTAATAACATGATTTGCAAAAGTGGTGTCCCTGGGATCCAGATCAGCGCCAGCTTTGAACTATTAAACATATCTTTGTGACTTGCCACATAATAAAATTAAATGTGTCCCAGAGACAGGCCAAGTTATGTCGCTGTTGCACTGTACTCCATTTAATCTGACCTATTTTTCCTGCTTGACATAGTCAGACCTCTCTCTGAGCGAGCTCGTGAAAGGCTCGTGACTTGTGGTTACCTTTCTTTTCATTAAAGAGTAATAGAAATTAAGAAGTAGAAAATTGCCGGTGAAGTGGCAGTAAATACAGGAAGGTTGATTATATCAAAGCTTTCAAAATGTGTTTTCCAATCACAGAAATTCCATTTTTTTTCCATTAAAAGTATAATTTACACGGCTTTCTGATATATTGTAGGTTAAGGTTTATTATTAGAATATTATTTTTGGATGGTTCAGAGCAGGTATTGTAATCCCCTGTGGGAAAAAAAACTCTGGATACTAAGACGAATTTGAGATATGAGGACACCAGTAAGACACTTTAGGTTCCTTGCCTGAAGGGAACAATGTTGCTAATGTTTTTACTATAAACTTGAAGACTTTTAACATCTCTAGGCTAGTGTTCTCAAGAAGATGTTCGAAAAAAAAAAAAATGTATAGATACATACATTGGAGCTGGCATTTGAACGTTGGGTCTGCGTAGGCCCTCTTCTCACAAAGCTCTGATCTGCCCACTTCCTTTCAGGCCTGACCACATGCTACCCATTGTCCACAAGTGGAGTAGTCACCAAGATTGTTCCTGGTGGACATTCACTGGACAGTTTAATGATATATATATATGTTGTATATATATATATATATATATATATATATATATATATATATATATATAAAGATATATATATATATATATATATATATATATATATATATATATATATATACATATATTAATGGATATAATCCACCTCTTGCCTTTCAGAAAATATATTCTTATGAAGAATGTAGTATATGTATAATATATAATGCAAGTTTAAGAATTGCTAAGTAGAAAATGGAATTGTCACAGATTTCAATAATGTACTATCCAAAACCATAGGCATAGTAGTTCTAAACAATACTGTGTTGCTAAACATTAGACCCCTGCTGTATGTTGCCCTCCAGAATGGTTCCAGCATGCACCTCTCATTGAATAGCACAAAGCATTCTCTCTAGTAATAATGACTCCCCTAACACGCACTATATAGGTACATTCTGACCTCTTTGTGATGTAATTAGACTCCGACTCAAAGAGCACAGCTGTTGTTCAGCTCCTTAATCATACAATGTAAACATAAATTCTCCATGTCGATATAACATTAATAATGGTGGTACATAGCTTTGAAAAGCACACGTCTCTAATGAATAGTTGTTGACAGTATACTTATAGTATAACTGCAAATAACCTTGTGTCTTTTTAAAAAAAAAATCATTAACATACAATACAATGGAACCATGGAGTTATAATGGATTCTGACATGTTTTTTGTCGTATTCCTGTATGGTAGGCTTAGTTCAAACTGAAATCCCTTAATTAAGAAAATATACACCTACCGCTTGTAGTTGGGCTTTTTGTAGTCAGGTTCAGAATGGAAAAAATGAAATACAAAGCAAACAAAGCACAAACCTCACCTCAAAGCAGTGGTGTAGTTTGGTTTTGTGTTGCCCTAGGTAGACTAAATTCAGCTGCCTCCCCCTACCCACAGTGCAGAACCAGGACATGCCTCAGCACCGCAGGACATGCCCCATTACCCACACTGCACACCGAGGACATGCCCCATCACCCACACTCCACATGCCGGACTTAACCCAGCACCCCAGGTTTTGGCCCCATCACCCACAGTGCAAACCCAGGACATGCCCCATCACCCACACTGCACACCCAGGACTTAACCCAGCAGCTCAAGACATACCCCATTCACCCACATTGCAGACCCAGGACTTATACCAGCACCTCAGGACATGCCCCATTAATCCACATTGCACAACAAGGACTTACCCCAGCCAGCACACAGAGCTCCCTGGTGTCCAGCGGCAGGCAGCATGGTGCGCAGCCCAGACACAGACCTATCATGCTGCCTCTCGCACTCTCGCTTTGAAATCTGATCGTTGGAAGGTTACCATGCTGCCTGCTCGTTGGCAGTGCGCTGGTGAGGGGATATCTCTTCATCTCTACAGCCAGCGCCTAGGCACTTGTCTTGGCTAGCTTGCTCTAAATACATTGCTGCCCCCAAAGTAGTATCAAATTAGAGCAATACCAGATGCTTTTCATTAATCCCACTTTGTGTTTCAGTGAACAGGAAAGCTAATGTACCCTAATGCACTGTTATTTAATGTTTACATTTCTCATATGAAATATGTCTACTGTTATTGAAATATGCATGGCTCTTCAATTTGTGTTTAAATGCATGAGCCAAAGCCTTAAAGTGACCCTGAAAAAGAATCAACTTCACTAGATCCTATACAATCAGTGTGATATTATTATTACGTAACTTAGCACATATTCTTAATGCAACCTCCTTCTCAACCCAATTTCCCACTCACTTTATGTCGTATTGATAGATTGACAGACAGATAATTAGCAAAGTAATATTGTAATTAAATATTTTTGTAATTCCCCCGCCTCCCCCCCCCCTTCTAGATTATCGGGTTACGGACACTATACCTGCAACTATTCCTTACAACCAATCCCATGATCAGAATACCGGAGGTTCGTACAACAGTTCCGACCGAGGGAGCAGTACATCAGGTAAGCAGGCCGCATACTAAAACGCAGAGATGGGTAGTGTTTTTGTTTTATGTTTGCCACAAGATATACAAAACAGGGATTCCTTTAGTCTTTTGGGGGAAATAATATACATGTTTACCTCCTCTTCTGCCCCAAAAAATAAAAATAATTTCTAAATGTAGCAGAGGGCTTTGAACCAAGAGTAGGTAATCTGTCATTTTTGTTTCTTGCGCGTAATAATTTTCTACAAACCATAATAGTTCCACACTAGTTGGTCATCTATAGGTCCTGAAGATCCAAAGAGTCATTCCTCCTTTATCTGTATAAGTCTGTTGGTTAATATAAGTATACCTTTTCATGCCGTAAAGTGTTTTGATACATAACAGAAAAAAAGTCAAACTTTAATCAGGTTCCACAAAAACATTTTTGAAAAGGCAGCAAATTTACATCAGAGCCTTTGGAAAATGACCCATACATTAAATATATACAGTACATAATAAATAATAACCATTAGAGGCTAAATGGAACTATATCAATAAAACTATCAAAAATGAAAGAAAAAACAAAAGACCCAGAAATGATTAAATTCAAGTCTCCACTGATTTTCCCAAGTGACACAAATTATTTCATTTTGCCTAAATCAATTTCTGGACAAGTACAAATGACATATATTCAGTCTCTTAATGCAACAGTGAAACGTTAATAGATCATATCCAGATCATATTGTATTTTAAGTTGCAGCAATTAAATAATAAAAAAAGCACTTGAGAAAATATGTCTACAGCTCATTTGTTTTAGATGATAATCTATAATGCAATTAATTGCTAGAGGAAGATCACTGTAAATGGTGTTGCTTGTAAAATTCACTTGTGACTTTATTGCCTTTTTGGGTATTTATTAGCTATTAATGTAATGAATGTGTTTCTAGGTAAATTATGTTTCTCTTAATTTCACCGGCTGATTTATATCAGTTGGATAAGTGTAAAAAAATATGTATTTCAGTGAAAGACAATAATAGCTTTGAAATCGTTCCAAATGTTTTTTCCCAATGCCCTTGTAGGAAGTCAAGGTCATAAGAAGGGGACACGGACACCTAAGGTATCCAAACAGGCTGGCATGAACTGGGCAGATCTATTGCCCCCTCCACCAGCTCATCCTCCACCACATGGCGCCAGTGAAGATTACACACTATCGGCTGATGAAAGGTAAATAGGAAGACATGAGTTAGGTTATAGGAATTCATCTTCTTTATTCTTCGATCTTTGGACCTAGTCATTCAGTACATGGGTCAACCAATGGAATGCTCCCTGCTGGTTGCTTCACTTCTAGAACTTTATAGTGGAATACTACTTTACACACCACACGGTATCTGTTTTTAGATTACTGGGCTTAATTTCATGAAGACATTCCATCTCCCACTGGCTATGCTAAGTCTAACTAAAATGCAATTAAAGGTGAAAATGTTTCATTCCACACTGAGCAATGACGTTGGGGAAGCTCATCACTAGTGTTTTGTCCAATCACTTATATAATACCAAATGGTGATATATTCAAAAGATACTGAAATAGAAGGCAGGTGATAAAAACATGTTTGCTGCTTTTTATTTCAGTTTTCTTCTAATAATTTTAAAGCATAGTAAGCCATTATGCTGTGAAATGAAATAAATAATTTGGCCATTGTTTTCGAATGTTTATATATTTGTATATTTTTCGTATTTAATATCACACCATTTCACTATTACACTTTTTTTTGTCTTGCTTACTAAAATGTGCATACAGCAGATTTTGTAGCTTACTGTCCATCTGGTCTACCACACTGATCTACACCAATAATAGTGGTCATTAAGGTCTACTTATTGTGTCCATGATAGCAGCACTTACTAAATACCAGCATTATACAAATGATTATTTTCAAATTATATTTTTAGCTACGATCGAGAACTGCCCTGCCCAATGCCTCCAACCAGAATGTATCTCCAACAAGATGAACTGGAAGAAGAAGATGAGAGGGGACCGACACCACCAATACGAGGAGCAGCCTCCTCTCCAGCTGCTGTATCCTATAGTCATCAGTCCACAGCCACTCTGACTCCGTCACCGCAGGAGGAACTTCAGCCGATGCTTCAGGACTGTGAAGAAGATATTGGCCACAGTCAGCATCAGCTTGAAAGAAGGTATAACATCTGGAGGGATCTTAACTTTTGTTGATGTCAAGGACCTTTCATTGTCCATCGAATTGGTTTTCAACCGAGTTGCAGTCATTTATAATATGATTAAAGTATTTTCCCTATGACAAATTAATATATATATGTATGTAAAATGGATTTCTGTCCAAAATAGAGACCGTCCCTACTAAATAGGGACTCATGGGCACTGTCTGCTGACAATTTAATTTGACCAAAGATTTGCTATCAATATTAATTCAATATATTACAATTGTTGTTAAATGTACGAATTAATTTGGTTATGCAGCACAATGAATGATCAATGATATGTTATTTGTGTCATTCTCGCAAATTACGGATTCATTTCATCACAGTCTCTTGCAGAATTATTGCCACAGGCATTCATTCTGTGCCAGCCTTCATTTGTTACATATGCGATGTAGAGATGTGTGAGGAATTGTGCAGTAGGCAAATTAGTTATTATTAGCAGTTTTTTATTACATTTATTTATTTCTTATCCCATCACAAACTAAGTGAAGAAAAATGTGTGTTGTTTCTAAGTGTTGTAGATAAAGCTTGACATAAAACTATTTTTTCTTTGTAAAAATGGTTGTTTACTTTAGACAAGAGCGACCATTAAATGTCTATGTTATCTCTCCACGGAATGCCAAAAGGACAAACTAGCAATGTATTCTGGGACAGATAAAGTGTTCTCTATCACTAGATGTATTTAACGGGGGCTATTCGTTAAATAGTGAACTGTGGTGAATTTACAAGGGAATTGTAAAGCAGGTTGGAATTATAAGCAAGTTAAGTCATGTTTCCAGCTTAGCTATTTTGGTGTGAATTTTGCAATTCAAAACAGTTTACTATTTTGTGAATAGATCCTAAAATCTAATCATTAAATCTTTGGGGATATGTATAGCATTTAATGGCAAGTATAATCATCCTTATATGCCCCATTCTTCCTGATTTGTCTTGAAGGAAATCTAAACATTGTATATACTGTGGATACACAGAATACGAAATCATCAAAAAGGATCTTTGATCTGTGGTGTCTCCTGTCTATGACATCACCTTGTGACTTGATACTCAAATTATACATTTCCCATTAAAAGTGGTTCATTTGTTCATCAAGCCACTGATGATGTCATAAACGGGAGATACCGCAGACAAATATCAAATATGTTTTTCTTTCAATTTAAGCATTTCCATGGATTGATCATTTTTGGTTCTCTGTGTATTCACGGTATACCCTATTGTCCTGACATTAGGCCACACTGTTCCAACCTATATTAAATCCTCATATCCTTATAATCGAGGTTTAGTCATTCAGGATAGTGAGTGGGGAGATATAATGTGCCATGAGTATTCTGCTTAGAATGTTTGCGTTACCAGTGTGCGGACAGTCTGAGACATTTTAGCAGAGCACTCATATCTCCAGTGGTAGGGTGATGCGTCTTCAAATGCGTTTTCCAGGATGAGCAGCTCAGTCTGTTCTAGTGCGGCAGACATCACTGCATCTACATAGTGAGCTTCCACATCTACATATTGAACTTCCGCATCTACATAGTGAGATGCTGGTCAGAGTATAGGTAACTAACAATTAATGCTGGGTACCTATCAAGGCGTTATGTGAATCTCTTGAAGTCAATGCATGAATTCTAAATTATATTACCACACTGACTGTGTGGGGAACACAGAGGCAGCATTAGATGAGTATTACATGGCTGCATTTATTATTTTATGAATGGGTGAATAGTAAGTCTATGATGGTTCTTCACAGGCGTCATCAGATTAGTCCTCCACCCCCACCGCGACCCATATCTCCACCTCATACGTATGGTTACATTTCCGGACCCATTGTTTCTGACATGGACACAGATGTTCCTGAAGAGGAAGGAGATGAAATGGAAATGGAAGTTACTAAGATGCAGAGTCGCAGACTTCTTTTGCGTGGCCTGGAGCAAACTCCTGCATCCAGCGTCGGTGACTTAGAGAGCTCTGTGACTGGCTCCATGATCAATGGATGGGGCTCGGCCTCTGAAGAAGACAATGTTTCCAGTGGGCGATCTAGTGTCAGCTCCTCTGATGGGTCATTTTTCACGGATGCTGACTTTGCACAGGCTGTTGCCGCAGCTGCTGAATATGCTGGACTTAAAGTAGCAAGACACCAAATGCAAGAAGCCGCAGGAGGTAACTTTAATACCTATCTATGGAAACTCTTAGTCCAAACCCTAGGAGTTGTGAATTATATATCACATCCATGTCCTTGGCCTTGGTTGACATTTAAATGGCTGTGGTTAAGCAATTCCACTCTCACCTACCCAACTAATTAATTCTTATTTTAATCGTTCTGGTTAGAATGCTATCTGCATATTTGGTTGGAATGTTGTCAGCACAATGTACAGATTCTATAATATTAGCAACCTTTACTATTCACATTATTGTGGATGAAGGATACATTTTATAAGTTGTAATAAGATTAAGAGTTATTGAAATGCGGTTTTTGAATTTTCAGCTGTAAAGGGTGTATTGTTTGTACTGTATAAACAATAAAAAAAATCTGTGCATTTTAGTAGCAGAAATACAAGAAAATGCTTAGATTAAGAAGAAAATCATAACATGCAAATTACATACCGGTATGTCCTTTTACAACAATTAATTTGCATTTCAAGCGACATAGTGGTATCTACGAATGTTCTTGCAAGTCTGCTAACAAGGCTGCATCTTTCATAGAACTAGAAAGCAATAAACATCCTCCATTGTTGTTGTTGTTTATGCTTCTGATCCTCCTTTCTCAGGCCGTAGACATTTCCATGCATCACACCATGCTAGGCCGACAAGCCCTGTGTCAACAGACAGCAATATGAGCACTGCTGTCATGCAGAGAAGCCGCCCAGCCAAGAAACAAAAACACCAGCAAGGACATCTACGAAAAGACGTCTACACAGATGGTGAGCATCATTTAAATGCAGAGCAGGCTTGTTTTTAAATGCACAAGACATAAATCTAGCCTTTTCTTTATGCTTTCAATTTCTTTGCGTCAGCGTTTATTTTACATTGGAAATGAGCAGTGTAGTTCTGTTACTTACCCAATGGTTAGACAATAAACTCTTTTGGTTACTTGGATAACAGATCCCTTTGGCAAGATCAGAGGGACTGGAGTTCAACTATAGCTGTTGGATTGTCCGTTGTCCAGTTCTGTTAAAGGACAACTGTCGTAAAAAAAAACCTCAATTAATTTATGTTTAATTGAAAGATCGCAAATATAGGCATTTTAAATGGAAGTGCTCTTTGAAAGAATATAAACAAAGTACCTTATAGAGTCCTCTTGGCTCCATATAACTTTCTCGGGGCGGACATTTTGTTTAGAATTTTAGGTCAGATCTCTCATTTATGGTGAGCCTATATCTGACCAATCTGACACAAGATTCTAAACAAAGAAAAATGTCTGCTCCCTGATAGAGCTATAGGAACAAAGAGGTCTAAATAATGTACTTTTTTTTATAGTGTTTTATTAAATCATTTCTATCTAAAACCTAAACACTTGATGCAATCTTCCAGTTGCCAACAGTTGTCCTTTAAGGATCACACAAATGACACAAATTAGGTCATAAACTTGTTCTCTATTTTTTTTTTGGTTGTTTTTCTTGACCTAAAAGCCACCCTTTTAGTCAATGGATTTCAGTAAATGATTGTTGAGTTCATTAAGTTTTTTGTTCTTGCTGATTCAATAAAAGACGACACATCCTTCTTGACCAGCGTTTCCCAACTCGTTTGGCATGCCTAGATGGGGGATTGGATATTTCCAAAAGGGAGGGCTTGAGTCATATCATGACTGATGATGCAGGGCTATAAGCCTAATGTCTAATGGGGATATTCACTAAAAGGTGAGTTGAAGTGAATAGCAGGTGAGTTGACGTGAATAGCAGGTGGGTTAAAGTGAATAGCAGGTGAGCTGAAGTGAGCTGAACATTTCCCCCGCTAAGTGAACTTATCAGATTTATTCCTGCACAATATATAGCTGAACTGGTGTGATGAAATGTTCATCTCAGCTCACCTGCTATTCACTTTATCACACCTGCTATTCACTTCAACTCACCTGATACTCACCTCAACTCACCTTTTAGTAAATAGCCCCATATGAAATACAAGAGGGTAGTATGCAAAATCTTGAAATCATTTCCTTTTTGTGGGTTTTGGAGAGTAAGACTATTTTTCATGGAGGAATCACTATTACAGTTTAAATGGCAGAAGCAAATTATTGTCATTAAGAATCTTTAATTATTTAAACACTGTTTTGCTTCTTTTGAAAGGCATCTGTCGTATTTATTAGCAGTCTCCCATGGCTCGGTATATATGCAAAAATCAATAAGTGCATACTGCATATAATGCGTACATTATTATGAAAATTATGTTATTGACAATGAATTAACTTGTGCTACCGTCCATAAAATAGCACTTTTATTGATCACGATTTAATGTCTTTTATTCAACTATATTCACCGAACAATAAGCAAAACCCAGTAAGCAATTGATTAAAATATAAAAAAAATTCTAAATTTAGTTTAATGCAACATTAAATGTCGTTTTTATATATTTGAATAAAAAACATATACATTTTCTTAGCATTATACAGCATTGCCCCCGTCCTAACAAAAATGTCCCTTCAACTATTTGGAGCGCAATCTGTAATTATAAAGGATTGCATTTCACAAAACCAGCAACAGAATACTGGACACTGCTGTCTTGCTGTCTAGTAAATGGAGGAGATTTCTTTACATTTAAATAATTATATATGGAATCTGGTTATCAGTAGAAGCTTACCATGGCATGCATGCGATGACTATTTGACTTTTGTTTGCTAATAAAATATCTTTATATATTTTCTTGAAACCCCTGATTTAGATATTCATATTAAATGGCCATATCATGCTTGGTCTGCCATTAAATCAAAGCAGCCCAGTGGCTTTGCTTCCGTGGCTAATGCATACCTCCTGACATTTCAGATAGACAAAACTTTTTTTTTTGTGGAAGCGAGTGAAGATGGCGGGGCCTTATGGGACATTTTCAGCCACTTAAGTGCCAATTGATAGCTACTTATGTCATTTGGCAAGTCATATTAGAATAAAAATAGAGTATTTTAATACAAAATTAAAATATAAACAAATGGCATGCAGTTTTAGCACACGTTATTATGAGTTTTATTGCACTGGAGCTCTGTGACACGCATGCAAATCTAAAATCCAGAGCTCCTACAAGGTAGAGACAACAGAAGAGGGACAGAGGGAATTGGGTTCCAAATTAGGGACTCTTGACAGCTAATGCATCACCACTAGTACTTGAGGTTTGCTTCCTGGTAGGGTCGAGCCTGCTCTTTATCCCATAAAAGTAGTGCCACAAAACTGGTTAATAATAACATCCTCTGGATGTTGGTCAATTCTAACACTGCCCGGGTGTACTTAAATGAGAGAATATCTCAGTATACACTTCCTGGTTATACACTCGATCTGTTATTAACTGTATAATTTTAAAGGGAATGAATGTCTTTCTTTCTTTTTTTTTTTTTTTGTAAATTATAATTTTATACATTTTTGAGAAAAAACAAGACATAACAAAGAGGAAGAAAAAACATATTAGATTGGGAGGTAAGGGAGGGGGGAATAGGTCTCCTCATTTACAGAAAATAAATAGTGCATGTTAATATTGGGTAGGTAGTACATTTGGGGTACAGAGAACATTTGATATATCCTGAATGTCTTTCTTTCTACTGCACAACATTAAAGTACATAATCAAAAAGAAATGGCATCGGGGTAGGGGGAAAAAGGCTCCTTACTACATCTTTTTGTAGCAAACTATCACATATTTATTCCAAGTCCAAAACTCTATGTGACCCTTTGTAGTGATTAATACCCCTTAACTCCTAATGAAAATAATTTCAAAAGATGCGCATACAGCTCTTATAATGCAGCGTTAATTGTGGTATATATGCTGTCTGCCGATTCCTTGACAGCCAGAACACTTAAAACACCTGTCATCCTGTGTCTAAGAACCAGAATCCCTTTGTCAATTTTGTCCCCCTTTATGTTTGTCTTCCTCTGACATGCCGCGCTGTGTTGCTTATCATCGTACGAGGCCTGCGAAATTAATGCCACAACTGCTGGAAAGCTAGGGGGCTGGGAAGCAATACATGTCAATGAAATATTTATGACTGAACAATGGCAGCCTTTCGGTGAAATGTGCATGCTGATGCAAGTGACATTTAAAGCAGAAAGGGCAGAGAACGGAACTTTTTAACCTTGTGATGGATTGAGTTAATCACGTACTTTCTTCACAATGCTTTGAAATTCAGTTTAACCCCTTAGTAACAAGACTTTATGACCTTGTCTTTCCCTTGGTGACAAGGGTTGTTTTGACATTTCTGGGGTGTTTGTGTTTAGCTGTAATTTTCTTCTTTCTCACATACTGTACCCACACAAATTATATGTTGTTTTTATTGTCATAAGAAGGGCTTTCATTAGATACTCTTATGTTCATCATATCTTATAATTTACAACAAACAAATCATAAAATATGATGAAAAAAAAAACACTTTTTCCAACTTTGACCTAAACAATAATTTACATAAATACAATCATTAAAAAAGACCCTGCCTAAATAGTTTCTACATTTTGTCCAGTACAGAAATATACTTGTTTCCATGTTTTATGCAGTTTTTTGCATGTTATAGGGCAAAAATAGTGGGTTTTGGTTTTTTTCACCTGAACCCTAAATTTAACCCTGACCATAAATTTAACCCCAACTCTCCCCCTTAATATATTTTAATTTAACTGTTACCCTATTCCTTATGCTAACCTTACTTTAATTGTAACCCTAAAAACTATTCTAACCCTAACCCTAGATTTTAGCTAATTAAGTATTTTTTTATTGCAATGTTGCTGACTGCCTCTAAGAGCAGTCAAGCAACAGCATCAGAGAGTCAGAAGTGATTTTTTTTTTCACTTCTGAAGCTCTACCCACAAGAGAGCATAGCCATATTGCAGGAGCATGCTGCTCCCTCAATATGACGCCCACATTCGCTCTGTGGAGTGATTGTGGGTTTCCCAGAACCGAGATTTTGGTGCTACCTATTGCCTCAACATCAAGGCAATAGAGCAGCAACGTCAGAGAGGTTTTTGCGATCAAAAAACACTCATTCCACCACAGGACGTGTCAGGCACTTCCATTGTCGGCAATGGAGTTGCCGGCTGGACGTGCCGGACACATCCATTGTTGCAAAGGGGTTAATGCTATTGAGGAAAATATGGACATGCCTCATCCAAAGCATGAACTTTCTTTGTATACAAAGAAAAACTACAGTAACAAGGGTACATACTCTTAAATTAGAGAGGCACATGTATAAAAGGAACATGAGGAAGTATTACTTTTCTGAGAAGCTACCAAATGCCGGAGAAGTAGTATATATACCAAAGGAATTTAAGTATGCAAGCGATAGGCATAAGGATATCCTAGATGAAAGTATTGTTAGGTTTTTTAACTTTTACTCAGAAATTGGGCCAAATGCTTCTTATCTGAAGACACATTATCTGTTTCTATGTTTAGCTTGGCAGCAAAAGACTTCATACATTATTTCAATACCACTTTACATATAAAGAAAGAAAACAAAGAGATCAATGACAACTATCAGCAAAAAAAACCTGAAAGAATGCATCAATTGTAGACAACTGCTTTTATGGTACTATCAGGGAGCCACATGTTTAGAATCTTGGGACAGATCTTCCCTCATCTGAACCATGATTCGAAACAAAATGTCTGTCCCTTGATGGTGCTATACAAGCAAAAAGAGTCAGCAAATTACTTGATTTGTTACCTTTTAATAAAGCATGTCTTTTTAAAACACATATACTTGATGCAATCTTTGAATTAAACATACATTTATTTTTCGCTGACAGATGTCCTTTAAATGTAAAAGAATGTAAAGTTCTGAGGCGTTGCTCTTGTCCATAACAAACATTTTCTCTGTGATGAATGTAGTTTTTTCATTTCTTTTTTGGGGGTAGAAGAAAGTGGTGGTGGTGGAGAACAAGCAGATGTTATCTTAAAATCCAAAGTGTTGTTTCAAGCAAATTTTTGTGCAAATAAAAAAAAAAAAAGATAGTCTCTAATCATCTCTGCTCATGCCTTCACACACAATATCGACCCCTGCTGAAAAGGTAATGCTTGTATTCCCCAGAGAAAAATGCAAATATTTGGATGATGTTGAAAGGAGGAATCCTGTAATGAAATTGCCTCAGGTGGCCGAGTTTTTATTAAAGCTCTGTCTGTTTTTTTCTTCTCAGCGGAGGGATGAAAAAAAAAAAGGATAAGGATGTGCTATCAAATGTTTATAATAAAACAATAATGATTAGCCTTATAGTCAAATGCTGCCCCACCTCAGCACTCCGCACTGTGATTTACATCAAATAACCATATATAAGCCACGGAGAGATGCAGAGTGTCACATGGGGGAGTAAAAAAAACAGAAAACACACTATAGTGCAATATGCATAAACCAATATTATGGAAGAAATGTGCTCTTTTTCACTTACAAACAACGGATGATAATGTGTCTTAATGAATGGTAATGCATAAAACAGACCATAGTGCAATATCATTTGTATATTTCCATTCCTGCATATAAAAAAAAAATGCTCTATGGTCTGTTTTATGAAATTCTAAACAGATTGACTGACTGTTGGTTTATACATATTGCACTACTGTGCGTTTTCTGTATTTTGTTTTTTTACCCTGTGCATGGTTTATCTATAGTTCTTCACATTGAACAACAGCTCAGCTTGAAATTCATGTTAGATCCACATTCTTGTCCTTTGCCATCTTGTCAGGCTTTAGTGAATTTGCTTAAAGAGGGAGCATGACACATTCCCCTCCCTGTTCTCCGTAACAACAATCTGATTAGAATTTCATTACAAGTCAGCAATTTTTCAAAGAGGAGCATCATATTTTCATTATCATATGAAAGCCTGATATAGATTTTTATCGAGGTTACTAGAGGGGTTTTGAGATTTTTTTTTTTAAATGTCTGTAAATCCTGGTACTTAATACAGAGGGGGACAATACATAGTGCACTACATGATGAGCCCATGTCATTTTGGGATGAGTGCCTGTCATTATTATTATCTCATAATACATGCTGGAGCAAATATCTGATATATTAGACTGCATTAAAAGAAAGGCAACAAAAGTGTACCTGGACATCTTGGCTTCTTCATAGACCCCTATTGTCAGTATAAAAGGAGTTGTGAAGAAATTACATATTTTAAGAGAGTCATTGCACTGATCTCTAAATGAATTGGAACAGCAAACAGTGTATATTTTATAATTGTATTTTATTTTTAATGTAACCACTATGAATTAGTGTTATGAATGGCACCATGTTAATTGTTGGTTTTGAGTATATTAACGGTACTATGTTAAAGTAAGCTCTATGGAGTGTTGTTATTAATTGGAAAATCAAATTGTGATGTTAACTAACTAATGCTGTCATTATCTGACATTAAGTCTGGTGGCTTTTATAATGCACTCTGTATGAACGTGATTAATGTGATCGATATAAAAATGGTTTGATTCAGCATATTGTCTAAATTAGGCTTGTATCCCTCCTATACGTCCGCAGTTCAATTAGTAACCCTGTAACGTCCGTATAGATTCCAAGTTTGTGTCAAATTAGAAGCCGGCACTAAGTGTTTATTTAGCTTTCATATACTTTAATGCTCGTTCTGGAAAGAAAGGATATTTTATTGTTAAATACTTAAGGTAAACATGTTTCTGAGTGCTGTTCACACACCTATCACATTGTACATATTGATTAAATAGAAATCAATGAATTGGTCTTTTATTTTAGAATTACCCACTCTCTTATCAGCCACCATGTCCTGTTAGTACCACAATATACATACATTTACCTTAGTAGGACTGACCGACCCTGTTTTGTCTATAGGACTGCTGATTTTGGGGATTCCAGGTAAAAATCAGTCTACTCCATACCTGCCAACTTCTGCCCCTGGCAAATCGGATGGAGGGGGTTTGGCAGATTGAGTGCCAGTGCTATGATTAACATTGTCTCTCAAACTAGTAGCACTGTCATTTCAATTGGTAGGCCTCTGTGTAAGTGCAGTATTCATTCTCCGGTGTCCAGACAGTGGGACCGTTGGGAGCACTGCCACTTCCTGATGCCCCATCTATTTCACTTAATGGCATCTATTTTCATGCCTCCTCTTAGGGTTGCCACCTTTTTTTCGAGATAAAGTACTGTACATGCTATTGTCTTCATTGACTTAACATTTTATCAGTCTGCTGGTAAAATACTGGATGGGTGGCAACCCTACTTCTCTTGCACAGGTAACCGCTGGTACCTAGTGTGTGATGCTCAATACAGGCATTTTTTGGCTACATAGACCTCATCGACAGGTGCTTCGTCTCAACACCTGCACGAAATTAGCATTATACTTTGGCGTATGCGGCAATAGAGCCAATATTTGGCATAGGTCCATTGTACACCTGTTTCATACATAACTCCTTATGTCTCCAATTTGTGTTCTTTTCATGTCAACGTAGAACGTGAAAAACAAAACTTGATTTTATGTTTTACAGATCCTTCTTTCTAATTGCTTCATTCATGTTCTATTATTTACAGTGTTGGGTAAATCAAATGGTAGCATCATTTAATAAGAGAGTCTCATTTCACTGTATTTTATAAATCTAACACTTTGTCAGGTCTTCATTACCAACTTAGAAAGTCATAAGCGTTTAATTTTGTGGCAGACAATTTACCATCCATCACGATGACCTCTGTGAAATGACTTGGAGAGATACATATATAATTCATAGATAAGGCACGTCAACATATGTCACTATCAACTACTGAGCTGCCGGGAAGCTGTTGTTTTACTTCCTAGAAAAATAAAAGCGTAATAAATATGTTGCATTGTAAAGATAATTGAAGAAGACAAAATATTAATATATATTTATCTATACATATTTAGATATACATAGAATTCCTTACTACACTCAATATAATTATGGGAGGAGAGATGTGTTTTTTCTTTCCTTTAGGTCTCTAGGCTGTCTGAATACTCAATGGTTGTCTTGGCCACTGTTATAATTATTGTAGACACCGAGTGACAATAACATGTATAGGCCGGTGGCTAGTATGCCGTTTTAACCCCAGGAGTGCCAGAGACTTGTGTATCACAAGTAAAAGCACAACCAACGACTGTGATATATGTTTGTGTGTTTTTGTTTTATATACTATAATATATATATATATATATATTTTTTTTTTTTTTACAGATTTACCTCCACCGCCATTGCCACCTCCTGCTATCAAATCTCCAACCGGCCCACAGAAAGCGCAGCTAGACGTGCGTCCGGGGTTTACACAAAAGTATTCGGCTGCAGATCAAAGACTAGACAGACCAGCTGAGAGAAAAGGAGGAAACTACAGAGGGAGAGAAGGAGGAGACAACAGACAACATGCAGATGTACGGACTAATTCAGGAGAGAGGAGGGAACCTCTGGAACATGATGGGAAAATGAGGAGAGGCAAAGCTGGAAAACGAGATACCACACCAACAAAAAACCCTCAACTCCAAGGTATTTACTGGGATGGTGAATGGACGTGTGCCTGGTCAAAAACTTCTACTTGTACTTTGAGAAACTGAGACCCAAAACATATGTGAGACTGTGAAAAAAATGGTTAATGTGTGTAAGACTAATGGAAGAAAAATAACATAGTCATTACAGATTGTTTGTGTGAGATCTGATGTTCAGTTAGTGTTCATCGATTTACATCCATGGTTCTAACCAAGTAACAATAGGGGTTAAAGAACAACTAAGAGGACATGGAAATAGCATTAAATACAGGTTCTAGTGCCACATGTACCAATGTATGATGCTAGTTCAGGAGTTAGCACTGTATGCACTGGTGCTGCATTTCTCAGTTTCTCTGGGGCTTTTAGTGCCAGCACACCCATGTATAAAAGATCAAGCACTAAGAATAATCAGAAAAGTTCATTTTTGGAGGAGGTGAAATTTTCGCGGCACATGGATGTGTTTGGATTTTGTTTTAAAAGGCACTTTTTATGCATAAGCCCCACTATTTCTCAATTAAAGTGAGATTAACCCCAAAAAGCATTTAATTAGGCAAAAGTCCACCTTACAGTGTGGCCCTTTTTAGTGATCACAGTTAAAAAGAATATATTACTGCTAACAAGAGGCCGGAGAAGATATGGCTTGTTTAAGTTTACAATGGATGGGTTAATGAAAAAGTAAACAGTGATTGTGAGTTCAATATATACTCTACACATCCGTTTAGAAATATAAGCTGCAATTTTCTATAACACATTGCAATGATATAAAATAATTTCAAAAGACAGTATATGTAGGAGTATGAACCATGTATTAATGCCAGCATTTTAATACAGTACTGCACTATGTAATACTTATTTCTTCTTTCAGCTCAAGTGCATTCATTTTGCTGTCTCCATTATTTTTAATGTTGTGTTCTTATCTATGTGTTGTTATTATTCCCCCATGTTTAAAACTGGATTGTGTGTACATCAGCGAGCACTTAAGATGTGTTTGCACAATATAGACTATAATAGCATGACATTTTCAAATAACTTCTACAATATGTGTTTATGCATTATCAATTTCATGATTTTTTGTTGTTAATATATCTTTTTTTCTCACAGAGGATATCTTACCCTATTGCAAACCAACATTCCCAACATCGAATAATCCCCGGGATCCTAGCTCCTCCAGCTCAATGTCCTCCAGAGGGTCTGGTGGGAGAAGAAGAGCAGATCAAACAACAGGACGTAGAAATGCTGCTGAAATGCAGCTCTTAGGAACGTATGAGCGAGGAGTTGATGAAGATGAAATAGAGGTAATTTTTTTCTAATGGTATTTTTTTTTCATTCCAATAACGGGGAACATCCATTGTGCAGCCAGTGCTTCTAAGGTATGGTTGACAAAGTGAGGCCCCCGAGCTACTCATGGCCTAGGTATCGTAGATGTAGTTCTCCAAATGCTGGAGAACCACAGCAGACAGTTCTTTGCGTTCGCTTCATCGCTGGACTTCAAGCTCCTGACAGTTCATCGCTGTCAGTTGCTCTATCGAAAAGGTTAGTTTAAGGGCTCGTTTAGGGTTAGTATTAGGGTGTTAGAAGTTAGTTTTAGGGTTAGTCTCAGGGTTAGTCTTAGAGTTAGTATTAGGGATCAGGGTTAGTATTAGGGTTAGCCTGACAGGGTTAGGTCTTGGGGTTACTTTTGGAGTTAGAAGGGGTTATTTTATTAGGGGGGGTTAATATTTACTAATGGAAAACATTTTCATAGTGGCAGTATTGTTGTGTGCGCCTATGTATAAAGCAGATGCCCAACAAATTTCGGGCGTCTGTGGACGATAATTACATTCTGGCTGCGCCGACAATCATTGAGCAGTCCAAACTATACGTTTGTAAGGCTAATGCGAATATGAGTAGTCAAGTCAGGTTGGCCAACCTTTGCTGTCAAGGAAAGCCTTGTTCCTGAAAATACATTGTAAGGATCTGTAATGAAAATACAATGGGATATGTGCAGAATTGTGGATATGAACAATTCATTTTACTTAGTGACTAAATCACGATTACAAACATCGTCGCAAAGATGTGATATCAAGTTCACTGACACTTAGTGCACACGTGTCAGGTATAATAGGTTAAGTACTTTGATACAAATTTTAAAAGCAACATGAATATGATATATCCAAATAGTGCAGATACATGTGTAAATGTGTGACAAACATGGTCAAACTACGTCAACAAAGAGAAACAGTGATCACAAGTCAAGGTTCACCAACAGAAATAAATGCTGTCACAGTAAAGCCACAAAAATGTACTCTGAATTGAATCAGGACCTCTGAGATCTTACCATAGAGTGAACTGCAAAGCGCGGTTCAATGGTAGGATCTGGATTACTGGAGGAAATGTCAGAACACCGTAATTTATGATAGGGCGAAATCCAAAGTCAACACACAGATGCCTTCCAACTATTGAATAAGGTAAAGGATCAGCAAGGCCATCTCAGAGTAGCCATAAGGTTTGTCGATTTAAAACCAAATATGAGGCTATTTACCAAAAAACAGATTTTACCAGAGCTATAGTCCATAGATTGTTCTTCCATAATATTTCCATGCTCAAGATAATAATACGCCATTGCACACTGCTAAACAAATTCATGAATGGTTTCATGACCACCAAGATGAAGTCAAATGCCATCCATGGCCTCCTCCGTCGCCAGATCTATATAGAATGGAACCTTTGTAGGAAGATCTGGAGCACAGAGTACAAAGTAGACTTTCACCCTCTTTCTATTTCAAAGAAATGGAGGCTTTTCTTATTAAAGAGTGGTGCAGTATTCCTCTGTGCTTGGTTCAGGACTTGTATGACAATGTTCAAAGATGTATTGAAACTGTTCTGAAGAAAAATACTAGTACTTCTCCTTGTTGGGTCTTTGTTGTGGTTAGGTGTTTACATTATTTTGTCTGTCATATAAGTAAAGCCTCTGAAAAAGCTTGAAAAAAGCTGAGTTGTTTTTTTATTATTATTATGTATGCATTTTGTTACTTGTTAGATTTAGACTTCTTAACGTGCGATTAAATTAGGTGGATGTTCAAATGTCAAATTATTATACTCTTAATACCACAGAATTATGAAATTTACTATAATGTCCAAGCATTTGGCTTGTTGGGGGGGAGAAAATGGTTCCAAATAAATATATTTCATTTTCTTCTATTTATTTCATTTTACAGGAAACAGAAAGTTGAAGGCAAGGAAAAGGATGGAGATCTTATCAGATACTAATCCCTCAAGATGCCTCAAGATGAATGACGTTATGCCAGAGATGCTGTTCAGTGCAATCAAATTGTACACATTTTTTTTCTTCATTTTATATCCATGATATCAACTGAACACATTTTTTTGCTTCATTTGTTTACACCCTCTCTCCTTTGTAAAAGCCTGACCTTGACATTTCCCCCAAAGCAGCACTTACCACAGCACCCTCTTTACTCCTCCAGCTACAAAGACAGGTAGACAGTTCTCTGAGAGGCTGGTGCTGCTGCTTTAGAGATTAGACTGTGGAAGGTTCCATGACTGGATTTACTAAGCTGGGTTCCTATCACGTCCGTTGCTTATAAAGTTCATGTAGGAGGCCGCGCCGTGCACTGCCTCTGAACCACCAAGCGTCGAAGTCCATCTTTCCCTAAAGTCTAAACAATTTCATGCAACCACGAACTCACGCAAAAAAATAAAAAAACTTACGGAATTTTCCTGACCTTGCGTTAGGTTGCATCTAGTGGAAATGCATTTCAGCAGAGCTTTTTTTCCCTCCCTTGTTGTAAACTTAATGATTACTGTTACAGCAGTATTGGTCTTCATACCATGTTTCAAAGCAGTATGGAGGTGATTACATTGTAAATATGTATTTTTTACATATGTTCCACATCCATTATTAAGGTATCTTTGGTACTCCATCTTATTGATTATACGGAAGTCAAGCCAGTAAAATACCTGGTGGTTTTTGGGTTACTAAGGAAAACTTTCAGAAATCATTTATTTTTCCATTCAACAACATTTGTAGGAAAAAAAAAGAGAAGAGAATTCTAACATTTTTAATAACATTGAGCGAGAAACGCTATACTGTTCAAAACGCTGGTGACTCCCTGTTTGCAGAGTCTTTACAGCTTTAAAAAAAAAAAAAATGACATACCACTTCAGGAAATTTGGTTTGATCTTTGTTGTTTTGTAATGCACTGTTTTTTGGTTTTAAAAGCACAATCACTAAACTTTATTTTTAAACCATTGTAACTATTAACCTTTTTTTTTGTCTTATTGATAAATGTTGAAAATCATAATTTTTTTGTTTTGTTTTGTTTGTCTATATGTTTTGTTAATGCTGACTTATTTTTTTGTTGTTGGACTGTTTGAAACAATAACAGATGATAAAACAAGTTTGTTTGTGATCACAACGGAAAAACTACATGTGATGCTTCTCACAGAACTGGCCATAAGGGAGAACTCTAATCTTAGGGCAAGTCCAAAAGAAAATAATAGCTAAAGTATACCTTACTCCTCTATGAAAGAGTAATTTAATTTATAAACATATGTACGTTTGTATGTATTGACAAATCTCCACATTTTGATTTTGCTGCTTGTTCCGGACAATGGTGTTTATTCAATAAACAGTCAAGAGTTGCAAACCTTAGGTCAAAATGGCTGACTGTTGGCACTTCAGATGTCAGTTACCCACAATTCACTGTTTATGTAATACGATCCTGTGGGTTTCCCACCACATGGAGTTTTGAAATATACATGTGATTTACATATAAGCCATGACATATATAGTTGAGGACTTAGAAAAATACTCTTTTATAAAAGATGTGTATGATAGCTGTTATTTCCTTTTATTGTGATTATATACATGCTTATTGCACATCTTTAGATACCTATACTATTTATACCATAGGGTCATTTAGTCCCAGGGAGGCTGAACTTGACCACCTGTGACCTGGTTATTGGAAAAACAATAATGTTGTGTCTCCTGGTAAAAGCATAGTGGCGGATATTGTGGCACATTTATTCCCAGGCTGCAGGTGAGAGACTTGCTTTATTAGCTTATTTTTCCTTTGACAGCTCTTTGGTCTTTCCCTCCTTAGTCAGAATGCATGATTGGGAGGAACTTCGCACTCCGGGGTACAGTTATAGTTCTGTTTTATTTTTATTGTTTGATATTGCAAAAAAAAAAAAAGGCCAACTACAAAGTGTTCTACTTTTGCAACAACTGTCACAAAACACATATGTCGAACTCATATATCGCAGGGAGATTAACAGTAACATAAAATGGTGTCCATTATTGGAAAGTTTAAAAATTTGGATACTTGTTACTGAAATATTAAATTGTATTCAAGTAATTTGCCAAAAATCAACATACGTCCTAAATCACATTATGCACACAATGTGCAGATTTTTTTTACAATTTACGAATTTACAATCACAATGTGATGAACAGTTACTAAGGGGAGGTCCATAGATACGTTATATGATGAGACATTATTACAAAGTTATAGTGCCCATGGGAAATCTTCATAGGTTCTAAATTAAGGGAAATCATTTTAGGTGACGTAGCTTCAAACTTTGGTGGGGTGTGGTGGGGGGACGACGAAAAGCCCCATCACTGTGTATATATAGATTATGGGAGCTATTCACTAAAAAATGAGTTGCACCTAAGTTGAGGTGAGATAAATATTCCAACTCAGCTAAACATTGTGCAGGGACAAACCTGGGGAGCTTGTTTTGGCTGAAAAGCCTAGCTGGCCATGGACAATGCATAGTCCAATCTTTAAATAATGCATTGTGCAGGGTCAACTCTTGATGTTTATGTGGGAGGAACTCACCAGGTTGCATAAGTAAACAGTTAACTTTTTCAATGGTGGTTGGTCTGTGACTGCTTGGGACAATGGCAGCCTGGATAGATTAATTTCATTGAGGTTTTTAGGAAGTCACATACATTTTTTTTTACTACACCAACCACAAAATAGTTTGGAATTTATTTTTCTATGTGATGCCAGAATCATACAGTTACAAAAATAAAATAAAACATGAACTAGGTTTGTACCCTTTTTTATTTATTACTGTGGTTACAATTCATGATTTACATTAAGTTTGTGAAGTCATGTGTAATCGTGAAGTATGTTATTGTAGATTATGCGAAATGAGTGAGAACATGTAAAAGACGCTACCTGTCCCTCCCACATTATAATTTTTTAATCTCGAATGCCACATTATACATTCCAACTATCAGCTGGCCCTATGGTATAAATAAATATTATTTTGCTCTTTCAGTGATGGAGACAGCCACAGTTTCTTCAGCACCCTCCAGGCACTTACAGGGTTTAATACATGCTCAAAGTATGGGTCAAAACTGGATTTACTTAAAGAAAAAGAAAAAAAAAAGAAAAAAATAATCTGAAAAGGAAACAACTAAAAATATATCTGTCTAAACAATTTGGATATTTCTAAAATAAAAAAAAATCTGATTTGACTCTTTGGTGTTTAAAATATATGCCATGTGATATTTTCTGTCCATGCATTTTGTATCTGTTTTATAAAATGTTCTTTGATTTGTTCTTGGTGCTAACACATAATACTGCTTTTTTTTTTCATGGGTAACCGACTCTCATTGCACCAGAAATAAACCGCTTTATTGAATATTTTCTTAAAGAATTCTTTATTTTAAACAAAAACAAAACGTCCTTGAACAACTGAAATATGTAAGGGAACAACTCATGTGATTAATGTTTTTATTATGTTCATTTAATAAAGCATCTTATTTTTTAGCCATAATTTTGCATACTGAGGATCAGATAATCCAAAACATAATTTTTTTTTTGTCACATTATTTATTAAAACTGTTCTCAAGTACCCACATTGTGTTTTGGTGTTTTCTTTTACAATTTACCATGAACCGCTTTCTAGAGAATTACGGGGTAGGGTTACGTCTGGCTTTCATCTTGGCTATAAACCTTTCCGTTAATCTAATATATTTCCATTTATCTGCCTGTGGGAATTTTCTTTTGGAGTATAGGAAACATACTTGTCATGGGTTTCTATAACAGGAAAGAAAAAGAAGGAATAGTGTCCTCTTATTACATTGCTAGCAGATTCCTATGTACAGTTGTTTCACACTTTTTTTTGGGATCGTAATAAAAATGTATTATAACAAATCTAGGATAAGGTATTCTCAAAAGGGCCTGTGTTTTGACATGTAACCGGAGTCTACACCCAAACTTTGATAGGAGTTGTTCTTATCTCAAAAATGATGAACACGTTTCTTTAAATTTTGATAAATGTTAATGGGGTGTATGCACTAAGAGGTAAGTTGCAGGTGAGATTTAATCTCACCAGTTTAGCTATACATTGTGCAGGGACAATCCTGGTGAGTTGGTTTAGCAGGAGAAACTACCCAGGTTTGTTGCTGTACAATGTATTGTTAAAACGTTGAGATGTTATGTCAAGGAGAAATCTAATTGCCCTTTTGGAGTCAAGAAGGAATTTTTCCCCCTAGGAGGCAAAATTTCGAAATAGCTTCCTTAGGGGTTTTTTTTTGCCTTCTTTTGGATCAAAACCCCACTTTAGTGAATAGAACTGGCTTACTGCACTTTCTCAAAACTATTATTTTGCATAAATTTGCAGAAAGTTCTCAGAGAATAATTTTTTCGGGATACAAAACGATGTGACAAAAAAAACTATATTCATGAAAGAGAGAATAGCAGAGGTTTCCTGGTCCAACACTTTGTTATTATTATTACAATTTCAGGGAAATGGGAAGGGAAAGTTTGAAATTCTCTTCTCAATTGCCTGCAATTCTCTCTTTCCTTATATTGCCCAATGTTTTAATAACTGCTGTATACAAAAGTGCAAGTTCAGTTGGCATTTTAGAAATAAAAAATGCATCTTCAAGGAGATATCGTTGTAACATTATGTGGTACAAACACATGACTAGGAATATTATACATCACTTCTGTAAATGAAATAATTACATTTTATATGATTATTGCCATTTCCTTTCAGTATCCCCTATAAACTAATATGTACCACAAATCAAGTTTCTTCCAGCTGTTTGATGCATACATTTGCAATTACAGTTGTGACTGCAAATGTAGATTCTTAGTATTCTTAGTGTTTAGTTCTTGTTGTTTTTTTGAATTTGTGACAGTAGTGAATTTGCATCTGGTGCGTCACAGTTGAGCACCTTTAAATACACATCCATAACATACAGACCGAATGGATCAATGGATAAATTCACATCAGTAAAGTTTCAAGTAATTTGATGTCTGATTTGATGTCTGATTTGATGTCTGATGTGCACTAGGCCCAGTGCGGTATTTACCATGAGGCATTCTAGGCGGATGTCTAGGGCTGCAAATTTTGGGGGGCAGCAGCGCCCCCGAGCACTGAATAAAAAAACCTATTAACAAAAAAAAGTACAGGCAGCAGATCGTGACGATCAGGCTGCCCGTGCATTTTTTTCTGGGGGGGGGGGGGGGGGGGATTTTTTCTACCTAGGGCAGCACAAAACCAGGATACACCACTGACTGGGCCCATTTATAGTGTTAAGTCTCTGGAGGTGTTCAAATCGTTCACAGTTCTAATAGGGAAGTTAGGATGTACAGCAAGGTATTAAACTGGTGTAATAACATTATTTGCTATTTCCTCCCAATGAATTCCTATACTACAGTTTAATGGCCATAATGTGGTATCCTTTTTGACAGAAATGGTCTCATGCTGGTGAATCTGTATTTTCCTTGTTAATATTATCTGTGGCAATTAAACCTTACGTATACTGGCAGTTTGTGAATGGTAGAGGTGAATGGCAACTTTGCTGTTCCACCGTGTAAGTGTAAGTGCTGAGAAATCAGCTTACAAATACAGTAACAAACCCCCACTAATAAAGTAACCAACCCTAAAACTAACCCCAGCCCTAATTCTAACCCCCCAATCCCAATACTAACTCCTTATTCTAACCCCCTTGTACCCCAATATTAACTAATAATACTAACCCTAATACAAACCCTGAACCCAATACTAACTCTAATTACTAACCCTGAACCCAAATACTAACCCCCTGAACCCCAATATTAACTACTAATACTAACCCTAATACAAACCCTGAACCCCAATACTAACTGCTAATACTAACCCTGAACCCCAATACTAACTTCTAATTCTAACCCCCCTAAATCCCAATACTAATCCTAATACAAACCCTGAACCCCAATACTAACTCCTAATATTTACCCTGAACCCCAATACTAACTCCTAATACTAACCCCCCAAACCCGAATACTAACTCCTAATTCTAACCCCCAGAACCCCAATACTAACTCCTAATTCTAACCCCCAGAACCCCAATACTAACCCCCTTGTACCCCAATATTAACTAATAATACTAACCCTAATACAAACCCTGAACCCCAATACTAACTGCTAATACTAACCCTGAACCCCAATACTAACTTCTAATTCTAACCCCCCTAAATCCCAATACTAATCCTAATACAAACCCTGAACCCCAATACTAACTCCTAATATTAACCCTGAACCCCAATACTAATAACTCCGATATTTTTATGCGATGTGTAATATTGTTGTGAAGTTCTTAACACTTACTTTTCACATAACTATGGAAATGGTAGGGGACTAATAATGGTTTGTTTTTTTGTGATTGTTGAGTTTCTTGCAAAGATAGTTTGAGTAGATTAAGTGAACCCAATATTGATCACATTGACAGCTGTTTTGGAAGCCATCTTTGTTGCTAAGGATGGTATCAGGCCTGTAAGGGTAGCTAAATTCTACTCAGCTGTGCAGAGAGCCATTAACTTGTTATTTGTCAGCAAATGTAGTTGCTGAATTTAATTCATTTTGGCTGTAATATGTTTTAAAGTTGACAGTCGTTGAGTATGGACAAGAGGAACCAATTTCCTCGAGCAAATTCAGCTATCAGCTACGTGAACTTCATTAAATAGAGTGCTATTTAATATACCCACTAAATAAATTTGTGCTGTTTTCAGAAATCACTCATTATTACATCTTATTTTGAAAAATCCCCATAAAGTATCAACAATGTGGCTTTCACCAGAAGGACAGACGATAGAAACAACAAGGATTCCCCTCCCCCCCTGTGTATTTTTCTAACTGGCTACATGAAAACATTGACGTAAAAGACCAGTTTTGAAAAATAAAATAAACTCCCTTTAATCATAAAGCCTCTGCAATAAACTCTAGCACCATGGACAGGGAAAACAGTAAGGACAATAACAATGGTCTCATTTCTGTAAAGGCAACGTCGATTATGAAATAAGTATTTCACATGTAGTTATTTAGAATTTCTAAAGTACAATGAAGCAAAACGACTCTTTAGTCATTTTCTTGTCTTTTTCCAATGACTTTTATGCACTCAAAATTGTTTGAACATTTTTTCTTGATACATTTTTAAGTACACAATTAAATAGTAGCATCATTTTTTTTTTCCCACAGAAAAAAAGCTCTAAAAAGCGACTTTCACAGATGCAGCATTTTCCCAAAGGGATGTTGTAATCAGCAAGCTATGAAGGATGGGAACAAAAACAACTCGCACATTTAAATGTGTGTTAGCACTTAATGCAAATACAGTCCTGCGTGTAGCATCATGTAAAACGTAGGATGGATTCAACCAGAGTAATGATTTCACTGAAATGATCAATTGCAGAGATTCTATTTGTTGTATTGGTTATGTTGAGGTGAGGTGGACATTGGACACGACTTAGATTAAATGGGAAGTGGAGACAGGAAGTAGTAAGAGGGAAGGGAGATATCTACCGTTCAAGCTATCTTTCTTCTATTCTATCTTCCTTTTGCAGTAGATTATTTCTGTTAACCCTTCCTACTTCCTTCCCTCCTTTCTTCTGTTCTTCTGTCGTTTCCATCACAGTAAATGATTTCTTCTCTCCTCTCCTTTCTTTAACGTACATTATATTTTTCTTTTGTTTTCTTTCCTTCCTTTATTTCAATGGACTCTGTCAAGTAATGAGCAGCATAAAGAACCACATGTTGAAACACCCTACTGATTATCAGATATAGTACATCGTGTCTCCACACCAAGTTTGCATATTTATTAAGTATTACCGCATGAACCGCCATATTTCCCAAGGTTATATTTCCCTTCATATTAATTTCTATATTATTATTATTTTGTTGGTTTGTAGATTATTTATTCCCTTCCATTCTCTTTACTTCCTTATTGCCTACCCTTCTTTCTACCTTCCTTCTTTTTTTTCTGTCTTTATTTCTTTTTCATTCTTTCTTTCTCTCTTCTTTTTTTTCTTTCTTACCATTCTTACACAGTGAATTATTTCTTCCTTTCAATCTTTCTTTTCTTTCTTTAGTTCTTTCTCGCTTTGTTTGTTTCTTTCTTTCCTTATTTCATTCCTTCCTTTCTTACTTCCATCCTCCATCCCTCCCTTCCTTCCATTCTTTTTTTGGAAATTGTATTGCATTCTATTTTTATAAATCTATTTTTTGGAGTAGGCCCCATAAGCACTCTATATAAAATCAAAGCATTTGTTTTCTTAAAGGGTTTAACCTTTTGCATGCTGGAAATGTAAATAACGGCGTATCTGTTATAACCATATAAAGGAATTTCTTTCTTACTGTAAAAAGTATATGTTCCGGAAAGTTAAATAACATTTCCATGAATGGGAAAATAATATTAAGGTTATTTTAGCCTATAGGTTATATTTTTGTTGTCCAGCAGAGGTTGCTGTTGATCTAAAAATTAAGTGCCCCACCTTCTGTTGGACTGGGCATGCATTCAGTGTTAGCCATAAGGCTGAAGAGCTTCATATGCTCTTACTAATCCTGCAATCCACGTTCCAGATTATCAGCTATAAATAGTTTGTTTTTTAAATATTTATTGAATTGATTAAGTAGAGTACAAGTTATGCCAATTTAACCTTTACTGAATAACCAGTGATTCCTATTTATTGGCTAAATCTGCATCAATAGTGAGAAAAAAACCAATTTATGAGCTGGATCTTAAGGCTTTGCCAGCGGACATCTCACTATTCTAAATTGTATGAATCTGAAAGAAGAACTTCCAGGTCGGATGGTGATAAGAGGAATCTTACCTACCCAGTAAGGACAGTGACATTGAACATGTTTTTTTTTTTTTTTTTAAAGTATCTTTATTTTGCTTAATTATCATACATCAATACACTATAAATACAATATAAATACAAACATCCATTGAGAGAAAATATATAACGTTTTGTAGATATCAATAATTGACCAAGATATCTCTGAAATCCTTCTCTCACTGGGTTTCAGTTCCTCAATATTATCACATACAACACACAAATGTTGGTAACACGTTAAGATAAATATTTAATCACTAGTAATTTCAAGATAATTCTTTGTGGGGTACATCTGTCAGGTAATTCCCTGGTCTACAACACTAATTATATTCAGCTTGAGTTCAAGGGCAATCGATCAAACCACCGCCATGTTTTATAATCCTCCTTCATCGTATTATTAGCCAAAAAGTATCCCATATACTGATAATAGTTTATCTTTTTTTTTAACCTCATTCCATCCAACTGGGCCTGTCTTCCTCTAGTTACGCACAATACACTGTTTCATGGCCATCTGAACTGCTAATCTTATGTCCCCCTTTTGAATATGCTCCAAATCTCCATGAAATAGGGATTGTTCCATACTGGGAGAAGTAACGTTCATTAACAATTTTGATAATACGGAGAATAATTCTTCCCATGTATCTCTTATTCCTGTACATTCCCACTATAAATGGATATAGCTACCTATAATCGCTCAAAGATGTCCAGCAAATCAAACTGGAAGACGGGTCCAATTTACATAAAGAGACAGGGACCAGATACCATCTATAACTTAGTTTAAACTTTAGTTTCAGCAGATCTAGACAGTGGGTAGTTTAGGAACATGAATTTGACTAGTTATGCATCATTTGCACTTCAGTGCATGTGTGCTACAGCGACAATTTCTTTTTCAGCTTTAGTGATATTCTATCACCTAGCACAACTTCTTTTCTTTGGCTAGTTATATCAGATAGGAATGAAAAAGATTGAGCAACCTTAGTAGTTAAGTTGACTTTGGGAAATGTAACATTTTAATTAGAATTACTTTCCTGTCCAACAGCCAGGAGATTGAGGGGAAAGAGAGGAGCACATCGGCTCACCCTTGTTTTAAAAATATCTATTTATTATTTTATATTAGCATTTTAAATAAAAGTATTATTTTGCCTCCACTGATTGCACTCAATGCAATAAAATTAGTTTTCCAGGGTTTCAGGACTATTATAGCCAAATCTATCTCCAATTTTTAATGCAGAAAAGGATGATGTATATATTTTTTCTTGGCTCATGCTTGATTATTTGCTCAGACCCAAAGGACCGTGGGAGAGTGATTCTACTTGATCAGCTGAATGACTAGCCAGAGTTTTAATTAATGGCTGACATTCAGATTTATTGTGATCACTAGTCTCACATTCGAGCATGACTGAATCTGACCCTTATATATGGTGGGCCAGGAGGAAACAGTGAGATCTGTACCTCTAGTGCAGTGGTGGAGAACGTTTTTGGTCCCGAGTGCCCAATTTTTGACCGACACAAATTTGCAGACCACAAAGTGCCAACACCGCATACTCACACACGCTTATACTCATACATACACACGTTCATACACATACACACTTATACTCATACTCACACACACACACTTATACTCACACACACATTTATACTCATGCGCACACATTTATACTCACACACACTCATACTTATACTCATACATACACACGTTCATACACATACACACTTATACTCATACTCACACACACACACTTATACTCACACACACATTTATACTCATGCACACACATTTATACTCACACACACTCATACTTTTACTCACACACACTCATACTTATACTCACACACACTCATACACAAACATATACCCAAACACACACACACTTATACTCATACAGACACTCATACTCATCTAGACACTCATACACACACACACACACACTCATACACACACACACACACACACACACACTTATACTCATACACACACACACACACACACACACACTTATACTCATTCACACACTTATACTCATACACACACACTTATACTCACACACACACATACAGGTACAGCTCTCACCGGTAATCTGCTCCATTGCTCTGGAGGTGCAGGCATCAGAGTAATAGATTGGCTCTACCGGTCACCTGCTTCTTCTCCAGATGATTGGCGCATGTGCGTTATGTGAAGAATCGTTCAAGTCGGAAAACAAACAGTTAATTGCTTTCCAACTTGAATGCTTCTTCACAAAACGCGCATGCGCCAATCATTTACGCTGATGCCTTCACCTCCAGGGCAACGGAGCAGATAAGCGGTGAAAGCTGAACCTGACCGCGTGCCACAGCTGAGGGCTCGGCGTGCAAGTAGTGGCATGCGTGCCATAGGTTCGCCACCACTGCTCTAGTGCTACAGATCTCTTTTTATCTATTATCTTTGACAACTTCAGGCATCAAAATAGGACTCATTCTTTACTCTACTGGGATGAAAGTACATGTATTTCTAAAAATACTTGTTAGGCCAATTGCAATCCACAAAGATAGGGAGATGATGGTCAGCCTCTTCATCACAATAATCTACTGTTATTGCAATAAATGTTTTACCCCAAAATATTGCCGTACAGTAATAATAACTTTAGCTCACTGATTTCTGATTGTGTACACAAACCTTATACGCACATTTTGCGTCTATACATTTTATTAAACACTTGACTTTGTCTGATTTCTTATTTTGGAGAAAATAGTGATTTGTTCACATTATATCATGCTTAGCCCACCACTGCATTAAAGTACTCCAATTGTGGTGGCTCCTGACACTATATATTATTAAAATACATTACTTACAAAGGAGCAAAAATCCTTCCATTACACACAAACATAGACACTGGTACAATTTCTAAATCAATTTGGACCATATTTATTTAATCCCTGTGATTGGTGCGGTGCTCAACCCAGAAAACCAGTCCAGGCATCAAGTATTAAAAACAATAAATAGAATGGGAAGCACAATAAAACTCCTGAACCATTATACATGATTATACATAATTACTGTATAGAAACTGTAGTTTTGAGAGTGTGCTGACCCCTTTATGTATTGTATGTAACTTTAGTAATGTCAAATTCCACACTTTATATTTATAATCATGTAGAAGACACAGACTGAAATAGGCACACATGCTGATTGTGCCGCTATTTGGCGCTACCTGCATGTTTGCCATGTTTGTACATGACCCTCAAAGTATGTAGCAGAATTAAAGGGATTCCATCAAGGGGATTCCATCAAAGTGATTAATCATGTGGTTTTATAATGTTTTATTTTATTTACAATGCAACTTGCATAGAAGGAATTTAATGAAAAAAAGCCATGAAATTGCATGTTAATTTATCAACACATGTTCTAGTCCATGAACATATGCATCAATGACCTACTGTGCATTAGTACCATATGCAGTAAAATTAAATTGTAACTGGATAGTAATGTATGCACCTTACCTTTTCGATTAACATACAAATGGCCCAAAGGGGAGTTATATCACTATTATATCACAATTTAAATTGCAGCTATTTCAAGTCATTAAAGTGTCCTAAATTCAGTAAGAGCGGTCAGAGTATCATTAGTCATTAATGTTTTAATATGTTTCCTTGTAATATTTTCCACAGCTTGTGTACTAATGAATGCATGTGCACATATATATATATATATATACAGGAGGTTACTGAGTTCATCACAATAGTAAAATCAATGTCACCATTAACCAACATGACAATATGAAACTTACTATATTTATTGTTGGTTTATGATACGCACCTGGTCTTAACCGACTATATGCATAATTGGACAATCGTGCGTTGAATCATTTAGTTGGGGATATGTGCTGGGACTTCCTCATTCAGAGTTTATTTACCCAGGGAACTTACATGAGGTATCTGTACTGCTTCCTGAGCAACTAAAAACATTACCCATCCAACTGAAGGAAGATACCTTCTCACTCCAAAACATTACAATGGATCTCGAGGAAGGGTTTTCGTTTTATTTGGTCTTCACCAGGGGTGTTGATAAACTGTTGACCCAAGAGAAATCTCTTGTTTTCTCCAATGAAGCACTGAAGCTTGTGGTTTTCATAAAACTGACTGGAAAATCTTCCTTGCTTTTAGTCCCTTTGTAAAGCTGGGCTTAGTAACATGCCCCATTTCCTACTCACTCTACATGACACAAAGCCTTCATTGTTATGTTCCTGATTTGAAATCTTCCAAAAGTAATGCATGTATTTTTTTAATTACAGCATGTGTTGAATGCATTATACAACCATTAAAAAGCATATTGTTCTATTTAATGCAGCACTACCTGTAATAAAATACAGAGGGAGCTATACCGCTTCTAATTTTTAGACTGTTTCGCTTTATGAGAAGCCGTGGCACAGAGGTTTCCCATGCCGCACAGTGGGCTGGCTGCACCAAACTAACTTCAAGGAACAAATATCTATTAGATGGCGGGCCTTTGAAAGACGTTAGCAAAATCAAATGGGTCTATTCACAAAAATTTGAGAATAGCTTGAAGAGGTCGACTTTCATTTTGAGACAAAGTCAAATTCACACTTGAGTTTGGCATGGTTTCAAAAATAGCTTTTTTCATTTCGCCTGCCATTACTTTCAATGGGGAAGATTTTTTTTTTTAAGTCAAACTCGGGTAAACTTAGTTTTTATCCAGGGATAAAAAAAATCATGTATTAACACTTCAAAGTAAACTTGGCCTGCTGGTGTTCTGTTCCCACATGAAGGCGAATGAAGGTATAACTGATAATAGCTGTGTGACTTCTTACCTTCGTATCCAAGCAGTGGGGCAGACAGGACCGGCAGATGTTCAGGTTAGATGGATCCAGACTCAGACATGAAGATGAAATCAGCGTGGGTTTATTCAATCCAGATAAGACAACAAACGGTGATACAATACTGTTCTGTAGTAGTGGTAACAATGCTGACTTGTTAGAATGTGTCCTGAGGCTAGCTGCTGTGGCTGCAGAGCTGCAGCTGAGCTGCTGCTAACTACTGCTGACTTCTGCTTACTTCTGCTGACTTCTGCATGCTTCTGCTGACTTCCGCATGGTCAAAAACTGATGCCTTCACTCGAGCCCAAAAATGTGGAGTGTCTAGTCACACAGCCATGAGGAGAAAAAGAAAATGGCTGCTCCCAGTGAAGAGACCTGCCCAGCAAGAGCCCACGCCTCCGAATAGAAAAAACTTTACTAACAAGAACAGGGACGTGTGGCATGCAAATTCTGGCCAGCAGATGGCAGCAGTGAAAGAAATGCACGGAAACAAACATGTAGAAATAAAGATTAATAATGTAATGTACAAATAACTATAAGGAGAACAGCATACTCCCCGTCTGAAATTTACGTAAGGAGATTTCACTATGACGAATGTCCATAAAAATATAATACAACCTGTAACAAAGAACGTGTGAAATGCAATAAACATGACATAGTGGGTTGGCTGACCCATAGCGGGTAAAACTGTGAAGTTCGAGTTCAGTCCTTTTTCATCCTTCAGGAACGTTCTCGATGGGTAATATTAGAATGAGTTCGTTAATCGGCCTTGCAAAAGTTTTAAGCTCACCCTTCCTGAAGATCTTCAGCTCCACCTTTCGGACCTTGCCATCCTTGCTCGGAAGAACCTTTAGTCCCATAGGCCAGGTGATCCTTTCGGTTTGTTGCTCCTTCATTAATACAAGGTCTCCTTCTTTCAAGTTTGGTTTTTGATGTTGCCATTTCCTCCTTCCTTGAAGAATATTGAGATACTCTTTACGCCATCTGTTCCAGAAGTAATCTGCCAGGTGTTGTACACGTTTCCAGTGTTTTTGGTAGATATTCCCATGGGTAAATTCTCCACTAGGCGTGAGCATATTGTCCGTTTTTTGGGTAAGTAGAATAGCCGGAGACAGTATGGCTGGTGTTTCAGGATCCATAGATACTGGCACAAGGGGTCTTGAATTGATGATAGCTGAAACTTCAGCGAGAAGAGTGACGAGAGTCTCGTGCGTAAGTCTTGAAGAGTTTACATCCATCAACATAGAATTTAAGATGTTGCGTGAGATCCCGATCATTCTCTCCCAGGAACCCCCCATGTGGGAACTATGAGGAGGATTAAAAATCCAGGTGCAACCTTTTTCCGCCAACTGATCTTGGATAGGCTTAGTGTCGATGTTCAGTTCTCTACAGGCGCCGATGAAGTTACTTCCCTGGTCTGACCTCAACTGTTTCACTGGTCCTCTGATGGCGAAGAACCGTCTTAAGGCATTAATGAGGCTGGATGTGTCCATAGATTCTATCACCTCTATATGAACGGCTCGCACACTCATGCAAGTAAATAGCACAGCCCAACGTTTACTGTTTGCGTGACCACCACGGGTTCTACGTGCGGACACCATCCATGGTCCAAAGACGTCTAGGCCAGTGTAGGTGAAGGGCGGCTCTGTGCATAGTCTATCCGCGGGCAAGTCGGCCATTTGTTGGTGTAGCTGTTTTCCTCTGGCTTTACGACAGTGCACACAGTCATGCAGTAGTTGGGCTACACGTTTCTTCATACCTATAATCCAAAGACCCGCAGACCTTAACTTGCCCTCAGTGATTTGTCTGCCCTGGTGTTCAGTCTTTTTGTGGTAATGTCGGATCAGCAACGTGGTGATATGATGTTTGCTGGGAATAATGACAGGATTTTGCTCCACAACTCCTAGGTGGGCTTGATTCAAACGACCACCAACTCTGAGCAGGCCAAAAGTGTCCATAATTGGATTTAAGTTAGCAAGAGGTCTTTTTATAGGAATCTGCTGTCTGTTGTTCAAGCACTTCCATTCTACGTTAAATTCCTGCTGCTGGACATGACGTATTATGAGAGACTCGCTATGAGAAATGTCCTCAGCAGAGAATGGTTTATGACAGATGTGCCAACCGTGACAATCTTTATCTTCTTGAGTGTTGTGATAACATCTGGCGATGTGCACTAACCTTGCAATGGTTCTGACAAGTCTCATCCAATTGGAGAAATGTTCAAAACGATGACAGTCGAGCCTGGAGGTCTGCTTTGTTTCAGTGACTAATGCGCTAACTTCGGCGCGGATTTCTGGATCATTATCCGGATCCTGGATGCTGTAAACTTCCTGTTCACATTTGTCTGCCCGTCCTAGCAGAAACTCTGGGCCTGTAAGCCAAGTAGATTTAGCAAAGGAACCCACAGACGTAGGCCTGGTGGCGTGATCTGCTGGATTAAGTTCGGATGGTACATAGTGCCATTGTTCGGGTTTGGATGACCTCCTGATTCTCTCAATGCGGTTACTGACGTACACATAAAATCGTTTTTTCTGATTGTAGATGTAACCTAGAACTACCTTACTGTCCGTATAATACTGGACTTCGTCTACGTCGACATCCAATTCTTGTTGAATGAAGTCTGCGATTTCCACTGCTAACACGGTCCCACAGAGTTCGAGTCTGGGAATAGTATGATCAGGCTTGGGGGCTAACTTAGCCTTACCAAAGACGAACCCGATGTGACTCTGAATGTTGGCGTCTGTCACCTTCAGATAGGCAACCGCTGCTATGGCCTCCGTGGAGGCGTCCGAGAACACGTGGAGTTCCTTCTTTACGCTGGAGGCAAGTGAGGTTTTAACATAGCATCTTGGGATGCGGATCTGGTCCAAGGCACACAAAGATTGTTTCCAGGCTTCCCATTTTTGCTCTTTGTCAGAAGGAAGAGGGGTATCCCAATCCTTGATGGTTTCTGAAAGCTGTCTCAGTAGGGATTTGCCCTGTATAGTGATGGGTGCTACAAATCCCAGCGGATCGAATAGGCTGTTTACCACTGATAGGACGCCACGTTTCGTGAACGGCTTGTCTGCGCAGCTTATTTGAAACCCAAAGGAGTCGGCTGAGAGATCCCATCTGAGGCCCAAGCTCCTTTGAACGGGTGGACTGTCCAGTCCCAGGTTAATGTCCTTGAATCCGGGTGCATGATCACCCGACTCAAAGGCCTGCATTACGGCCAGGCTGTTTGAAGCAATTTTGTGTAGTCTAAGTTTAGCTTGGTACAGCATGCTTTGAGTTCTTTTGAGCAGATCGATAGCCGCTTCCTCAGTTGGTAGTGATTTGAGTCCATCGTCTACGTAAAAGTCTTTCTCTACAAAGTCTCTGGCGTCTGTACCGTACTTTGATTCTCCCTCTAACGCAGTTCTCCGAAGGCCGTACGTTGCTACGGCAGGTGAAGGGCTATTTCCAAATACGTGTACCCTCATTCGGTACTCCACCACTTCTGCGTTAGTGTCGTTGTTTTTGTGCCACAGGAACCTGAGGAAATCCCGGTGGTCCTCCCTGACTACGAAACAATGGAACATCTGTTCGATGTCAGCGGTGATGGCGACAAGCTCCTTCCTGAACCTCATCAGCACTCCCACTAGGTTATTTGTCAGATTAGGACCTGTGAGGAGGACATCATTAAGGGATACGCCTTGATGTTTGGCGCTCGAATCGAAAACGACCCTAATTTGATTAGGTTTCCGTGGATGATACACTCCGAATGAAGGCAGGTACCAGCACTCTTCGCTCTTTCTTAGGGGTGGAGCTGGTTCTGCGTGGTTGTTACGGAATATTTTGTCCATAAAGGCGACGATGTGTTCTCTCATCTCAGGCTTGCTGTTCATGGTACGCTGAAGAGAGTTAAATCTGGATCGCGCTTGCTCCCGATTGTCCGGGAGCCTTACCCTGGTGGTTCGGAAGGGTAATGGAGAAACCCAGTGATTGGTTTCATCTTTAAAGAACTCACTGTCCATTATCTTAATGAACTCTCTGTCTTCTATTGATAAGGCTACCTTATCATCATCCTTGGTTGTGCGAAAGACTGATCTCCCCAAGTCGTCAGCAAAGAGGGGAGAAATTATGTCAGGTGGTTGTACGAGGTCTGGAGACTTCTCTTTCACTTCATAGTGATGAGGACACGGCTTAATGCAAGTTGCGCGTCCGTCTCCACGCACGTACGTTTTGAAGGAGTCGATTTCTGGTTGATCCAGGCATACGTTTCCTATGACTACCCATCCCAGGTCCAGCCTCTGGGCATATGGTGCGTAGTCGGGACCATTACACTGTTGGCGCACCTTGTGCACCCTTAGATTGTCTCTGCCAAGCAGGAGTAGAATCTCAGCATTGTTGTCCATAGGTGGGATAACGTTGGCTAGGTGCCTTAGGTGCGGTTGGTGAAACGCAGCTTCTGGGGTAGGAATCTCGTCCCTATGGTTGGGTATTTGATCGCATTCAATCAGTGTTGGTAGGGGTATTTCGGTATTCCCACTGATGGGGGAAGCAATGAATCCTTGCGCCCTCCTGCCGCTAGTCTCAATGCGGCCTGAGCAGGTGTTTAAGATGTAGGGTTCTGATGGTCCCTTTATCCCGAAGGTTTCGAAGAATTTAGGTCCTGCTAGGGACCGGTTGCTTTGGTCATCGATGATGGCATACATTTTTACTGCCTTTTCTGGTAGTCCCTCTGGATAGACCTTGATTAGGCATATTCGGGCACAACATTTTTCACCCTGGCCCCCGCCACATACTTCCAAACATGAGCAGGAAACAGCGGCGGCTGCGTTAGCGTGGTTCTGGGGCTCCCCGCCATGACTTGGAGCGGGACTGGTGGCGACGGCAGCTGGTGAGTCTCTGTGCAGTGGAACTGGGTGCATAGCCGAGGCATGTCTTTCACTATGACACTCCTCACACTTGATGATGGATTTACAGTCCTTAGCCATGTGCTCCAATGAAGCGCAGCATCTGAAACACACCCCAAGCTCGCTGAGGAACTTCTTGCGCTCCTGTATGGGTTTGGATCTAAACCCTCTGCATTTGTTCAGTGAGTGTGTTTTTTTATGAATGGGACATTCACGATTGAAGGACTTGTCTCCTGATGAGGTATTGTGCTGTTTACCCATGGGTGCTGCAGAAGATGGTAGGTTAGTCTTTCTAACACTCACGCTGCTCTTAAAGTCTCTGTGTTTATGCATGGCACTCTCATACCTTGGTGATGGTGTCGCTGGAGCTGTAGTGTTGAACTCCAGGAAATCGAGGCTGGGGTCATTCCTCATCTGGGACTGTTCTTCAATGAATCTGCAGAAATGAATAAATGGGGGAAAGGTGATGTCATGCACCCTTTTGTACCTTGAGACTGATGCCGCCCACTTTTCTTGCAGACTGTATGGTAGTTTCACGACAATTGGGTTCACTCCATGGGCTGTATCCAGGTAGCATAGCCCGATGAGACGAGGGTCTCTTTTGGCAAGCTCTAGTTCCATGAGCAGGTCACTCAAATCCTGAAGCTTATGGACGTCCTTAAGATTGATCTTTGGAATGTTCTGCAATCTCTTAAATAGGGCCTTCTCTATAGCTTCTGCACTGCCAAAGGTACGTTCGAGTCTCTGCCAGGCGGCAGCGAGACCTGCTTCTGCTTGTCCCACATAGACAGTTCTGAGGCTCTTGATGCGATTTGTGGAGCTTGGACCCAGCCATGAGATCATGAGGTTGAGCTCCTTCTCTGCGTCTAGTTTGAGGTTGGCAATGGTGGCCTTGAAAGTTGCCTTCCAAGCTCTGTAGCTCTCTGCACGGTCATCAAATTTTGAGAGACTTGTGTTAATTAGCTCTCTGCTCGCCATAATCCTGGCCAACTCAGACATATCTGATTTCTCACTGCTTGTTGTCACGACAACCTGTGGTGCCGCCGGGGCGTGTAGGCTTTGCGGCGTGAAAGGGTGAGATGCATCCAGGTAGAATGATGCTGCTGCAGGGTTGAGCTGTGATCTAGTCTCTGTAGATCGTGAGGACTGCTGCTTGAGCTGTGGAGGTAGGCCAGGAAACGCCTGATGGCCCTTTTTGTAGTTTTGTAATAACTGTCCTTGAGAGGGCACATCTGGGTGAACATCATCAGATTTCTCGGGTGCTGTAAGTGACACTGGCACTGTAGGTGGAGATGACTTTGAGGTTTCGGCGTTGTCGGCTTGGACGGTACTGCATACTGGGGGTGATGCAGATAATTGTTTCAGTACATAGTCGCTGGTGCGGTCAGCTGAATCTTCTACCTCCTGTGGTAGCGAGCAGACTGGATCAAGACCATGGCTTAATGCTTGCTCAAGTAGTCTTACTTTAGCTAATGCAACTTCCTCTTCCATCTCTGATTCAAGAATCTTTATTCGAGCCTCTGCTTCTGCGTCTGCCCTCTTGGCCTCTGCTTCTGCCCTCTTGGCCTCTGCTTCTGCGTCTGCCCTCTTGGCCTCTGCTTCTGCGTCTGCCCTCTTGGCCTCTGCTCTTGCCAGAGCTTCTTTTTCAGTGAAGGAACGTCTGACTTTGGATTGCTCTGCATTTATGCGGGCCTCTAGTAGTCTGTCGCTTAGGGTTGAGCTTCTTGAGCACGATGATCTGTATGACCGAGAGGAATGTTTGGATGAATTTGATCTGTGTGATCTAGTTTCTTGCAAATGGGAGATGCGGAGTTCCGCTTTATCTTTAGCAAGCAGCACCATGGTGTCTCTTTGAATGTCTATAGATTCTGCCTTGCTCAATTCTGAAAGGGCTTCATCATTATTAACGTTTTTTAGAAAGGTTATATACCTTGTGAACAGTCTCTTGTATCCTTCATGAGCTGTGTTCAGCCGCCTGATGCCAACTTGTAAGCATGAGGTATCACCGGAGGATTTGAGTCCTGACATGAGGGAGGAAACTCGCTCCCATAGTTCTTCCAGGTTATCGCATAGCTCATCTTTTGTGGTTTGATAGTTTTCCCTGACCTTTATTGTCGGTTTGAGGGAGCGTCTTGGTCGCACGACTTGGTCTGCTGGAAGTGTGGGTTCTGCTTCCTGTACTTCTTGGTGATCAGTATCGGGCTGCATTAGCTCTGTTTCATCACTGGGGAACTGTGCAAGGTCCTTTTTGTCCATTTTGATTTAAGGTGCGCTGTCTCTTTAAGAAAATAAACTTTTGAATTGGGGGCTGAAAATTGCAGTGTGGCTGCGCTGGGGCACTCTGGCAAGGTTCCTCAGGTGTTTTGAGTGATTTGCGGGGGTTTAGGTTAGAGAGGGACCCCGTGTGCGTTAACAGTTCTGCTATGCGAGCAAAGGTTGATATGGGTTATATAAAACGGCTTGATGAGTTGTGGAGGGCTTTCAGGCAACAGTAAAGATACTGTGGGCATGCGGGGCTTGCCCTGAGACTTGTGGAACATGCACTGTAGCTGGGCAGATTAGCTGCAGATAGGCCTGTTGCAGGGCGATTCCTTAGTGTGGTAACTCTGAGGGAATCTGTGACTGGGGTGTGGGCATTAAGGCAGTTTTTGACTGTTCTGT